>NW_019379523.1:3840021-3851909 GCF_000648655.2 Copidosoma floridanum | reverse complement strand
TTTTTTTTAAGAACAACCACCACCACCGCCTACAGTCGTGCTCAAGGGGTCCGAGGAAATGATGAAATCGCGCGGGAAAGGCTTTTGAAGAGAGGGACGACAGCCGAGTGCCCGGGAAAAAGAAAAAAAGCCACCGGGGACAAAAGCTCGCGCGTCTTGTGACGAGGCGCTTTTTTTTCGAATTAGAGAAGCGCGCGGAGGTTGCATCGGTCGGCCCGCTGGACACGCTTGGAAAAACATCACGCGCGTCCCTTTCCACTTTTCAAAGGTACACATAACGAGTGCACGCGTTGGATGCTCGCAGGACCCAGGAGGCATTGACAACTGCCTAACCGAGACGACTGCGCGTCGCATTAATCCCGAATGCGGTCGGAAGCGCGTGTCATATTACACACGCGCGCTTACCTTTTGTCCCGAGTACGGGACGTATATTTTTCTGAAGGAAAAAAAAATGAGGGTAGGGTATATACACACGCTCGCCGGCTCCGCAATTAAACTCTGTACGGCTCTCTGATTTCTTACTTACTTTCTTGGCGCGTACAATACGCGCAACTTTGTTTCTCCAAGATATCGCATCACGTCAACTCCTTGGTGCGCGCGTGCGTATACATTCATGTACACATATATACACACGAGTCTATTAATTTACAGAAACGAAGGCACGTCTCTCGGAGAGGATGATCGCGGCAAGTGTTTGAGAGTTAAAAGTTTCCCAGAAGAGTGGGAGGGAGGGTGGGAGACAAAGGGGTCGTCGTCGTATAATAAGGTGTCATCTTATCTAATAGGGTTGGCGTGAAGCCGCAGCCGTAGCTATAGGAAGAGTGCATCGCCATGTATAATAGTAATTACGCGTTATTAACAAGCAAACTCTAGGGGTTGGGGGGTGGGTGGAGGTGCCTGCCGGTAGGACACGTATATATACATATAATATAGGAGTCGGAGGGGGTGGTGGTCTGATGGCTGACTCTTGTCTAATTAACTGAGTTTAACCTTTCTCGCCCCACCCCCGCCCGTAGCCCCGTGCGCCTCCTCGAACCTATTCCGACGCTCGACTGGTAACTTAAGATTTACGCGCCCGAGAAGAAAGGCTTATCACGCCGCTGCCTCTCTCTCTCTCTCTCCACTTGCGTGGCTTTCCTGATGTGTACTATACTATTACATGTGCGTCTCGTGTGTGTGCAGTGCAGTCTTCCTTATGTGTCGGTGGTTGTGTTGTAAATTTCCTTTCTTGTCTTTGCTTTATCCAACGTACAAGAAACAGAGCTGATTTTTTTTTTTTTTTTTTTTTTTTTTTAAAAAACCAAAGTATCCAACATGCAAATTAATGTAAAAAAAAAAAAAAATACGCACACTTGCATCATTTGAATAAAATGCACGGAATGGGAAAAAAAAAACGTATGCGGCAGAGCTGCAGCAGTTGAAGAAACATCAAGCTATAGAAATTACGATCAGAGTATTATATTATATGTGCGAGCCAACTGTGGAGAAAAGGGGGGAGTGTGTTACGACCGCATGCCGTGTGTAAATGCCTCTAAAACGGATTCGTGCCGAGGGTTCGTTACTTTTCGAGCGTTTTCGACATAATGCCTTCCCCGATAACGCGGCATTAGCTTTTTCAGGGCTCGTCCTTTTTTTTTTCTCTCTCTCTCTTTTCCAAATGTACATCAGAGAGACTGTCATACTCGTGGGACTTTTGCGGGGAGTCCTTACGCTCGGAAGGAGCCTCGGATAAAAATGCCATTTGAATGTACACACGCGACGAATTCTCTCGCGCTTTCGAGCTCGACAAAAAGTGTTACCCGAAGGAAGAGAGAGTAAAAAGATAGCGAGAGCGAGTGAACCCGGCGTCATTTATAACGCGTGACAATAAAGCCCGCGCTCCGTCTGGTAATAATCTTTATATGGATAAACGCGCGTCGTTTGCCGTTATACCGCTTGCGCATATACACTTTCCCTTCTCCTTTTACGATTTGATGCCAAGCGCCACTCGAGGGATGGAAAAACTATTCCAATTTTTACTCCTTGTCATATATTTCCCTCGATAATAAACACCATTCCGCAATTGTTGTTGCTGCGTATCGTCGCGTGTATAGCCGTATTAAGTACATAAATCTGAAAACGATGGGAAGAAAGGGTATGGTAACATACAAAGTAATGCCTCAAATCCAGCGCCCGGAATAATTTAATAGAGTATATCCATGGACTCGGAATCGTTTAATAAAGTATGCGCGCGACGCGAAGATTCTCCACCGGAGAAGCAACCCAATCGGCCCTCGCCGAGTCGCTAGGAGTCGAGGATGTAAGGGTTCCTCCGTGGATTGGCTTTCATTAATCCGGCAGCTCCGAGGGAAAGTGTAACCTCCGAGCGCGTATATATATATATATGTATTATAAATCGCGCGATGTACGTGCACGCGCTTGCCACCACCGCAGGCCCCCGCAGATATTTCTGGCTGATGTGTGCCCTCTGCCACGCGGGCGTTTGTTTATGTGCCCTCACGCGCGTGAGAGAGAATTGTACCGTTAGGGGCCTAGGCACCTGAATATTTCAGTATAGGCGCCTCGGTGGTGTACGCATCACCCCTGTGCGCTTATTAAGGATCCGACACCCCCAGCCCCGCCACGACGATGGTGCTTTGATGATCGAACAAGCAAAAGTTACAGCGGATGTATTTTTTAATCAATCTCACGCACGAGCCAGCGACACGGCCGGGGAGGGATTAATTAAAAATTTTACGAGGTTTTTCCGGCAAAGCGCGTCTTTGAAACGGAAAGATATCATCTATATATATATATACAAGGGAGAGCTCAGTCGAAAGGGCGTATCGCCCGCGGGAGAAAGAGAGATGTCTTGGGCGCGAAGGGGGTGCGGCAATAAAGATTCCCCAACTGCCGATCGTAGTTATAAATTAACGATCCTACGGATGTGTGTGCAAGGGGGAGCTGTGCGTGTGTGTATACGGGGGCTGAGAAAAGAGATGGAGAGAGCGAAATATCATCGAATAATGAATATTCATGCCGATGGGAAGTTGGGGGGGGGGTCAGGGCTGTAAAGTTGCCCCCGTGGAGGATGATATCGTCGTCGTAGCATCGGCCTCTGCCATATTTTGCGTTTGTCTGGGCGTGTGTATGTTTGTGGGAGAGTGTAGCATCCGACTCCCGCTTTCCTTCCACCGGGTTTTCGCCGACAGCAACCCTTTGCGCACTGTTACGCTCGTCCCTCATCGAATGCTCGCACGCCACTGAGCCCGAGACAGCGTCACCCAAAACCACCAAAGATTTTTCACGTTCCGTTGTGCTTCGGATTAAATTTTACGGGTATACGTGTACGGGAGCGTGCGAACGATTTTTTCCAAATACTAATCAGCGTCTAATTTCATATAATATATTGTACCTATACAAGATTACTTGGTCAACGTCAACGAGTGATCTTTCATAATATAACACCCATGTTTTTTTATTTTTTTTTGTTTTTTTTTTTATCCTTCAACTCGAGAAAATCGTAAAAGTTTACGGGGCTGTGCACGCGAAGATAAAGTGCACCGAGCTGGGTTCACGCACTTTGGTTACAAAAAAATGTATACGCCCAGGTAACCGAGCTATATGCAGGAAAAAATCCCAGTAGGTTAAGGTGATAACTCCCGCTGTTGGCCTGCACTCGTTGTATTTTGCACATGTGTTTTCGTGGGGGGCGGTCGAAACAAAACCCAAGATTTTATAGGCCAATACAGGGG
The DNA here is from genome assembly GCF_000648655.2 of Copidosoma floridanum. Next base: position 3,848,175 of record NW_019379523.1, on the reverse strand, counting down.
GAAAAAATATATATACACTTGGGTGGGACGAACGACGCAATAACTCGGGGGATCGAGAGATTTTACACCGCGGCGCTGCTGGTGAAAAAGGAGTCAAAGCAAAGGAGGAGCAGGAGCCGGGCTCTCACGTATGCATGTATGCGCGCTTGTGCACACCCGATTCCCCCCCTATATGCGGGCAGAGGTGCATATATACGTATACACACGGCGATCCTCTTATCGGAATTTAAATTTCATATCTCTCGGCACGTATGCGAACTTTTCTCTCTCTCCACCTTCCTTTCTTCTTCTCTCCTCCTCGTTTCTCCCGCTATTGTGCGCGTCGCATTCCGCTCCGGCGGTGGCAGCTATTTTCCGAAACTCCGCATCTGAAATTGTGTTTTCTTATATATACACCAAAGTATTCCCCGCGCAGAGGAGAGCCGGCTGCCACGAACTTGGCCCTTTTTTTTCCCGAAAGTCGTAACATTCCCCGACAATCAGCGGCTTTATGCCCGCGATACAATACATATATATATATGTATGCCCATTACATTACAATGGCGGTATTACCATTTAACGGGGGGGCCCACTTTAAAATTGAATTTTTCACCCCCCCCCCTCACTTGGACGCCCACACGTGTACCGATACACTACAGCCACACACGTGCAGTTAGTTCCCCTATACGAGGCGCGAAATCATTCGTGCCATATACAACTTCTCTCCTTTCCGTACCTATGGAGTGTGATGTATAGAGAGCCGCACCGTCGAGCCTCCACCTCTGCTTTATTAATACATTCTATACATACGTATATGTATATACAGAGGGGAAAAGTTTAACGGATGGCCGTTATGTACTCCGGGAGACGAGCCATTGCCGATACTGATAAACATATTAATCGTTTGATTATACCGAACGAGGCGTCACGCGCTCGGGGCTTCCCATACACCATAACGCACACAATAGGTCTGATGTCGACGACGCTTTGTAAAATTTTTACGCTTATTTCCACCTACGCACGTAATATTACACTAACGCGAGGGGGGGGGGGGACTCGATTTTTACTGTGGCCATCAACTTCCACTCTCGCCGTCGTTGGATACGTGCCCGCCCATGTACCCGATTTTAGAAAGTTCATCGATCGAGTAATTGCTCAATCTCGTCCCTGTACGTATATACGACCAATTGTAATTTTTGTACCCTCAAATGTATTGGGTACGTGCTTAACGATGCAAGGATTAAAATAGAGATGGGGGTGAACTTATACTTTTTATCGTTCCACGTGATGAGGATCGATACATCGCCCAGCGAATGTGTAGTGAGAATTACGCGATTGCACGTAATAATATATAGAAGCACGAGGTGTCGTCGGGCTGGTACTTCAGCGAAATGTATGTACACGCGAGATGGACGGACGACAGATGAGCAACGAAAGAGCGGAGGAAGGGCCAATTCCCACCTTACCAATCCTATTATTAACAATTAGCTCCAAACTACTCTTTGCATGCGCGATGAGGGGGTGACGGGGGGGGGGCTGTGTCCGTGGAATGGAAATATACATACTGTATGTTTATGGGCCTCCGAATGCGCGATAGACAGCGTGTGCTCTGTATCAAATTGTGGATGCTGCTCATGCATCTCTGCACGGTGGAAGGAGAAAAATGAAGGGGGTCGACACGCCACGCTAAACTAACGCTGACTTATGCGTCCGTAGGGTATTAGTCTCTAGCATTTCGTTTTTTACCGATTAATATTTTATTATTGCCTTGCTTTTACTCGTTGATGAAGCTTTGCACTGGTCAAACGATGAGATGACATTTCACGTCATTGTTTTCCTTGACTTTGAATATTGCAGTAGATTATACTCTTACAAAAATATCCAAATGTCACCAACTACGTATAGATTTTCTCACAGAACCACTTAAACCGTTGAATCAGATTAATTTTAATTCAAGAAACAAAAATATCATTAATAATAAAACTCCTATTAATAACATCCTTATTGCGTCTAAAAACGAGTATTTTATAAAATAAATTGAAACGGTGTTTAATACTTGACAATAATAAAATTTACGACAGGGGTGGTTATTAAAAATTATTTTTAACAAATAATCTATAAAAATGACTCTACTGAAGTTTAGTACGAAAGTAGTTTTGACTAAAGTTGTAAAAAGACCTTCCAAGAAACCTTTCAACAAATAAAAAACGATATTGCCCTACTAATAAAAAAAAATTTAATAAATTGTCGAGAATCAAATGCTTATAAATTTTTTGTTAAAGATACTTAAGCAGCTGCCTTAAAATAGTTTCAATCCCTCAAAAAGACCTAAATACTCGTCTTTAGAATCAATCGGTAACATATTATTTTTCGGTGATAGTACAAACGCAAGTAAACTTACCAAAAACCATCAAAAGCTCCAAGGGGGTAACTATAGTCGTGAAGACAGTTATACACCGTCATGCCTGTAAAACAAAAAAAAAAAAAAAGAATTACCTTTAATGGGCATAAAGTCAAAGAGCTGTTGTGATTTTTTTTTTTTTTTTCGTACGAAAAGCTTTAGGGCTCACTTCCTGCCCATCACGGGGGGTGTGTACGTCTTGCCGGGAAACAACCCCCGAGTCACGGGTCATAAAAGTATCTTCGAGTCGGTTCTTCTTCTTCTTCCCCACACCGTAACTATACCCAAATACACGCATAGCCACTTCACCAGCCGATTTCCATCCGTCACCGTATGTCCGGAGTATTTATAGGCAAATCGCCCTCTCGCTTTTTTTTTTACGACTCCGCGAGCGAACGGTTATAATAAAAAAAGCTGCTCTCGAACCTCCATACATAATGGCACACACGCAAGTCTCAAAAAGCCATTCGACGCCGCTTTGATCGATCGTTATCTTTCGACGCCTTCACAGCCCGAGATTTGCAAGCTCGTGAAATCAAACGCCCAAGTGGATACACACAACACACACCTCATGAAAAGGGGCGAGGAAGGAGGGGGAGAGGGGGTAGAAAAAAATAAAGTATACAACACAGCGCGGAAAATTATAACAAGTTGGGCGATAAAGCACGACGACTCTGTAGGAGTGGATTTCCAGAGGTACTTTTTTTCCCCCGTAGTATACGTAAGGAAGGATTCGCAGTGGTAGTAAACCCAACTGCTGCGCGCGTGGGGCAAAAGTAACGCAATGCCCGGGAATATGTCGCAAATTAACCGGGAGGGACGAGACAACGGGAGGAGGAGGAGTCGTCCTGCGCGCTTTTATTAGAATTATCTTTGTCACTTTCGCCCCAAGTTTATATTTACTCCTTGGCGGGGCTCTTAAAGTCCCGCCGAGCGCGCGGGGAGGAAGACTCTCTCTCAAGAGAGAGCGCCGGTCACCTCCTGCCCCCGCGAAGACCCTCATTGGGAAAAAGGGGTGTGGAGAGTAGGTGCAACTACGGGAACAGCCCCACGTATTATCTTTACGAGAGGGAAGATGGAATTAAACTGGGGTACAGCCACCTCCGCGTGTAACGGTATTCATTACTATGCTAATGTCACCCGTATTTTTGTTATCTGACCCCCCCCCTCCCTCTCCATACGATGCAAAAGAAAAAAAAAAACACGTAGCGGCCGATGGCTTAAAATACTGCACACCGCGAGAGGCTAATAATCGCCAAATCAAAGCACTCGATGTACAATATTCACCAGTTGTTACTTTACTCCAATAATAGATGTGAAATAAATCCACCCCAAATTAATGGACGAAGAGCTAATGGAAATTAATACCTAATATACCCATACGTGTGTTTATTTAAACGCGACTACGGAGATAACGTGGAGGGAAAAATCGGAGGCGCCCCTTTTGGTTTCGCACACAGATTGGAGGCACCAGGAATCCAAGGAGAGGTTGGCGCGCACCCGGAAATCCAAAGTCGCGCGGCAGCTCCGTTTCAGCGCGGATGAGTATCAAATAGCAAAAGGAGAGAGAGAGAGAGAGAAATATAACACACGCGCGTCTGGCAGGAAAAGGCGCCCCGTGTACAACCCGACTCTTCGCCTTATTACAATTAGCCTCCTTATATATCTAATTAGCGAGATTCCGCGTGGCTCTACGGTACACACACGTACATACATAGGGAAAGACGCGAGTGAAGTTGCCACTGGAGCTCTTTCTCTTATATATATACGAGTCTCTCTGCGCGTATGTACATGTGCCTCTGCCGCAGTTTCCTCTTTTGCTCGCACTATACCAATCCAGCGCTGAAACGTAATATCGCGACTGTTGGCAATGTTGCCCCCTCTCCTGGCTCGTTGTGTCGCATCGACTCCTCGCGAGCTAGGGTTATTGGGCTCGTGGACTTTTGTAGATTGCGTTCGAAATAGAAATGAAAAAGGATCGAGCTCGTGAAAAATGTAACGCTGCAATGGTACGGGAGGGGCACGAAGTAACTAATTCAGGCTCATAAGTAGATTTGGTTTCTCGAAAGAAGGAGAGCGGGGGGGGGGGAAGGGAAATTAAAAAAAAGCCACAGAAGCCGAGTGGGAGGAGGAGCCCGCATGGAAATCCTCAAGATCGCGGATTTCATTTGCTTTGCACCGCCGGGTTGAAAGGATTTTTCAGCAGGTTTTTTCTTTCAGGACTGCACATGCCTGTAGACCCCCGTACAAAAAGTATACACACTAATCTTGCGAGGTCTGGCCTTGAGGGAGGGGGGGGGGAAGAGCAACCAGCTAGCAGTGCCCAGATGAAAGTCCCAAGCTTAATTAAGATATGTATTTATTTTAATTCATGTCCAAACGCGGCAATGACCGGCCGGCACCGCGCGCTGACCCTCTCTCTGCTGCTCCATGGCTCTGTGGGTGTACGTGTAGCCCCACCCGCTGCTTAATTCCACTCGACTCTCCTCCAAAGATGATATACACGTATGTTTTCCTGGCGCACTGCAAACAAGCTGAAGAAAGAGGAGCTGGCGAAAGGGTTGATGCAAGAAATGTCCGTGCTAAAAGAGGATTTCCAGGGAGGTTGGTAAGAGTCGATACGGGCATGAGAGCTCGTGAGTGCTCGGTTGATACATCCATTGTATTTCAGCTGCACCTTTTCTATGTACATACACTAATATGTATTGGGCTTAAGGGATACTGAGAAAGAAAAATTGAAAAAGAAAAAAAAAGCTTGCTCTAAAAGATTGGTATAGACCCGATCAAACAGAACTCAAACTTTTCCTTGGATTTCATGGCCATAAATAACCCTCTAAAATGGCACTGAAAGGCTGAAGTACTGTAAATGGCACTTTTGAGGGTTTTTTTTAATTTTATTTTCAGAAGCCCATATCACAGCAGCGTCAAAAAGAAGGAACTGCCCACAGTGAACAAACAAACAAGCAAAAAAAGTCAAGCCCGAGTTCTTAATTCGGAGATGCGGCGAGCATATGCACGATAATTGATACGAATGGCGGGCCGGAGGGTAGGTGTGTGTATATATATGGGATACAGAAAACACAGCGTTGGCCGTAAGCCTTTGGTTAGATGCGGCGTCAACGGAGAAAGAGCAGCCAGCGTAGCGGCCCTATAAATTAATAAAGAATCCCAAAGTTTAGCCCCCACTCCCTCGGCTATAATGGAAATAATTATTAAATATTATGCGGGCCCGCGGTGTCAAGCGCCACTCGTCGCGTTTCCGCGAGAGAAAAGGCCAAGAAAGAACGGCGGGGTCCGAGAGACTCGGAGGGGGGTGCTCGCTCTCTTGTCTCTGAAGAATTAAAATATGGCCGGCAGTTCGTTCTCATTGCCGTGTGGTGGACCGTAGCCCGTGACGCGACTGACGAAACAACACCAGCCGTGTATACGTCGCCTTTTGCATCTTTTTTTTTTTTTACCTTATATTACCTTTTCTTGTGCATCCACTATTTCCCTACCTCTACGTTTCCTAAAGCGGCAATCCCGTCCACTGGAAACTTTACTTTTATTTATTTTACCGAGTATAGCCATAGTATTCGCAAAAAATAATGTACAAACACAAATAAAACAGAATTTTTATCGATAACGTAACATATTACACCAGAACAGGTCTCGACGCAACATTGACAAAATAATTGTGTACTTTTTTGACAAAATTTTTATGTGCTTACATTCTTTTTTTTTTCAAGCGTCTTAGATACTATTGGTAACGTCACGTTGCACCACTTTTTGAGTGACTTAAAGTATCGTACTACTGCATCGACGCCAATCGCTTTCTCGAGTGTGCAACGTTCCAACTCGGATATTTTTATTTCAAGACTAATCTGAAAAGATGCTTGTAGTTGATACGGGGGTAGATCCTCTTTTCGAAACTGCACCTGAATAGGAAAATAATTTTTTAAAGCACTTTGCAATGCTAAGTACACGCAAAATAATCTAAATTTGGTGAGGTAATCTTACGTCGACTACTTGTTGCACCAAGTCTTTGAATATTTCGGTTTATACTTGTGGAGCAGCCAACCCAACTGCCTCGAGTTTAGCGCACTACGCGGCATATCATCACAAGAGCTTCAGAGTTCTGTTTTGGTGCTCGTTGAATACAATCAGGTTGGCAAACTTTGGAGAAACGAAACCCTAGACCTACACCGTTGGACCACTTTTCGATATCATCGAGTCTCGTGTGCAATTTTTCATCAGCTGTAACGTGGGTCGTACAAACACTTACCATCGTAACCCGTTGGAATCGCTCGACGATGGAATTTGTAAAAAATTTCAGCTCCTCGATACGACGCGTGCATAATTGGTTTGGTTCGTAATTTGTACTAGCTCGATAACGTGCTACGATAACTAAAATGACAGCGGGAATAGTCTTTGAATCTGGACTTTGCGGAATTTTTAATTCAAACAATTTGTCGAGGAAGTTGTTCTCGTCGTTTGCACAAACAGAAATTACTGGCAACTGCATTTCGAGCCCTGCTTAATGCACGTTCAACTGAAAATAAACAAAAACAGGAACAATGTATCTCGACACTCTTCGATATCCATTATGTAGAAAAAAAAGATACATCTTGCAGCAGGGTCTATTGGGTACCAAAAGATCGTCATTGTTTCGCTCGAGCAACGTGCCAGTCAAAATGGGAACCCGTTTATAAAAAATAAAAAAACAATCAAATTGCAGCCAAGTATTGATGCTAGCCGTCGTGGAAAACTACAGGCTCCAAACTTAAAACGAAGCGTAGCTTTGGTAATCTTGGCGTATTGGTTATCCTCTTTGGTAATTCATACTAAAATTATATATACATATACATAGTAGATCAGGCGTAGGACGCAAAACAATCCTCGTTTACTTTTTTTTGACAATTTCTCGTTGTAACCCCTTATTTGAACTTTTTTTCATTTTTCCATCATTTCATCTACTTACGACGTGCATGTTTCTTTTTTCGAGTTATCAATATACTGATGTGTAGGCCACGAACCCCCGGTTGAAACAAAATCAAACTAAAAAAAAAAACATGTCACGACGTCAAGGGAAAAATTTAACACTCATCAGGTAGCGATAATACGGAAAGTTCGGCTCTGGTCCTTTTACTCTCGTTAACCTTTGGCAGAAAAGCACACCTATAGTACATAGAAACAGATAAAGGCCCACAAAGCTGATGAGCCGGAAAAGGTATAACTCGTGTGTAACATACTTTATTCCTGTACACCTGCGAGATTAAACATTGCGCGAGTCGATATATATATATGTATATCCATGGACAAGAAGAAGAAGCCAAACGAAGCAATGAAATTTCACTTCTCACTCGCCAGACGCATGATCCGCGTGACGAGCAGAGAGGAAAATAATTCACCCCCGCCCCGACTCGACCGTAGGTGGAGGTATATACATGTTCCGTCAAATTGCATCCCTAACTGGCCGACGAGCCAACTTTTCTCCGCCTACGTTAGCTCTCCAGTTCGTTGTGATACACAAAGGTAGACGGAGGTAACCCGTAGATGGCCGTGGTATATGTACTCTTTTGTCCCGAAAAAAAAAAGGAAATAGTATGAATTTTTAATGAGAGAAAAAGAGACGCGAGGAACGGCGTTTTCGCGCGTGGTGCTATTGCGAGCCACTCCGCAGCCTCTCAAAAGACACTTTGGTAAATAAACGATTACTGTGCGTGAGATATTCATCTTTTTTTTTTTTTTTTTTTTTTTTTTTTTTTTTTTTTTTTTTTTTTTTTTTTTTTTTT
>NW_019379523.1:3816433-3835358 GCF_000648655.2 Copidosoma floridanum | reverse complement strand
TTTTTTTTTTTTTTTTTTGTTGATACATACTACACCCCCCGATCCGCTCCTTCGATCGTACACCTAAGCTAGACGAGCACCTAAAGTTCGACGCTTATCGGTATATATACGTACATAAGAATGAAACAACAGAGCATCAACTCGAGGCTCGCTTTTCCGAGCAATTTGCTCTAATTATCACCTCGCATTAACTTCGAGCGATTTACCGCGACCGACGCAGCTACACACGCTGACTCTCTCTCTCTCGAGTATCTTTCCATGTACACGTTTATACCAAGGACGAACTATTCACCCGCGCAAGTATACCTACCACATATATTATATACACACACCCACGTCTACCTTATACATCGGGGGAGAAACATTACTTTGCGCACACATGTGCTCGTCGTTATTTCGATTTCACACGTATACAGTTGTGGAAACTCTTCGATACATCATAATACATCCAGTGCCAAGTTTTAATCGAATCGACTCTCCCTCCGCAATGTAGTATTTGATGTACTTTACCAAAAGCTCGACACACAGAGACACGTGTGCCCCGATCGACTCATCCCTCCAGCATCGTTGACGTGTCCGTACGAAAATTTCCACCCCCCGCGAGTGCAGCCGCGATTCGTGCACAGAGCGACGTGTAAACTATATGTATACAAGGCCGTGGAAGGAGCGGATGGATATATAACACTCCCGGTATCTATTGCACGTGCTCATGCAAAAGGGAGAGACGACAGGGAGGGAGGGGGTAAGTTGGCCTTCTCTCGGTCGGTGCTTCGTGTTTATGGGTAAAGTCGGTGGGCACCGAGATATAACTGCACTAATGCCGAACCTATCCGAAACAGCAGCCGAGAAGGAGGAGAAGACGAGCATCACCTCTCCTTTATCAGCCATGCAAGTGTGTATAGCGTACAGAGAGAGAGAGAGACGCGGTCGCGCGAACGGCCAAATATCTACGATCACGTTTGGCTCTCGATATTTCCACGGGGCACGTAGGGTCGAGTGTGTATATACGGAGCACTCGAGCGAACGTCGCTTCCACTCGCCCGGGTCGTACTGCTCTTGCGAAATGGATACAGACACACGTGTGCCGGCGAATGGGCTGCTAGATACAAGTCCTTTTGGGTAAGAGCGTCGCTTATCGGAAATGGCGCGCGAGTGTGTGTATAGTGTGGTCAGGTCGTTAGCAAGTTGTCGAGATTAAATGCCTTCCAGCCAAGCGAGCAAGTATTAGGAGCTGGTGCGCCTTGATTAGCCAACCCCCCCCCCCCCCCCCACTTGCCTGCAGCCTCCGAGACGCCGCTGTGTCCCTTAGGCTCGTCGACGATCCGTGTATATTCGGGGAAAAATTCATCTTTTATAAATACAGTCTCCTTGTGTCGATCATTTGAGAAAAACCAGCTTCGAAATTGTCATTTTGCTTGAGTTTACATTGATTGTGGCGAGAGCCGCAGAAAATGTATGCTTTAGAAATCGTTTTAATTTTCATGGGGCGCAGTCTGCATGATTATTCGATGCGGCGGTGTAAAAGTGACTGACGCTCAGAAATGCCGACTCCCTCTTTGTCTCGCCCCATGTGGAATCAAAAATACTGACCAATCGGATTAGCACACACGCTCGCGTCTGACCCCATTGAGGTGTACAGTCGAGACCCGCCACGGCAATTATCTATGCTCATCGCGAAAATAACCCATACACGTCTCTTTCTCGAGACGGATCGTCGTTCGGGCGCGAGACGATTTAAAATAGGTGTGTCTTTCCCCCTCTCACGCGTGTGTGGTGCTTTCAAAATACCCACATGGGCGCGAATCGATAAACTTATCTTTTCTTTTATTCCCGCTAACGCAGCGCTAAAGTGCAAGCCCTTCGAAGAACAGAGCAAAGTTTTTTTTGTTTTTTTTTTGTTTTTTTTTGTAGGGGGATCGGGAGAGCAACATCTTCGATAAAAGTGCGGCTATGCAGATTAGATGTAATCAAGCTTGGGAGCCATGTACATGGATAGGGAAGAGAGAAAAACGGCGCGTTTACTGCGTAGAGAAGAAGACACGTGTTTACGTCCCCCCCCCTCGCCCCCCATGCCTTGGATTTCTCGTGGTATTTTTTTTACTGCGGATCGGCTACGGGATAGTACACGATAATAGTAAACAAGTCGATGTAACTCAGAACGGCGTCCAATATCGAGATTGCCGTCGTTTTTTTTTTTTTTTTTTCCTTTCTCGGGAATATAATATGCTAATACATACGAATGCCGCCATAAACCATGGAATGTTCATATAAGGCTTCGTATGCAAATGCCGCGGGGTAGCTGCTATCGGTAGAAATCGTCGGCTGTTACGTCGTCGTGGATGATTTTTTTTCTTTCTCGTTCGCTGCGACCTAAGGAGCAATAGGGAAAATTTGATGCCTGCTTTTAAACCTAAACAGTCGATCCATTGCCCCCCCCCCTTTTTATGATTTATCGCGGTGGCTGGCGTTTCCAGAAGCAAATTTCTTTGTGCCAAAGTGTGCTTGTATATATACGTATTTGTACGCACTTTTGTCGAGCACTTTCCTTGCCAATCTTTTCGATTGAAAGAAATACCGATAGAGGAACATCTCATTTGAAAAATGGAGTTTCCGAAAGGACGAGTAAAAAAATGGGGACGCGCATATCTCGAAATCAGCTCGCGCAAACTCTAGTATCGCACCGAAGCGAAATAAAAAGCGGCTAATAGAACTATATAGTAAACGTATTCCCACAGCCGATGGTCATTTTTCTCGGTCACGATAGGAGGGGGGGGGGGGTGAGGGAAGAAAACCCGACGTGCTTTTTTCTTCTTCACGGAACTCTAACGTAGAACGCATTTGATGGGATTGAATTTGCTGTCTGGTAAATTCCCATCACGGTTTATTTCTATGTATAACGAATAAGAAAATGTGTATTTATATTTTCTCGTACACGAGTATAAAAGCAATCGTCATTGTCAAAGTAATAATTTCGAAAAAGCTTTCGTACACATACATATAAACGTACCTGTGATCCACGGAATAATTTGATCGCGCCTCGAGAGGTCGAGAGCACGACCAAACAGAGAAGAAGGGAATAAGGACGGGGCGAGCAAACGATACATCCTCGAAGATTGTTTTCTCTCGTCAGGTAGCCACATACGTCAAGGGGATTCCCCGGAGGAGAGCAGAGGAAGAAACGAAGCCGGCCAAGGGCCACTACGAATGTATAGCTCTGTGTACCTTCATCTCATTTCGCACGGGATATACGCGCATAGATCTCTTTGGTCCCACGGCAGATCGCGGCGAATCAACTTTCGTACGTCCCGCACCTAATGGCTCGGCATTTCTCTTACGACTCTGCCAGGTGCCGAGGAGCACGTATTACCTATCTTCGTTTTGCGGCTCGGGTATTATACACACGCAGGGAGAAAGCTCTCGTGTTTGAACACTGAAATTGTTTCGTTGCAAGGTCAGGTCATCACGCGGTATACAAATTTTTGATTGGTTTTATCGGTAGTTCGTATAGTATACATTGGACTACGTTTGAAGGTAATGACGAAGAAGGAAAGGAGGAAAAAAATGAGGGTGAGGGTAAGCAAAACGTTCGACGACAGCACTTTTTTCGCTAACGGAGTGAGTGAGAGGGCACAGTGTACACTGCAGGCGCGTTGCGGCGTTGGAGCTTCGTAAATATTAACGAAGAGAGAAAACGCGCGGCTAGTGCCGCACATTATAATAATATACGCGTATAGGTGGGTACAAGCGGGTCGAGGCTGGCTCTCGAGGAGAGCCTAATATCAAAAACAAATTTTCCCTTTAAAAGGGGCCGAGAGAGAAAGCCGGGGCGCACAAAAGTGAGGCATTACTTCGTTCATCTTGCAGGAGTTGGTGCGCTAATGGCGTCGTTACTCTAAAATACCGCGATCATATATTTTTACCGAGCCAAAGATGGCTACTGCCTCCACAAGGCTAAAAGAGTGTGCCCCCTACCCACCTCGAGCTCTAAACTCTTTTCCACCCCCCTCCACTAATTATACATCCTTTTCTTTTTTTTTTTTTTCTTTTTTTTTTCATTATTTATCGCTCGTGCCGATCGCAACGTATTTTTACGATTTTACTACGTATACGTAATTTTTTTCTTTTTTTTTTATTTATCACGGAGCAAAGAGAGCCACATCGATTTTAATCGAGTTGTAAATAACCCCGATGATAAATCACTCTCTCTTTTCTTTCCAACGGCAATAATCATAATAACCAGGAGAACTTTGAATTCGCTCGACTTGACGATGATGCCTCCCCCTCGATTCTAAATCATGCGAGGATTACGAGTATACGGGAGAGAGAGAAAAATAAGAAGTACCCCCGCAAATAGGGAGGTGGGGAAAAAATGTTGTGAAAAACAGAAGAAAGAGCGAGAGGGGGGAGGATTGGTTGGGTGGAAGGGCCAACATTTAAATTCTCATACGCGAATAAATAGCGAAAATTTCACGCGCGATAAAATATAGATTTCCCTGCGCTGCAGCAGCACCCCTACGGTGAAGCAACGAGTGAGAGGAAAAAAAGGGGGAGGGGGCCTCCCGCGGGAAGAATGCGGTCATAAAATCATTGATATAAAAATGTAGGCGCCCGGGACTCGGGGGGTATTCAACCGTACAACCGGACCAAGTTGAAGAAATAAAAAAAAAGACTGTTCTTTTGTTTTTTACCATTAATTTCTTCTATTCCTCTACTTTGCACTGTTAGGGTTTACTATTTATTGAGGGGGAGGAAAAAATACCTCGAGAGCTCAGTTAGAGCTCAGATAGAGTACAGCTCGTAGAGAGAGAGAGAGTAGAGCAGAAAGTAATTTCGAAAAGATGGATACGGCATAGGCGAGGAGGGTGTACGGAAAATCAGAGGAAGCAAGCGTATGTAAAGTAGGAGAGGCAATGGAGAGAACAGAAGGGCTTGGAGAAGAGTAGCAGTGACTCTCGCCAGCCATCTCTAATCCAATAATTTAATTTCGGGATCCCGGCTAAAGGGGATTTGAAGTATTAGCCTTGGAATTTGTGTATCTTTGATTAGTATTCCGTCGAGGCGTTCGTTCGTTCATTCCTTCGGTCCTTCGTTCACTTGTTCGAGTATGCATGTATATACATACCTACTGTACCTTGTGGCTTTAAATCCTAAGTCAACTGATGGCAAGCGCGGCCGTGTCTTTGATAAAATGACGAATGACTTGTGCTGCCGATCAATTGTGGACGAATTTTTTTTTCCACAACATCTGATCATTTGTTAAGCTGAATGCTAATGGAGATTTTATCAAAAAGAAAATTTGAACTCGTAAAATTTGTTTGTTTGATTTGGATAATGATTTCTTTTTCAATTTCATGTTTTTTGTTTGGTTGGAATAAAAGAAAATTTCACTGTAGCGACAATAACGATATTTTTCGGTGAGTATAAACTAAAAATCACTGATTTGCTGTGACCTAATTGACACATTCGCTCTAAATTAGCACTTAGTGATAATATATAGTGTAAAACAAATTTAACAAATCAATGATTTAAATAATAATCGATGGAATCAATATAGATGCTCTGGTTGACTGAAATAAGCAGGTAAAGTAAAAATCAACCAAACGACTTGAATTCGGTCGATTGCATGTGTTTGCGTGTATTTATTATAGCGACAGAAATCACATCAGCTATACAAGGTACACACACCGTATCCAATTCGCTCCCTGGTATGACGGGAAAATTATATAACACTAATATCGAATGGGAAGTGGCTGCTCCCCGTATAAATCATACATATTCAGACGCAACCGGGACTTCCTCAAGAGCAGCAACAGCAACTGTACCAGCAGTGATCCGTCTAATTTATAGTTTAACTTATCTGAATGCAACAGCTGCAGCAACATCGCTCTCTCTCTCTCTCTCTTTCGCCATATTTTCCGATTTTACAAATGCTTTGAAAAACCATAAAGTTCAAATTTGGTTTTTAATTTCATTTTTTTGCGATGAGCTGAGATGAAATTCCGTCGGGGAGAGAAATTTTGTCAAGATTGCAGAACTCGACAATTAAAATCTTGTGTAACTTATTCGGTGTAAACAGTTAAATTGTTAATTGCGAGAAGCAGGACACAATTGGTAGCCCGATTCGAGCAACAGACAGCTCCTCAACCCTTGTACTTGAATCCACCGACTGCTGCTTCGATCGCTCAACTTTGTCCGCAAGGGGACGATCGCTGCCGCACTTACTCGCGATTCTTATCTCTCCTCCTCCTCTTGAGGGCGAAGCGAGCAAAAAAACGCAACGGATTAGTGGTGCCAGAGACGCCCCATCTTAAATTTCCCTTTTTTTTTTTTTTTTTTTTCCCCTCGTATATATATATACATATACACACGTTGTAATGCCGCTGCTCCTGCTGCCGTGTCCTTTTTTCTGGCCATTTATTCCCGTGAGTATGCTAACTTAACTACTGCGCCCGGGAAATTTGAATAATTTCCCCGAGTCTGTGCGAGAAACGCAACCGCCCGACACGTGCCATTTTTCCGATAGCCCTGCTCTGATGATACGCTTCTCGGCAAAGGGAAAAAGAAGAAGAAAAAAACGCCTCATTTATTAAGATTACTATTAGCCGCGTACACATAGGAGAGGCTGAACGAGCGTCGCCGTGACACGATAAGGGCATTGATCCTTTTTTTTTCTTTTTATGATTTAAAATATTTTGTTTCTTTTTATCCGGTCAAAAGTTGGAGATTGACGAGGGGAGGGTAGCATGGACCACGCTTCCTTGGATGCCGCACGCAAAGTAAGCAATCCCGGGCATTTAGCCTTAGAATTCGTCTCGCGGCCCCGACCCCCTCGGGCGATTGTCTCCTATAAATATCGCGCCCGAGCGGCTCTCTGCGGTGGCGGTCCTTCGGATTTGGAGTTGGTTTCCGAAAGATTGGCTCGCGGTGTATCCTCCGTGAGAATCGCTCGCGCGAGCGCGCGTCTATATATCAGGGGATGAACGGCGGAAAGAAGCCCTTACCTCCCCACCCTCGACGACGACCGCCCACCGCTTGTACGTGTATATACACACCCCGTGCTCTCTCGCTTCCCTGCGCGTGTCTTTTAACCCCGGCAGCCGGCTAGCAATTCGTCATACTCGCTTTCGCTCTCTGCTTTGGATTTGAATGAATTTTTTCTTTTTTTTTTTTCCACCAAAAGAAAATTGTTTGTCAAATGCGCTCGTTTCCCATACTCAGTTTTAGATATTTATCACATTTTTGCTATATCAATGATTGAGACATTTTCGGCCATTATGTCAATTGATTTCAACTTTATTTATATTACAAACAAACAACCATTTCGTAAAAGTGTCAGTTCTTCTCTCCGAAGGCTCCATTAAATAGAAGAAAAGGGGAAAAAAAGGATTGTTTTTATTAATTTGAAAGCATACACCGACAAACTTGCAATGCCCTTCGATTAAAAGGCAAAACTCGCAACGGCGGCCAAATCCCGCGGTCGAAGTACTATTTTCCGTTCCCCCGATACAGGGCGAGTCGACGCGGCAACAGATCAGCGGAGCCCCGGCACGTAAGATTTTCATCCCCCGTTGGGATATCTCTTCCCGAAAATCCCATTACGAGCTGTATATATATATATATACACCCGTCCGCCCGCGCCTTATACACGAGAGAGTCTCGTCCCCCGTGCCGAAGAGGGCGAATCAGGGAACGACATCTCCTCGGGCATGAATATGCAAATCCTTATTTTCGGATCGACTGCACTCGAAACCAAAAACCAACCAAAGACCCATACGTACACGTATATACACGTATACACCTCCGTCCCCTGTTTCGCGAATTGATTTATCGACCACCCATCCCTCTGTTCCGCGCAATACACATTTATTAAAAGGGAAGAAAAAAAAAAAGCTAAGGGGGGAGGGGCTAAAAAATTACATTAACTCGCAAAATCCTCCTCGCTGTATTTACATTGTTACAATGCAAGCGGAAAAATGAAAAGTCGCCCCACGCGTGCAGCGACCGAAGGATTTATACTTTCCATCCGAAAAATTCACTTTTTTTCTTCCAAATACCCTTTCTCGTGCTTTTCAATTGCAACAACACGAGCCTT
Source organism: Copidosoma floridanum (assembly GCF_000648655.2). Next base: position 3,827,266 of record NW_019379523.1, on the reverse strand, counting down.
ATCAAGAGCAGGCGAGGGGGGTGGAATTTTTAATTTTTCGCAACGCGAGCAAAAGGAGGAACGGGTTTGTGACTGATAAATGCGTAATAAGCAAGCGCGAGAGAGATGACGGAAAAAAGAAAAAGGGGCAAATATGTTTGCGAAAAGCCGAGGCAGAGAAGGTAATGCACTAATTGGAACGGTGGCGGGGGCGCGATAAGCAATATGCGCGAGTAAATTCCACGGTAACAAAAAAAAAAAGGAAAAAAAAAACGCAGCATCTGCAGGTATTATGTGGGAACGTCCGAGTGTTGTGTATGGACGCGCAAAGGGTGTGTGGAGAGAGTTTTGACGTTTTATTTCCTTGGGCGTATCAAAGGCACTATACGGCGTTTTGTCAGTGGCGACGGGAAAGAGAGACGTACGCGTTGGCGATACAGCCCCGATAGCCTCGATGACAAATCTCTATGTACCCCTTTTCCATGCGGTCCCTTTTCATCATAATACACATATACACCACGGGCCAAAAGAGTCAAAGGGACACACGTGGGGTGCGGGGGGGTGGGGGGACAAAGAAAGTATCATATAGGCACACGCCGGACATCGGCGCTTGCGAGAGAGTTTTATCTCACGAGCAGTGATGAGGGGCCGCCGTGGCTAGCTTTGACAGAGATACGAACAGCAGAGAAACAGAGAAGGAGCGGAGACAGAATATTTCGGATGATTGGTACACACACCCTATTATGCCACCGCGTATACACACACATATATATATTCAAATGGTCCGAGCCATTACAATTATATATGTATAGTCTAGGATATATTTATATTGATTATCGGAGGGTAGGGGGGGGGATGCAAAATATTATTAGCTTACATTCGACGCCTAAAATAGTTCATGCTCCCTTCCTGTTTTCTCTCTCTCTCCGCGTTGTGCCGCACCCGAATTCCTGTGTATTGATACATGTACGTGGGGACATAAATCCCGGGAGGCGTGACACAGCTGACACACCGGCCTAAGGACCTCGATGGTGCGGCAGCCGTCGAAGGTCCCCGGTGTTTTATCTTGTTTTATGTATACCTGTATATATACTCCTCGTCCTTGTATAATCACGGGCAGATTAAGTATTTTCATTTTTATTCGTTAAAATATTCAAGCGGCGCGCGACTAATGCATTTAATATCTCTTTCTCCCGAGGAGGTAGAGCGCGAGTTTTTTTTGTCCCTCCCTCGTGCGTGCGTGTGTGTATACCTATATATACGCGCCTGGAAAGGAAGGGAAGAAAGGACGAGTCCGTGCGGGGGGCAATATGTGGGATAACGACGCCTAGCTCTTGGCCGCGTGTGGTTTTCTTTTTTTTTTTTTTTTTTTTTTTTTAGAAATTTTTTTTTTTTTTTTTTTTCAACCATACGTCCGACACCTCCGTATTGCGCGGCTGATTTCCATTTCTGCGGACGCAAAGTACAATGATACATGGGCACTTGTGAGGGACGAAGGGAGGGAGGTAAGCCGAAGGGGCCTAAATTATTCATCACGAGCATTAAATTAAAAATTATAGGTCCTTCTATTACGGCGACTCCTCGCGAAAAGCGTACAAGATCAGCCCACCCCCAAAAGAACGATACTTCCCCTTTGGGCCCCGCAGACGCTGAAAGCAAATCGAGGAGCCCCTCGCGCGCACACATATATACAAAATGTACGTGCTCATGTACACGTGAAGTATAAAATATTGACGCGCGAGTAAAAGAAAAGAAGGTGACGGGGATCGACGTCGGGGAGACGGAAAACAAGAAAACTTTCACTCTCCCTCTGCTCGTCCCGTGTGCTTTGCCTATCGGCGAGAAATTGCAGATCCTCAATAATGCAGCCCTCGATTTTCGACCTCCTTTACCTCCCTTCGGAGCGAGTTTTCAAACTGAAAACGATTAGCCTCGATGAACGGGGGAGGGGAAAAAAAAGTAGAGAAACTGTCCCTCCCTTTGTTGAGCGAGAACGGGACCGAATTGAAAATTCATCATCGATGCGCCCGTCTCTCGATCGCCCGATTATACATATACGTATATAAGGATATTATAGAGAGGAAACAATGAGGGGGCGAGGTGTATACCCACATTTTACGTAGCAAACGCGAGTAATTTTCCATCGGGAAAGGGGGGGGGGTGCATGAAAGGGCTGGCTCTCTCTTTCCGGCAAAAAGAAAAGATACATACACGGGGGAGAGGATAGGGATGGAAAAAAGGCCAGAAAAGACGCGACAGAGCGAGATCGGCCGCGAGAGGACGGTACATAAGGGCCGGTTCGGTTGGGAAAAAAAAAAAAAAAAAAAAATACTTGGCCGCGCGAGCACAGGAGAGAAGAGGTCGGGGGGGGGGGAGAGCCTGCCCGGTGCTCCGCGGCTGATTTCGATTGAATAATTTATGTTTCATTACGGAGCCGGGGCTTAGCCGGGCGTGCGGTGGCTGCGAACTGTATATACCGTTACATTCAGAGGAGCGAATTCGCCGCTTATGTACCGCAACGCCTTTCACATATATTTCCTATAGGCTTTCACCCTCGGCCTGAAAAGAATTTTGTATCGAGGGTATTGAGGCCGTCCGAAGCCTCCCTCGCTTCTAAATGTTACGTGTATTCTTTTTTATGTGTACCTTCGCTCCTCGTCGGTACGGACCGTTTGCTTTGCTTTTTTTTTTTTTTTTTTTTATCCACCCCCCACGCAACCGCGTCTTTTTTATTTTTATACCCTGTATACATCGCGGGCTGGCTGAAAGAAAATTCCAAGCAGACGTAGGTTTTTTTTCTTCATTTCTTCCTCCACTTCTTTTTCCCCCCCATTCGTTATTCGGGCAAATGCATTGATTGCGAGTCAAGAACAGCGACCAGCCCCGCTGATTTCGATTAATCTTCGACCGGAGCGCGCAATTTGTTTCAATTTACTTGTTCAACAGTGCGGGCGCGCTCTCGCGAGTATCGAGTTCTTTCTTTCTTTTTTTTTTTTTTTGGTCTGCACTTGAGTCGTTGGGGTGTAAACAAAACAAACGTATTATTTGGTTGGGTTCACTAAAATTGCAAGGATAACCAATATTTATGTTTGGGAAGAACAGTTTTGTTTATTGCTGGAGTAGTTATGGAAGACGTCCAGAACGTGTCAGCGTCTATAGATACATACACTCGGGCAAAATTAATTTCGTGTTTTTTCAAGTAATTGATCCAAGAAAGTCGGCAATTGATTTTTTTCCTTTTTCCAGACAAAACGAAGAGGAGAAAAAATCGCTTGAAAAAAAAAAAAAAAAAACATAAGAACCCCCAATCAAGTAACAATGAGCAGGTTTTTATAAAATGGTCAAATTACAAATAATACAAAAAATAAATCAACGACGTGGGTTTCTGAATCAATTGTGATTCTGAATCATTTGAATCACGTGGACGGCCCCTGGGAATTCGATACAGCTTATGTGCTGTGAAAATGAATAATCATGTACTGTTAACTCAGTAATTAGTAAGTATAGTGTTAATCTCGCAACTAAACTCGGTTTTACTAGCGACAAAAACTTTTTGGTGGGAAAAAAAAAAACCATAAAAACTCTAATCATCATGTAAACACGAGGAAAAGATTTTTCGTACACCAAAAAAGAAAAAAAATATATGAATAGCACGAGTGGACGAAAATCTCGAAAGAATGTAAAAAAACAAACTCATGACGATTTTTCGTAAAGTAATTTTCGTATTCAGAGCTGATTCGCGATCAACTGACGAAAATACCCGATTTTTCAATGAGTAAAATAATTTTTCACAGGAATAACTGTAAAACGAAAGGGGCATGAAAAAAAAAAAAAAAAAAAAAAAACGAAATCAGTCGAGTCAGTTAATACATCACTGCAGGGTATAGGTATAGGTGTATGTATATGTAACACGCGAGGGGGTGGTCCCCATACGGCAGCGACGTCGGATCGTTACCCCTTTCCCGGTGCGAAGCTCGAGCCGGAGCTCCAGCAGTTTTGCAGTCGATAATAAGGCGTAGGTATACCAGCGGTACGCGCCAAGCAATCTCTGCTTCGATGTCTTACCGGCACAGCTGCCGTACCGACCGAAGTCATTTGGCGATCGCCCACCTCCCTCCCTCATCAGGCCGGTGCTGAAATTAGACGCGCGATTCGAATTTTCAATCGTTACGCGATTGTTGCAGCGCATTTACTTTGCTATCCAAATTATATCGAAGATGATTCATATCATTCATCATTTGTGACATTGCAAGTTTAAAGGATGGAAAAAAAAAAAAAAAAAAGAAAAAAAAAAGAAATTGCCATTTCAACGTCCAGTGGGTGCGAGAATTAATAATCCACTGGAAATACCCCTAAGTTTACGACAGCGGCTTGAATAATGGACATTGCGAGAAATCACTTTTACATCGAGTACTGCCTATATACATGTATTGCAAGAGGGATGAAAAAAAAGAGAAAAAAGCCACGTTGCGCGTTGTACATCAACAAAGTCGATGAAACGAATCGATCGTCGGGCGGGATGACGCGTGCCATTTGTTCTCGTCCCGAGGGTCCGCGCGCACCTATCTGTGTTCCCCGTAAAATAGAAGCCGGCGACGCGATTCATTTATATGTCACTATACGGTCGCGGGTGGACGGGGTATGTATAGTCGCAGTATAGTATTAATAGTGGTACCTATATACACGCCATACGGTGCGCGGTAGCAGCCAATACCAAATAGTCTTGGATCGGCTCGTTTGTCATCCCACACATATATGTGTATCGCGAGGAGGTCGGCCAGTCGCGCCCATTAATAATTACCGGTAGCGACACAAAACCCTTTCGCTATGTTGACCACGTCGTCGTTGTCGATAATACATATGACCATTCATATTGCTGATTCTTCGCGCCATTAATCACTTGTGCCGTACAGTACCTCCTGCGACGGATACAAGTACGTGTGTGTGTTCAATTTTCTTTCCGGCTGATCGGTTTGCCGCCCACGAATCGAGGAAAGAAATGCGCGTAAGTTTTCTTTTTTTTTTTTTTTTTTATTTTAGTAAGTTTGTTTCCGTTTAAAGATATTGGTGGGTTGCCGGTAAATCTCTTTTTGATCGTGAGTGATCAAAGTTGAATTATTAATTTGTTTTGCGGTACAGGTATAGGACCTTGCAATGATGTTTTTGTTAATGTTCTCTCTACAGTCTTTACAAAATCTTTCTTTTTTTTTTTTTTTTTTTTTTTTTTTTCAAACTGACCACTACCAAGGTGACTATAAGGGAAAAAAACGCTGTTGTCACGCTGCTGTCGAAATGGTGAAACCGCGATCCCTCGGAGGGCCATCGGTCGTAATTGACGGCAAATTTTTCGATTAAGACTCGGCAGCGAATAATCAACGGTAGGAGCAGGCAGAGGAGGGCTAATTCAATTCCGCCGATCTTCCGAGGACTCGACGTGCCGCGCTCAAGGGAGGAGGAGGAGGTCTTGGTTTGCGCGTGTCCCCTCGTTTCTTTTCGTCTCCAGAGGGGCTGTGGTAAAAAAAAAAAAAAAAAGGGGTATACCCATACGGCCACTCGTAGCAAGGGCTCGTCCTGCGATCGTTATGCCGGCCACACACGAGACGGCCGAGAAAAGAAAGGGGTAGCAAGGCACATATACCTACTAATAATCCCGCACATATACGGCACCGGAGAAAGATGAGCGCCCACCGTCGCGGTAATGTATGTATAATATTTTTAATTGTGACGTTAAAATGTGTTCTTCCCCCAATGCCGGTTTTTGTCTTGTTAACGCGTTCGGAGTAGAAATGCTCCGCCGCCGTGTACACCCTCTTTCTCCATACTCGTGCATTTTGCTCTAGGCGTACGTGTACGAAAAACGAAAAGCATCCCGGACGGAGCCCTCGTTATTTATACTCTCGGGCTGAAGAATCGTCCCACGATTCACGGCGTCGCTCTTTTTCGCGCTAATTTCGCGCAAAAATAATACCACCCCCATTTGACCAGCCCAAAATGTGATGACCCCTTTTGGCCCCCGAGTGTGCGTTTTGTTTTTCCTTTTTGCGGATTTACCGTTTCGTCATTGGGACAAAGTCGCGGAAATAGTCACATACGAGCGAGAGTGACACATTCAAATTTAAGGATATGGTGTACAAGAGACAGCCTACATCGGAAACCGAGGGCCGGGCGTTTCCGACATCTACGTCTGTCTGTCTGTCTGTTGTTTCGTAGTTTGCCATTTTTCTATTACCGAAGCCAGGGCTGTATTTCTCTCTCTCTCTCTCCTTTTATATATTCGGTCCAAAAGACAGGAAAGGGGGGAAACAAAATCAGAGGAGGAAAAGCGAACTCTCGGGCGTATAATATCGTGACGTGTCGTGACGCTTCCCTTTGGTGCACATGAACGTATGCATATATACCTACTTATACGTGTGCCACAAGACACGTTATGTATACTGATGTTACCGATGTTACCCCGTGAATATGGTAACGTTTTCTTGGCTGCACGTCTTTCTTCGTCTTGTATCTGGCAGCGATACAAAGGATGTGCCCGCTGTACTTCTGACGTAACTTGGCGTTTCGGCTTCGATTTTCGCCGAGTAGAAAGTTTTGGTGAAGGTGACAGTAAAAAAGATAAATAATTCAAGCAGGGATTGGTAAATCAAAGCGATTGGCCAAACTTTTGCACCAAAGACGCGTCTGGTATATTTTTTCAGCCAAGCGTGATCGTAACAATATTCATGGGAATGATGAATACTTAGTTGGTCATTTGTTATTTTATATTTTTTTTCAAGTTGAAGCATTGGATTCTATTGTATAATTTAAAGATCAATTCTGTTAATTGCGCAAGTGAACAAGATTTTTACTGTTGAATAAGTGAAAAATGAGGGTCACGCATTGGAGACCAGCCGATATTAATTTATTCATGAGTATATCAATGGAACGATTTTAATCCGAACGAAGAGAACTGCCAAATAATATATTTTTTTTACTGTACAGTAGGTCATTACCATGTAGGATTAATTGTTCTCTTTGACGAGACGTTATGGATGACACCTTTTGGTTGGAGTTTAAAATTTGTTTGCCAGCCTAAACAGCGACAATGTACAATTTTTCGCTCCGGATGAGAGAGTGTAAAACATCATTGCGGAGCAGTCGTGCCTAACAAGTCGGTAAAGACGAGAGAGGGGGAGGAGAGAAAAAAAAGGGTTTCTCTCCGCGTCGAAGGTACATCGAGCTCGAGGAAACGTTTTCCAAGGCTCTCTCGGTATGTACACCCATTTTTTTCTTTTTTTTTTTCCCTCCCTCGCAAAGAGCCGCGCATGGTTGAGCACAAAAAAGTGTACCCGCACGGCAAAGGATGATACATCAAGAAAACAAAAAAAAAAAAGACTCTTCAACTCTCTTTGAAAGCCTCGGCCTCTCGCGAAAAGAAATGTAATTAGACAAAGCAGCCCAACCGACGTTAATTATCTCTTGCGCGCGGGACGCCGAGGCGGATTTCGCTCTGGTCCGCGCGTCGCCCGTGGAAATTTTCTAAATTGAAAAAAACCTCGAGAGCCCCCCATCCCAAGCTCGCGAAACATAAAACGCGGCGTGTATAATACATCCTCGCGCGAGCACCTTTTTTTTTTTTTTTTTTTTTTTTTCGCGCAAAATCTTAGCCCCGCGGAAATATCCCCCAAGATTAAATACTTTTTGCGCCGCCGCGGCTTCAAATGGAATTTTAAATCTGTCCCCGGCGCGGGGGGAAATTAACATCCGACTCTCTCTCTCTCTCTCTGGCGTTATTTTAATAAAGTGAGGGGGGGGGGGGGAAGCGCAAAAAAGGGAAAATACATGTAATATCGAAAGGTTGAGGGGGCGCGTGTGTATATATGATAAATGAATCGGAAGACGAATGTCCCGGGGCGCAGAGGAGTGTGTGTGTGTGTGGTAAAGCGATGGGTTCATCGAGTGCGGGCCAATCTGCGGTTCGCCCGATGGATGGGGTACACGGGGCCGTTTCATTTATAACGGGCCGAAAGGATGCCTCTTCCGGGGGATGCTATTTGCGAAAAGTATACCTGCACACGCGTACACACATGGTGACGGGAGAGACGAATCGTCGACACCGTCTTCCCGTCGAATTTCCTCGCCCCCCCCCCCCTCCATCAATATATCTGCGTCGGGGCCTTGATTTTTCCAGAATAAATGTACCTCATAGGCTAGTCTGCTACGAGTCGCATTAATATCAAGACAAGTCGATAAAAGTCACAGAGGAATATGTATATATAATAGCATTGAAAGGGAATTTTCGCACTGCGTGCGGGTGTAAATCTTCGATAAGCGATGTTTGTGTGCGGTGTGTAAGAAACACCGAGGCAACAATAATATTATAATATATCCTCTCCGCCCTTACCGTATATATACACACCGTCATCAGATATCGCGAGAAAACGGCAAGTGCGGCGCGAAAAGACGTTCGTCTGTGGTATCAGCTACTAATTAACGAGCGAGGCCAACGCTGAGATAGGCCGCGTTGTGTTTTTAGAGTATATATGATATATATATATATATATATATATCTTGTATGGTAGTAATGACGATGATAATAATATGAGTATAGGTGTAGGTTATACAAGCAAAGGGGCCGGGTCTTTGAAAAGGAAAGCCTTGGCGGAGGTGTAAGTAAGGATCTCTAGCGTCTTGCGCCTCCTCTCCGGGGACCAGGCGGGATATAACTACGTATAATACACGTGTATGTGCTAGCCGTCGTTGAAATTAATGGCACCAAACACTCCCCGGCTTGCTTCAACGCGTCTCTATTTTATTAGGTATATACCTGTATGGTGCTTTACCTCGAAATATATTACGTTCTGCGTGTCGGCATCGAAGCTTTGTATAAATATACAAGTACTACCTATGTATGGGTATATGCATCTTAAATATTCTTAATATTATACGTTCAGGAGTGAGTTATTTAAATCTTTCGGAGTAACCGTTAAAAAAAATGCAGTTTACCTTTGGAGCAGCAGCACCATTGGAAATTGGAATCGCACGTACAACATCGCCATCCAACATCCAAAGAATCGAGTGATGCATTACCATGTATGACTGTGTATACTTGTTTACTATGTATACATTAGTTTCCAACAACGGTTGAAATGCGTTCATCAGTCCCAAGAAACATTCGGGAAAATCTATCGGCGATACTTACATCATAAATATATATACTGCACTGAGTAAAACTGAAACTCGACCGCGAGACCGATTGAAAATTGGAGCCACCAGGTCCGCGCGCACAAGCTGGTCGAATCACTTTTCCTTCTCTACGGGAACATTCTCGTAAACGCCGATGACTTGCTCAGCCCGGGAGACCATCCTTACCCGCGTTCCATATAACGGACGAATTTCGCTTTCGTTGCGAAAAGTTGGTTGGACTGCAGCGCAGCTTCGATTCGATGAATCGAGTGTGTCCCCGAGCGCGCGCTGTTAACTGAAACGCTGCAGCCGTCTGCTACATCCACGCGACTACCTAACCTTACATTATACGTATAATATAGCTCTCCCGGCAAACTTTGTTGTTTTTGCTCAACAGACACTTCATACAGTGTTTACGTACTCACATGTGCCGTGTTTATTGTGTATCTGTTAAATCGAGTGGATAAACTGTGTGGTATTGTTGAGAAAAAATAAATAAAAAATGACTTCGTGCACCGATCCCCTCGGTCTCAACGAGACCAAGTTATTCAAAGATCTCAAAAGTTGTCTGCCCAAGGATTTTTCCAAGGACACGAGGAACATCCTGGAGATCCGCGATGATATCCTGTACGTCTGGAACCCCGAGAAATCTTGTATACTCACGCTGTTGAACGTTTCGGCGGTTCGAGGGAAGCACGGGAGTGCTACGTTTCAGGTGAGTTGGTTTGTTTGTTTACCTCCATCAAATCTCATGTTTCATACACTTTTCAGTATGGTTTTGATTTTATTCATAATATGTAAATTACTGATGATTGGTGGGTGGACTGTACATGGATACATCCTCTCGAGTAACCTTGTTCGACCAATTTATGTTTCTTTCATATTCTCATGAAGCTTGTTTTCATTTGACATCACCATGCAGTTGTTCAGTGTGATGTTTGGAGCATACAGAAGCTTTTTGATGGCTTGTTCCATTTTTAATAGTAAAACTTGTCCATAGTGAAGTGTCACAAGTATGTGCAATATGAACTCAGAGTGTTTATTTTGGCTTTATGTATCCCTAGCCATACAAACTATTTATAAGTCTAAGATAACTATTGCAGTCTATAGAAGAATTACATATGGAATCATAGTTCTTCTGAATTTATTTACACGTACTAATGTCTTACTACTTTCCCACAAATAAAGATAGGTAAATTAATGTTTCTTATTCAGAATAATTTTTAGTCGCATGTCTCAGTACAAGGATACTTACAATTTTGATTTATCCTTGAAATAAAACATGTAATGGACTTCAATCGACCTAAATGGTTAAAGACAACATGGGGATAGTCCCAATCTGTATACATTCCACTGTATGTAAGTACTTCACACATCTTGAGATGTTGTTTCGAATGGAGCTGACATGTAGCTTCACTTTTTTAGTTAAAATTAATCAGTTGGGCACATTTAATTTTTAAAAATGACATTTCCGGTCAATGTAATGACGATAAAAAATTTTGAACTATAAAAAATATAAAAATCTCTTTAGGAAACGTAAAAAATTGCCAATACGATTGATATTCTGTAGTCACGTAAAAAATTTGACATTTATTTTTTGTGCACAGTTAAGAATAATTATATCATTCATATAATTTTGCTTAACACGAGCAATAAATTATATTTCTTCTAAATGTATAATTTTAATTATTT
>NW_019379523.1:3738162-3815721 GCF_000648655.2 Copidosoma floridanum | reverse complement strand
AGACGGTTGGGGGGGGGGGATATAATTTATAGGAAATGGCTTGTTCGACTACGCCGGCGAGTAATTTAATTAAAATAAATGTCCGAGCGGTCCGAGCCACGCCGGCGAATAAAATGCAAATTCAGTCCCTTTTCTCTCTCGCCCCCGCGTGTACACACTTACACACACACCCATGGACCAACGGTCAAGCCACCGCCCACCCATGTATATGCAAGAAAACTCGGACTCGTCCGTTGTTGATTCGATATACCCACATTCGAATTTTCTCGCGCTTCTCGAGCTCTGTTGCGACCCCTTTAGGGAAATGTCGTTTCGCGCGGGAAGAAAACTCCCTCAACTTTCGGAGTTGCGCCAATGCGGTTGAAAACAAGAGAGGAGGAAAAATAAATACGAAATAAAAAAAATTTGATGAACAGGTCGTCGGAGGCGGGAGAATGTGAGCGAAGAAAGGCTCGCCCGGAGGAGGAGGCGATAGGACGTCCTGTCCCGGGTGTGTGTGTGTGTGTGTTTGTGTGTAGCGTCGAGCGAGACTTCTTTGGCGGTGGCGGTCGAAAGGGACGAGCCGGGGAAAAGAGAGGACGCACCGGCTGCAATATCAGTCGTAAATAATAAAAGTTAGCGCGCTCTCCGTGTTCCTCCCTGGCGCGCGCGACTTTAAACCGGAAGATAGGTGTCGCGCTCTGGAAAGGGAGGGGTTGGAAATCGTCGGTGGGGGGGGGGTGTAAGGGGGGCGAGACAAAGACGCGGGGGGGCCATTGTCAAGGGCTGTGTGTATATACGTACCTATATATACGCGGGCATCGGAACACACCGGCATCCGCCGCGGGAAACTTTGAATCATTTTTATTGCATAGAGTTATCTTTGTTAGCTGCTGTGCGGACCCCCCCCCTAGCCCCCCCTTTGGTGATTCTTCTCTTTTCCTGCGCTACGTCAGCCGAGGCTTTCCTCTCGGCGGAGCTCGAACGAGCCGCCAGATAATGCCGCCACTCCCAAAGTGTATATTCACACCCCTTTGGCTGCCCAAATGGAATAAGTTCTTTAATTCGCGAATTTACGTGCCCCCCACTGCTAGGCGGTCCCTTTTTATACGGCACGTCTCTCTCTCTCTCTCTCTCTCGCTCTTATCACCCGTAGTCGAGATTCATCATCGCGTTCGTAGATACGTTTCAAGCCCTTATACTTTCGTCAGGAATTATTTTTACCCCGAAAAATTATTTTCACCCTCCGCCACCTCCACCTTCTCGAAGACCAACTTGTACCTATACCTGCGATACGGCCGCTTTTTCTTCCGACTCGCCAATTTCATTCGTTTGTCACGACGACGCTCTTTTACTCCTCGGGGTTCTTCTTCGTCTGAAAGCAAAATGTCTTTTTCTCGAGCGGCTCTCTGATAAAACGCTTTTTTGTACTTTTCCAAAAAAAGGAGGAAATACCTACTTCTGCACGACAGCCGCACGATCGCAGTGAGGAACGGATTAGCTGTGGTAAAAGGAGATGTCACGCAATCAAAACTTTTCAATGTTATACTTGCGGTCTGGTAATTGTAAACTATTTTTTTAAGTAAAAAATATCATTTATTTTAATATTTAACATTGATTTGAAGAAAGCGCCAATATCGGAGTTATAGGTATACTTTTGTTTGAGTCATATTCATTTTTACGCTTCGAAAACATATGACATACCTGTAGAGGTTTAGATTATTGAAAAATTCTTTGGGTATGAAATATCGCGTGCATCGCCTCAGAAAATCACAACGCGAAAGTGATGTTCAAATTCGAAATGTATACGACGATGGCAATCAGTCCGATATACAAAAAAAGTCAAGTCAACATCTCAAGGATCCGAAGGGTAGCCCTGCACGTCGAGAAAAGCGCAAACGCGCCAAGTGTGATTCGAATCCCTATAAAAAAAAAAAAAAAAAAAAAAATCTTCGAGGGGCTGGAGAGGCTATGAATCGCAAGAGACGCCAGGATAATATGCGCGATGTTCAATAACCCGAGGAGAAGCGCTGGCGGCGTCACGGCAGCTCTCAAATCCCCTTCCGCGTTTGTAAAATAGCCGGCTTTTATGCTCCATACGTTCCCACCGAGTACAGACCTCCTCCTCCCTTTCCGTATAGAGAAGTCAACCCCGCGCGTGTATCCCAGGGGGAAGCCTGCGCCTTACGTTCTGTATCGGTGACGTTTAATGGGTTTTTTTTTTTTCTCTCTTCTTTTTATCGTTGTTGGTTACTATTGGCTTATTTTATCGCAGTTCCGAAATCATCCGGTCTTTTGTCATCTGGGAGAGCCGGAGAATCATTACAAATGAATGCGCAGGTCGCCGCGAGAGGGTCAAGGGGCGGAGGGGAATCGCTTGTTATTATCTAAATTAAAAATGCCGCGAAATCTCGCGTCCGGCCGAGTATGTAGCCCATACATATAGGTACCACGTACGCGTATACGCGAGGCGAGTAATCTGGCCGGTGTGGAGGACGAAATAGAAAATTCCTCCAGGACTCTCTCTCTCCTGGCTTTGCTCTCAGTTTTCTCTTCTTGGAAGCGATGTGCAAGCGCGCTCTGCACCTATCTCTTTTTTTTTTCTCTGCTTGCGAGGAGCTTTTCCGTTTTTCAGTTCTCCTCCCCTCTCATTTCAGCCCCTTGATGATAAGTATAAGGGAGCCGACGCAAGCGAAACAAAAAAGAGAGAAAAAAAAAACAAAATAGAGTTACAGAGCTCCCGCACGAGGTGGGCACATGTATAATAAAAGAGAGCGAGGAGGGCAAGAGGGAACAAAAAGGGGGGGGGAGGGTGATATAATAAAAGCGAGAAATCCCCTTGGTGGTAATTAAAAAATAATTTCATCCTCCGGGCTCCGACCGCGAAATCCGCTGTGCGACAATCCCAAGAAATCAAAGTGTACACGAAGGGCCGTGAGTCTGGTGGTGGACATTTATACCTTCGTGTCCTCGTTGCGGCTCTTCTTTCTGAAAACTAATTATTTAGAGGTAGGCGTATACGAATTACCCGCGTTTTTCCCACTTGATAAAATGAAACGAGCATTAGTATATGTGTTGTTGTATTAAATTTTCGTTGTCAATTAGGGAAAGTAAATTAAATATTTGAGAAACCAACTGGAACACGGAAAAATGGCACTTTACCACCAATCTATATTGATTTATTCCGATGTGTCACATTTCGATAAACCTTTCAGCAAACGTGTAAACATATAATGATCATAATAAATTGCATTTGCAAATACCCATGCGATTCAAGGAGTAACGTGTATGTATAGTACACACGGAAAGAGTTAAGAGCGAGGGAAAAGGTCATCGGAATCGGCCACAAACTCGGCGGCGCTAATAAAATTCATGGAAAGTGTTTTACACTGGCCCCGCATTATACACAGCGAGGGATTGTCCCGGCCCTGCACTGTATATGCGAAAAGTGAGGATAGAACGAATATACATGGAGTTAAGCGGGGGGGGGGGGGGAAGCAGGCGAGTGTATATGGAGGGCGCGGAGTAACGGCGAATTCAGTAAGTGGCAGACAATGGCTTTTGCGGTAGACATCGGCATTCGTATTTCGCCGCCCTCCTCCTCCACACCGCTGGCTACCCCTACGCATTTCCACCTCCCACAGACTCCCAACTTTGACGCTCTTTCTGCTTGTGTACATTTGTTCTTTTTTTTCCTCCCTCTCGGTTGGTTGTACGTGTAGCCTAGTAGTGGCGAGTGGAGGAGCGACCGAAAAAAAAAAGGGGGGGGGGGCGAGAAGTGCCGAACGACACAAAAAAACGTCGAGAGGCGACCCCGAAAGCGTATACACGTATAGGCGCAACTGCGCTGATGTATAACGTATAGGTTAAGCGATAAATACCCGGCCGTTTAAAAGCAAACCCGATGCTCCAGTTGAATTTCCCTCTTACGCGCGCCCACCAAATCGTTTTAAAAGTGCTTCATACGACACTCTCCCTCCCTCCCTTTTCGGAGCTTTTTTTTTTTTTTTTGTCATTTTCACACCCGCGCTTTACTTTGCCGTTTTTTCGCAATCAGGAAATGTAGTTTTTCTTTTTTTTTTTTTTTTCAAGATGCACTCCATCGAGTGAAATGGCTCTTTGGCCCATCGCTTTTCACAAATCACGTTTCCGGGCGTTTATTTGGTACAATGGCCCGCGCGAGCTGTGACAACCCCGGGGACGCGCTCGAGGCGCGATGGACGAGTCTAAATTCAAAGGGCCACACGATACGTGTGTGTTGTATTAACAAGAAAACGATGCAATCGCCGCTGCACCGCGATCCCTCCTCCCCGTCACTTCCACGGCTCGTGTCCTCGTTATACGTGTATATATACATACACACACACACACACAGCCAAGAGAGGCTAATGCATTTCCTTTACAGTTTTAATGGGCATTCATAACTAAGTTTAATAACGGCGCAGCGACAGCGGCAGAAAACGAGATACTCGTGACAACGACACTCGCACTGTGTAGTTGTTGCTGTTTGGAATGCCTCGTACGCACATCTCATAATTTTCCCAACCACTGGAGTGCCTCTGAAGTGCCTTCAAGTGGAAACTGCGTGCGTACCCTCCTCCTGTATGCAACGAATTTTCCTGGCTCTTCTGTGCCGTTGGATCCATTGGTGCAGCGCCCGTTCACGAACAGTAAACCATTCGCTTGTTGTACACTTGACATTTTTCTTCGTCATATTCATGTTGGTCAGGCCTCACGTTAATAACACCATCGAGTGACTCTTCCACGGGCTGACGTACAGTTCAGTCGGTAGAGGTATACTGTACCGCTGACCGTGTGTTAAAAGGGATGAGTATACGATACGCCGATAGATCTGTCTTGCACCACAAACCCACATCATGATGATACTCGAAAAATCACGAACGTACCTTTTGCTTATACAGTAAAAGAGAGAAAATGCTCCGTATCGGGCACGTCTGTAAATTTTTTTTTTTCGGGCAAAAATCGCAGGTACAATTTTCGAGAGAGATAATAATGCGTATATGGGTATTGTATGGGGAACGAAATTCTCGATGCGCACACAAGTGGTGGATGCATACAAAGCTCATTATAAACACAGTTGAATTGTCTCGGCGGGCGCGTGCGCTGCACGAGTGTGATTAATTAACATTATACAACTGCAGCGCTATAGCTCGTGGCACCAGTGCACACATATATATATATATATATATACCTCCCTTTCCTCCTTCGTTGCTCCGCACTTCAGGAGCTTTTGATTCATCATCAAGCTCCTCCTCCCACTCCACCCCTGACTCGTAATTCAAGTGTAGTACCGAAGACGCGCCGGCTACCATTATCATGGTAATTTGTTAGAAACAAACATTATAATTTCAAGCTGAACGGACGATGAGGTGTCGCTTGGCGAGCCAACCCTCTATATACACGACACGCGGCTAAGGCGCTTCGCGCTCCCGGGGCATAAAGGCGCAAGATCCCCGTGCCGGTGGTGTTTTGGACAGTGTCCATTGTCTCGGTGTTATTTATCGGCTCTGGGTGCACGTCTTGGGAGGCACACCTAAGACGACGAATTTATACACCAGCCAGCCACCGTGGTCTTGGCGCTGCTGCTGCGTGCGTGTAAATACCATCAGCGACGAGGCAAAGCAGCCAACCTCTCGAGGAAGTCATTATGCCCGGCTGAGATTCCTCCTCGCCCGAATAAATATCATCCCCACACCCCCGGCAAACTTTGGCCCGGATGGCCCGCCGGCGAGCTCATCCGCTTCTTGCGCGTCTTCCAAACTTTGTGCTTACCTTCGTCCTAGCTCCGGTACGTATACTGCAATAAACAACAACTTATCGAAATCAGAGCGTTGTTGGTACGATATGTACAATACGCGGGTGATTTTACGATTTTTACCAACTTTTATGAAAACTAATGTAATTTTCCCTTTACAACAATTTGTCATTCAATTGAATTTTAAAGACTGTTTTCGCCGTATACACCACCCATTTCCCGCAATCAAAGCGTCGATGTTCGTATAGTTAAAGAAAATGCACCCTTTTTGTACGAA
The DNA here is from genome assembly GCF_000648655.2 of Copidosoma floridanum. The sequence continues at coordinate 3,809,689 of NW_019379523.1, read as the reverse complement.
CAATGACACCTTTATACGCCCTCACTGTACGTAAAATCTATGAAATATCACAAAAGTGGTTACGCGGAAGAAAGAAGAATCGTAAAAAAACACGCGTAGGGGAAAAAAAGGGCCAGAGGTATATTCCCACCGCTGAAGCTTTTCCCGCAAAACGGAAACACGTATACCGCGGTCACGGCGGTACATGTATGCATATATACACACGAAGGCGTTGCGATGAAAAAGTCGTAAAGGCACCGAGGAGGCTTTCGTATGTACAATGGGACGCCGCTGTATAAGGGCAGGAGCAGCAAAGTCACATTGGAAAGTTGATGTACCACCTATACCAACCCTTTATTAGGAATTCGCGTGGGTTCCGGTGCAACTTTTTCAATACCCCCCCATTTCTACGAGTACAGCGCGTGAATACGACTTCATAACAAAACAAAAAAAATACAAACTCCAAATCCGCCATACCATGGGCAGTCGCTTGTGTCGCGAGAACGTCGTTACAATACGAGCTACTGTGTAGCGCGAGTAAAACTTTGCTTGGCAGTTCTGAAAAAATAACAGTCTTCGTCGATGCTTTATTTTTACCGTACGACGATACATTTGTACGCGATGTATATAAGGGTAGTAAATCCAGAAAGGGCTTTACGGGCCCCGGGGGTGGGGAGATAATGCGCAATCATTTTGGAATGGAAATTAAAATCAGATGATGAATCCTAACGATGCCGTTTATTATTTTAATTTTGCCGGTGCCCCGCGAAAACTGCTGCCGCTCGAGTGGTGAGCTCGTTTTGGGACGAGCCGCCACCTCCTCCTCGGGTCTACTTCGAGACACTAAATTACCTTTCTATTAGCCGTATAATTACAAGATGGCCCCTCTCTAGTAATTTCCGTTTATTCCGCCGCGACTTCTTCTCTCTCTTTCCTTTGGCTCTCGCCAAACGGCCCTCATCGTTTCTGTTATTGCTACGTACTCACACCTCCGAAGGTTTTACCAAACGAGCGGTTGACTTTTTTTTTTATACGCGTACCAAGGAACTTTCGTACAAGGGTATGAAATTATGGCGCTTCGTTTGTTTCGATCTTGCGTCGTTACCATCGAGGGGAAAACGTTTCCAAAGACTACAAGAGTGAAAAGCTGTCTTCTTATACAAAAAGATAAAACTCACATTCTTCGTAAGGATGCCACGTGCGATTTGATGTACTCAAGAACACTTTTAAGGAGTAATAATATTTGTGACATTTATATTTATGCCCACACCCGTAAATGTATCTACACCAGTTGTATATAAGTATGGGGCACAGGTTGTAAAGTCGCGTTAGACCGTGGCGTGTTTATTACTCGAACTGTAACTTTTTTCTTCTCTTTTTACATCGCCCGTGCAGGACAAAGAAATTTTTTCCTTGATACGAACCGCACCTATGCTTACTTTTATGCCCTTTTTTTTTAACCCCTCCTCGTATTCTCAAATCACATCAAGAGACATTAAAAAAAAAAAAAAACAATGCGGCTCTACTCTACATAAACTGATGGTTGTTGCATCTAGGCATCATTTTTTTTCATCATCAGTAAAATGGCACGTAGGTGCCTTTTTAAACAGCTTACTGTCCTACCACACAGACGCGAAGATCAAGACTTGAGACTCAATTGCTCACGGATTTTTCGGTTTCCGATAGCCCGTCACTCAATCATTCGACGATCACTGTCGTATCCAGTCTTTCTGTAATCCATCCCCCGGAAAACGCGGGCGTGTCCATAGTATACATATACTTACGAAGACGTAATGATTTTTGAAGGCGAATGTATAGCTTTGCAGCTTCTTTCCTCTCACCAGCTCTATATATATATATATATATACGTATTCCCGGGCAGCCCAAACTACAGACCGGCTGGTTGGCCCTTCCTCTTCATACATACACGTACACACGAGTCGAGACGCAAAGAGAGCAGCAGCAGCAGCAGGTAATTAAAAAGCCCCGAGTAGGTAAATACATCCCAGTGCGCGCAGTCATTGCTGGCTTTCTCTACGTATAGGTAGTCGCTTCTCTAGCGCCATCACCTTATAAAAACGTGAAATGCCTTGGCTTCTCCTACGTACATATACATATACATACATACTGCCGGTGGATGCTTAAAAACGCTCGGTTGCTGCCGCCCCCGCGCTGCTATTTTTCGAGTTAATTTGAATTTCGTAATTACCCGGGGTAAGCGGCCTCTGAAAGGGAGAAACTCGCGAGTATATGGGGAGAGAAAAAGGGGGGCTAACAACTGCACGCGGGGAGGCGCGGGCACAAAAAGATTTCGGCCCCCCTCCCCCTACGCGCTCTTTTGCTCTTTCTTTTAAATACTCGTGAGAATTCTCGACAACCCTTTTTTTTTTTTTTTTTTCTTCTTCTTCTTCCGCTGCCGCGCTCTTGGGTGTGCTTTTGCTGCTGCGACACGAAACGATTTTGCCAGACAAAGTACTCTCGCAAGGGCTAGGGCGACCGTGTAGTGTATTATATATACATACCAGGCCTTTCATTCTTTCTTTTCTTCGTTTCCGCGTCAAATGTAAGTGGCTATGTATATACATCGGTGATGAATTATTTATCGCCCGCTTCATGTCGCGATAACCACGAAACAAGGCTTGGAATATTTTTACCTGCCATCGAGCCTATAGTAAGCATAAATGACTGTACGATGATGATCAGGGTTTTATTTGTTGATCGAAATACTGATATAAATATTTTTTTTTTTTTTTTTTTCAAGTCAACTGTATGTAATATTAAGAAAGAAACAAATCATGTAACCAAATCAAGTTGGAATAATAATAAAAACAACTAGTTTGTAAAAAAAAGAAGAAAAGAAAAAAAAAAGTATGGGTATCACAGCAGAGAGTTTACATTTTTCTCCCTGCGAAGCAATTTAATCGAAGAGAAATTTCATTACCCAAAAGAGGGACAAGTCAATCAGAGCCGCGCTGTATATAATTGCTCTCGCGTATATACAACAACGCCTGTAAAATAAAGTGATGATAAGACGTCGACGGAGGAAGGGTCCGGACTGTATGTATAAGAAGACAGCCGAGCTGGGAAAAGATTCTCCGCTGCGCGACACCTTATATAAACTCACGGCCCATTTCGCAGACGGTTCATCTTTAATTTCTCGGCGTTTTTTCTCTCCCCACCCACCCTCGCTCCGACACTCCTTTAAATTCAACTGCTCGGGTCCTCCTGTATATATCTCTCCCCAGCCCCCCCCCCTCTTCTTCGACTGCTATACGACGATGACGGCGCCCACTCGTTCACCCTCTCCAGCCTGTTCGCTCATTTCTCTGCTTGTCTTACGGCGATTAACCAGACTCTTAGCGTAGTAGTCTTCGTTACTCTTCCCGCCCTCCTCCTCCTCGGATTTCTTTCCTCCGGCAGCCCCGCTCCTTTTATCATGCACTCTCTTTCCATCTGCCCATGGTACAGTCGCATTCCTAATATCGTCTTTTTTAAGATTTTTTTTTTTTTTCTTTTTGCCCCTTCCTTCTTTTTTTTTTTTTTTTTTTTTTTAAGCACCATTAGGGAAACTATATTGCTACTCAGCGAGAGTCGTCGGAGAAAAAGCGAGAGACGAGCAGAAGGCAAAGCAGCTTTTCTTAAGGGCTTGTTCGTGAGGTGACGCTGAGACTCGAGGCTATGCGTGTGTATATACATACATACACATGGAGAAGGAGAAGAGCGCGTAGGAGCTTCACGGGGACTGGCAATGTGATTGCGAATAAGCTTTGGACACACGCGCTTTTTCTTCCTCTTTACGACCTTCGTTCTCCCTCAAATTACTCAAATAAATTTCTCTCGCTTTAATCGCCTGCCACTCGACACTTTTTGCCCCACCCTCCTCGTAGACTCTCGTCCTCATTTTTTTTTTTTTTTTTTTTTCTTTAATACGATAGGCTTCCTGTGCATGGTGTCCTCTCGCTCGCGCGCGCACCTTGTCATTCACGACAATTTCACTGTGTATTGCAAGTGTGCACGTGTGAGGCTTGCAGTATATTTTAATACTTTGAGAATTTTTAATCCAACCCCGTGTCTGTATTTATCCTAAATAGTTGATGTACCTTCACGTGAGGTGCGTGGGACAAACGGTATAGAGAGCCACGTTATAAGGAGTAAAGTGTAACTCGGAGTTGTTCGAGACCAGTACCTTCGCAACGTGGTATTAATAAATTTATTACGAAGTTTATGTTCATGATTTCTCAACCATTATTTTTTTTTTTTTTTTTTTTTTTTTAATTCTAAGCACATAATATGTCATTATCAAGTTTTCTTGTTACATTCGTATATACAACATCAAACGATACAATTATAAGCTAAAGCACCAACTTGTCAAGACTGCAAAGTATACGTTTTTGTCACGTATAAAAAAAACGGTTGCACCAAACGCCTTTGTTTGAAGAAAAAATAACAATTGCCGTACCAAAAATCAACAATTAATTGATGAAAAACTCGAGGCCTTTCCGCATCGTAATGCAATTTCTCCGAAAGTAACCGCCTGGCGCATCAGCTCTCTTTGCAATTAGACTTTTTAATTTTTATTAGCCGAGTCAAGCGTCGTACATGCACCATAACGCCATGAATATTTGCGTCGTAACTCTGCCCAACTTGTCTCTCAAGGAATTAACCCTTGAATTAGCAGCCGGCCCTCGCCAAGAGACGCCAAGTTTCGCGAGCCCCGGCTTTTTCCCCGCTTACGTTATTATACGCGCCCTCTACTCCTCGGCCGGTGTAAAACAAAAGTCACGGCTCGACCGAGTCATCCTTCTCCCCGAAACTTTACCCCTCACCCTTCCTCATCCAATTTTCAAGCTCTTTACGCCGATGAGGACGAGGAAGAGCGAGGACGGACAACGCGCCTTTAATTTCAACCTCTTCCGGAGATTCGATCCGTGGCCCTCCGAGCGCTGCGCCAGCCAAACGATAGAGATTTCAATGCCGGATCGAAGCCCACCCATCACCCGTTTCCGATTTCCTCCCGCTCTGTAGCCGCCTTACGCGCGACGAGGAATTATTTATTATTTTTTTTTATTCACCCATCGGTTCAACTAGTGGCACTTTGTTGGTTTGTTTGGGGATAAACAAACAAACGCTCGCTGCACGTACAAAGTAGGCGGTGCCCCCTGGTCTTCGCTGGTTCCTCGGGTGGCCAGGGTGTACCTGCAGCCTGCTTATTTAAGCCGGCCTCCCGAGCGCGCATACTAAATATGACGAGGATAATATTGCGAGGACAATGGAAGAAGAAGGAAAAAAAAAAAAAAAGCGACGCTGGTATTTAGCCCTCCTAATTACGGGATCGTGACTAGTTTGCGAACACGCCTCGTTTCCCGACACCCACCCTCCTTGGATTTTCCTTATTTGCGTCGACGCGGAGATATGCCCTCTTTCCCTCGCAAATCATCTTAGAGGGACGCTGTGTGTTATTTTGAGCGTCCAGCTAGACAAAAAAAATTTTTTTTCTTTTTTTTTTTTTTTTTTACTTTAACAAATGGTCCTTCGGGACGTGCATGGATTTCGAGAAAATGCTGTAGCGCCGGGTGCAGCAGCGACGAGGGAAAAAAAAAAGAAAAAAAGTGTCCAAGTACCAAATTAAGTTTTGCGAACAGCACGAATTGAGGGAACGAAAGTTGTGACGAATTAAAATTTTCGTTATTTTCCAAGTAATAACATTGGCAAAATGGGGGTGGGTCGGGGGATGGGGAATTCAATAGCAAACGGGGATTGGCCAGCGAGAGGCCCCTCGTGTACATAATATGCAATGGCCGGAGGAGAGCTCGTAAAGATCGAGAAAGCAGAGTCGCATAGCCAGCGTGAGGAGGCAGGGAGGAGGAGGAGGAGGAGGTGGAGGGCGTCGGCCGGACCGGCGCGATGGACTCTGTGGGTGGTTCCAGTTCGAATGCCCCTTTTCGCACGCCCAACCCCATCCCACCCCTTTTAACCGTGCAACCTTTTGTGCAAGCGATTTTCCAACCCCCTACCTCCCTCCCTCCCTCTCTACACCCTACTCCCCTTCGGTTGACCGCATCTTCGCGACTCCCTGGTTGGCCCAAGCACCTCCTCCTTTCGCAAGCTCCCTTACCTCGAGCTTGTCCGTACATTTTTGTTTGTACATTTATACTCATGTGCAATGTGTATATTTTTTTAAGATAACGTTTATTCATTTAAATTGCGGTTCACCATGTGGTTCGTCACGATAGACATCGTCGGTTGTGATGTCAGGCTCATTTTTGATTTTATTTATCATTTATTCGACAAAAGAGCCAGTTATACCTGACAATGAGCAATCGATATAATATGTCGTAATCTGCTTCCAAGTATCAACGAAACTCATTGATTTTCATGGAAGGAAAAAAAACTAGATAGCTGGATGATCTTGCGCTTATTGGTAGGCACAGAGCAGGGACCATCAGAGAGAAAGAGGAGAGATCCGCAACAGAGTGGCGGTGGTCCCAGTCATTGCGCAGAGACCAGCACCCGTGCATATAGAGATATCCGAGGAGGACGACGGAGATGTATAGCCACTGCAACGAAGCCGAAGAAGAGGAGGACCTCCTCACCGCGAAGGAGACGTGCAATGGTGATGCTGCTCCCTTGCTCCCTCCCAACCCACATATTATATACACGTATGTACATGTACCAGTGCAGACAGTGCCGGTAGCGCTAATGATTTCGTTGTAAGGGCGTGTTTAATTATGAATCCGCATCCGAGGCGAGGCTCCACCCCGCTCGCCTGGGCAATGCGAGTTTGCAGGAGGAGTATAGGATCGAGCAAGAGGAGGGGGGTGTGGTGGCGCGCCACTCGAAAGTGCAACCTGCAGCCAGAGAGAGGTGGGCTCTCTGCGCGCCGGGTCCCGAGACCAGCTCCCCTACTGCGCCGAGTGTATAATATAGGTCGTATACAAGTACCTGATGCGCGTCCACCTTCTTTTACGTTGCAATTCCTCCGACTACAGGTATACCGCATCCTTGCATAACCGAGCCCGAAGAGGATGACCGTATACACCAGCCTCGATTCCTGGCTTGCACCCGTTGGTTACCAATTATATGTATTTTTTTTTTTTTTTTTTTCTCCATCCACCACATATATACATTTGTACGAATAACACTGTGGCACCACGGGCCACAATTATCAAAAATTCAGCCTGTGTGTAGCGTGAAATTCCTCGAAAGTCGCCGTGAAAACTAAAGAGGCGGCCTTTTACTTTGCGCGATGTGTTTTGCGAGCGAGGGTGAGGGACATAACGAGACGACAAGCGCGGCACGTGTACACACGTCCATCCACGACAGCATATCGGGTTTACACTCGCGCTTGCGAGAGCGCGAAAACCGGGACGACTAAAAAGGGGGATGGGGTAGGTTTATCATCCGCAGTGCGCATCAAGCTCGCCGGGCCCTCGTCATAGTCTCCGGCAGGGCAGTGTCTTTTATTTTTTTATACGCGGGGCAAGGGGGGGGGGAAACAAAGCAAGCAAAAGAATCTCAGCTCCGCCGAGCTGAAAATCACCGGGACACACCTCGCGGCTTTGCATTTTCCAGCCACTCGAGCGAAGCTCTGTCCCTGAAAAGCTTTAAAAGCCACCCCCCCCCCCACCCACTGTTTAGTCACCGGTGAGTTGTTCCGCGACGGAGGAGGTGAAAGACGGCTTCTTTTGAGGTTAACCGGAGCAACTAGCTGCGAGCCTAAATTAATTGAAACGCGCGGTGCGTCCACGTTATCATACAATTACTGCAGCCGCCAAGTGCTCGGTTGGGCGATCGGCTTTTGAGAAAACGCTAACCGCACGATGATCCTTTCGCTGTACTCGTGAACGAGGTTTGCGGGGGGGGCTCTCAGCCTGCATCGCCCGGAGGCGAAACCGCTCTGGATACGGCAGGGGGGAGTATTGTACATAATAGTGTATAGGAGGCGCGAAAATTAAAAGGAAGAGCTCCCGACCGGGGGGACACAGAGAAGAAGAAGAAGAAGAAGAAGAAGCGAGGGATATGGGGTTAAGTTCGAGGGGAGGGGGGTGTGTGTATATGTACAAATACGCGCTGGCTGAGCGAGATATTGCGAGCCCTCGAGTGTGGCTTGCATACCGGCCCCCGAGACAACAGCAACTCTCTGACGATTGCTCGCGTCACGGAGGCACCCTCTCTCATATCCGACTCCTCATCTTCGGACACTGGCTAGTGTGTTCCACGCAACCTCTGCACTGGGGCGAGGATGGGGTGGGGGGTACAATTAAAATAGCTGCGCTTATGGCTGCTACACAAGGGGAAGGGGGGGGGGAACTGCGGGAAAGAATGTGCAGGGGCTACCCCTATATATGCACGCGGTGTATACGTGGCCGCCGCCACGAGCACGACTCCGCTCCGACAACTTCTTTCCGCTCGGCTGCCGGCAGAAAGGGAATTATTTTAATTGCGGCCGGTGCCCGCAGCAGCACCACCACCACCAACTCGTGTGTGTGTGTGTGTGTGTACAGTCCGCCGGACTCATCTCCTTACGATAGCGTCTGCCGGCAACACTACCCCCCGTGTGGCTGCAACACTTGACCGGCGAATTTAATTTGTTCTTATATATACATGTACATGGGGTATATGCATGTGTGATGATGATGATAACGCGCGTACGGCCGAGTCTTGGAGGGGTTATTAAGAAATAAAAACTGTTGGTTTGGTTTCTTCGTTCGAGTTATCCGATCGAGGGGACGGAAAAATTATACGACGAGCAAAGTGCGTGCAGCGATACATCCACTACCGTGTTACATCTGCCGTGTAGATTGCCGGTCTTTGGGGAGATAGTAGGCACGCGTGTGTGGGGGGGGGGAGGGAGAGGCGATGACGGTGTAGGCGCGCGTCTTAAATATTGCGGGGAAACGAGGCCCCGCGCGGTCGCAAACAAGCGCCGAAACCCCTTGAGCAAAACTTGTACGTCTTGGCCCCTCTCTCTTGAGGTTGCACGAGCGCGTATATATGTATGTACTGCCGCTGCTGCTCTTATCTTTTATCTGTTGTGCGTAAGTACCTGTACCTATTGCTATTGTGCGCTGCGCGTGCCCGAGATTACTTACCGAGGGGCTCGGGCGAACGATCATCGGGTGACCACTTACCGAAATCGCGTGTATTATTCACGAAACTCGCCTACCCCCGGTTATATATTTTTATTGTGCTATACATACAGCTAACGAATAAAATATTGTAGTCGACGTGTTTTCAAAGTTTGACGATTTTACTGTTTATTGTGTAATATGTATGCTGTATAAAAAAAAAAAAAAAAAAAAAGAGCACAGTCTCGACGTAGAAGCGGTGGTGTAAACATCTCATTAAAAAAAAAAAAAAAAAAAACAAAGGTCGATCGTTTGGTGAGCGGTAGCTGCCATACAATTCGCAAGTACCCACTCGTTGTCGAGAGCTTTCAGGACGTATAAATTGATATGAAAGAAAGTGTTGGTGGGTTATGAAAAAAAGCCACACGTCTGTTAGTGCTCGGCAAAGGTCTTGGCAGTGCAAAAAAAAAGAAAAAAAAAAAAAAAGTAAGGCTCGACCTTATTGTCGTGCAACAGCAGCAGTGGCAAGGCGTCGCTCGAGATGACAAAATTACCCCTACCTACCGACGCCTGTACGAAGGCTGGCGCGCCTGCGAATATAATTAATGACAATTAATCTCTCGTACGCGCTCGGCCCCCTCTCCCTCGAAACACACACGTGTAATCCGCAGGAGAGTGCGCCGCTGTGCGGGTATAATTATTTTCGGATTATAAAGGTCGCGGCGAAAAGGAAAGGAAAGAAAGAAAGAGCCTGCATGCGCGATAGTAGCGCGGAATAATAAGGGCGGTTATTCACTCGAACTTTTGCTGTTCACTTGCTGATGGCGGGTAAGGTACTTTTGCCCCACGTCTCTCTGACCCTTTTCTTTGTGTCGCTCAAAGGTTAGCGCCCCTACACACCTGCCACCACCCCCAACCCTTTTCACTCGAAACAATGCCTGTTTTGAACTTTGAGTTTTTACCCAATAGTCTTTTTACTTTTTTTTTTCCTCCCCCTCTTTTCAAACGTTAATCGGTTGACAACCAATGATTTTAGTTGCGAGTGTTCACTGCTCGTACTCTTATCGCGACATTTTTTTTTCCACTACCATATACCGATCACTGATCATTCGGATTTACGGTCAACCTGCCCTTTTTTTCAAGCATACATGTAAAACTACAAGAACTCTTGAAATCCCGTGAATAACGAGCAATGTTAATATTACAATACACTCTATCCTATTAATTCTAAATTATTGCGAATCATCAAATATTGACGCGAGTAGAGTATTTTACCTCTCTCAACGAGGACTGTATTTTTCGAGTTGATAGAGCCATTTTACATGCTCCAAAGTGAAACACGCACCAGCACCCGATAAAACACCCAGTAGCGTAATGTTGTCACGGAAGGGCCTTGTTGCACGCGTACGTAAACACCCGACCCGGCATCCGAGCGATCATTGTTATCGCAAACCATGAGCGTCCATCAGTGTGATTTAAGTATCAGTTGACCCTCTCCCCTGATACAGGAAGTGTCCTTAGGGTGGGGCCAAAACCAGACGCGGACGAGCGCAATAACGCTTCGCGGTCTCGTTAATCGTTCGGCAAACGATCTCATATACGCGTGACGGGCTAATGCCGATGTGCGCCTCCTCTGGTGATGCCTTTGCGGTAATGATTATTGCAGGCGCGAGCCGTGCCTATTTTCTCCCAACCATGCCGTTAACGTCACACGGACAAACGTAACACGCGCGCCGCGCTACACGGGCTTTGGGAATTGAGTCCTTTGGTGATGGGTGTCCGCTACTGTACACGATTGGTCGACGTCGTCTTCTTCTTCTTTTTTTTTTTTTTGTTCTACAATAAATTTTCGTGGAACCAAGCTCGTGGAATACGGACCGAGTAACAACATAAATAGTAGGTAGCCGTGGGAAAAAAAAGTGTCTCCGGACTCTTTGACGGTGCCTGTATATTTTATATACAGCTGAGCCATCGGCTGAATACAAAAAAGAGGAGACAGACGGACAAAGCCCGAGTAGGTATACACAAGACAAATTCGAGCACTCGATCTAAATTGAGTTACCTCTTGTACCCGCCGTGGCTGCTTTTCTCCCATCTCTCTTTTTTTAGCCCAAGGCGGTGTGTTGTGCCAGCATATAAACAATGGACCTGGACACACGAGGTCCTTCGATCGAGTAGGCGTGATCTTTTTTTTTTTTTTTGTCATACATATATCCTCCGTATCTCCCGCGCTGATTAGGGTGGGAAGAAAAAATATAAATTTTTCTTCCCTGGCTCGATCTAATCCTCGAGTGGGTGTACAAAAGGCGCCCCGATGAACTCGATACGAGCCGCTCTCCACTTCAAGCTCAGAGAAGACGTATACACGTATTCCCGGATAATTATTCATAGGATTTCGCGTATATCAAGGGACACATCGAGTATCGTCATCATCATTTTCGATACGAACAGGCTCTGGATTTGGACATCAGACGTTTGCTGTCAAAGACAAAAAAAAAAAAAAAAAAGGAAAATAAAGTAGGCGCTCGCGTTATTTTTCATCCAAGGTATTACGTCGATCCATCACTCGGCTAATAAATAGAAAACGGGCGTAATATTTTCGTATATATTATTCACGCATGGGTATATATATATGTACATGTGGCAGGGAGGAAGACGCGGCAGCGTGTGTCCGTGCACTGAGTGCTCGGTGGTGGTGGTGGTACAGCAACATCATATCAGTCACCAAATACTTTCCTGGTGAAACACATTGAGCCATACGCATCGGCAGCCAACCAGCAGCCCCTCCCCCTGCTCTCTTCTCCTCTCATACATATATACCCCCAGAGCACCTATTACCTCCAATATCCCCCTTCCCCCTCTCTCTGTGTATATATGTGTTTCTCTCTGTGTGTACCAACGTTTTATCCCACATCGCCTCCCTCTCGTCCGTGATTAATGACATCACTGCCACCGTGTGTTGATCTGTCTTTTCTCTTTTCCTCCATCGGCCGGCGCTACTTTCATCTTGCGTTTCTTTTATTCGATCATGATGATATTCCATACGCGTCATTGATACACCGCAATAACTATATTTTTTTGTTTCTCGAGATAAAGTTTTATCCGGTTTCGATAAACAAACATTAGGAGTTTGAGTAGTTTCGAGGTATACCACACTGATACGAGTGTGTATATAATTATAGTATCGCCTGCAGCAGAGGATCGACGAGGTGACGTGCATAGAAAAGTATGGTCTTGCTCGCGTATTCCCTTGCGACGTCGTTTTCTCTAAGAGGTAGAAGAAGAAGAAGAAGCTCCGCTCGGGTATAATCGTGTAAGAAGAAACGGCATTGTGATTCCGCTCGCCTGCCAACTCGCTAACGAAGCCATCGTCGTCGTCAGCCGTGGAGAGCCCCGACACTCCGCGCTCCCTTCGCCAATAACCCACAATTAGCTTATCCTGTTAAAACGGCTTCCTTTACCCCGGAAATTTCGTTAAAATTAACCAACTACTGGATTAACGGAGCTACTCTACCGCTTCTCTACATATATATATATACATGTACATGTTGCTCTGTACCGTATAATTTCTTTCGCTCTCCGTCGTCCATGGATACAGTCTTCTTGAGCTTCGGTTACATTCTTTGCTCTCCTTGACTTCGTGGTCTGCCTCCGAATCTCGATAAACATCGCCGCTCTCTTGCCCGCTCGGGTGTACTATTACGTGCTTTCTTACCTGATGTTGAGGGTGAATTTTTTACGATTTTTCGTCACTCTACACCTGTGCGTTTTTTTTTTTTTTTAACTACTCTTTCGTCGTAACAATCAACTGTATATATACTAATAGTCACAATCGTTTCATTAGACGATTCGTGAAGAACTTGGGCTAACGCTGGTACAGTAGAATAACTATACAATTTAATACAGTGTCGATTGCTCCCCGACATTAATTTAGTGAAATTTCAGGAGAATCTAGTGTTACCGAAGATAAATTGTTTTTTTACGTTGAGTCGAGCGATAAATTTACGAGTGGATTTTTCACCGTATTTTGGAGCAGTGGGAAAAAAAATTGTGTAATTGACCACCGACGAGCCAACCCCTGCCAATCAATTTCCAAATGGAAAGTAAACACCCCAGAACAGAAAAAAGGAGAAGAGGGGGGCTAAGGAATTCTGATTTCGACAGTCAATATATTTCAAACCAACAAACAAACAAAAAAAAAACGAAAAAGTACAACACGCGCCGAAACTAAAGTAGATCTATTCGCTGCGAGCTCCCGCGAAAGTACGGGCAGGAGATTCCCGGCCAGATCCTCTTACACGCGCCAGAGTACGTCTGTTTCTTTCGCTCGGGTGTGTGTATATATATATATACGTAGATCCAAAGAGGCTGGGGTGACGATGGCCCGCCAAATCCCCGCAGAGCTTTACAGAGCGGCTGGCTTCTTCCTCCTCCTCCTTCGCAGCGCTCCGTATAAGCAAGATGCCATTATCAAAATGGACTCGTTTTTCTCTTCACGCCTTACCCGAGAGCCTCTTCCTTTTTCCCTCAACTTGCTCCCCTGTATACTTTATACACGCGCACACTATACAGTGCCATTTCCTTTACCGTGTTGGATGATGGTACACGGCTATACGCGGGGGGGTATCTTCTCTCTCGTGCAGGGACTACATTCCCGATGAGAGTAGACAAACGGCGATCGATGACAACGATTTTTCACCGCATCTCTTCCACTCGTTTTATTTTTGTCAAGCACGCATAGGGCCAACACTCGTATAAAGGGACCACCCCCTCCTCGGTTATTTATATACCCACCTTTCGGAATGATCGAGGAATAAAAGAGCCATCTCTCGTTGTGTATATTTTTCACGAGGCATCAGCTCTCGCTCGCTAAAGTTTTAATTAGCTCCGAGCGATACAAGTACTTCCGCGTGTAATCAAATATACAATACAAGAGAGTCGTGTGACGGGTATACGTACATACGTACGGACGTTTGATGTATTATTCATCGCGCGATGATGAGGATAATAATGCCCTCGTTAATGAATTGTGACGCCGTCGTCCGTAGGGTCCATAACTCAGTTTTTCGTTGATACAGTGTCCATCGACCCTGGGTTATGTTGCTGGTCAAGTATACTATGAAATACGTGTAAGCTCGACTTATTTCTGACGGTATCCCTTGGGAATCGAAATTACCCTGCTCCTCCTTCCCCGACCCACGAGTCCCTTCGATCTATTATGTATACTTTGGATTTTGAGCCTCCTCGTGCCTACCGTACCTTCAATCCGTCGTTTTTATCATTTTATTCATTGAAATAAAGCCACACGGTCCACCGTGACATATGGAATCTACCCTGTTATGCGCGATACCGTGAAATTTCATTACCCTATAAGCGTGTATATGTATACCGTCCCCTTGTATTCGTCTCTCTCTCTCTCTCTCTCTTTTTTTTACGCGATCCAATTTGTTACAGGATTTCAAATCCAGGGTATCCGATAAAAAGTTAAAAGATCTCGTGGGTTCGACCCTCCTCTGAGACTTGGACTCTATACGTAAAAGACGATAGCTGCTGATGGTCAGTGGTTGGCTTCACCCAGAAAACAGCTCCCGCGGTAGCCACTCCGTTCTCCTCCTCCTGCATTCTTGAATAGCCTTCGAATTGTCCGACCCTCGTTTTCCCAACCCCATCGTTCTTCTCTTTCGTTCGGGTGGACGCAACAGGTGATCCTTTCCCAATAGAAAGCTGGGCTTTCGGTGTATACATTATAAACGTAGCCACTCTCTCAAGCTTGTGCAATGTATAATAGGGTCACGTGCACCGATGCTGTTATTTTACTGGCCGCTGCAGTATCCATGTTAATGGAGAAGCCGTTTAGTAAATTTTGTTTCCAGGTTATTCATATTTTCATGTGATAAAATATCGAAGTTCAAATAAGTAGTGTTAGTTTTTTTGAAAAATGGTTGTTACATGGGTCCACAAAAAAATCCAGAATACGACTCAATAGTATGTACCAACGTATGATTTAAATGTCTTTTTTAGAGGGTCATTGTTAATGTATATAAGTCTCTCTTTCGTACCGATCATGCCTCTAATATAAATAAAAATATTAGAACAAAGAGCAGAAATTTTCCTGGCGGTGTAATTTTTGTTTTCTAATTTCAACATTTTAGTACTTTATCAGCTATTTCATAAATCACTGCAGTATCACAAATGTCTTTCTAACAAAACATTTGTCGAAACAGCTGAATAAGGTTATTGATGTTTTTATCTATTAAAATCGATGCCACAGTTACTACAGCTAACAAAACCAGCTTTCCGAAAAATAAAAACAATTTGGAATTATCGGATTTTATACTTGAATTTCTTATTTAACATAGTTGTGCGACTTAACGATGTTTTTCGCCAACAAAAATCAACAACATTCGTTCCTCTATGACAACGCAAGTTATTTATCTACACATTTTACTATCCGTAACAGTTACTGTAGAGGCGTGAACAGACAAGTAAAACTTATTATCAGAATGAATTTTTAAAAGAGTCATTAAATGTGTTCATTAGAGATATTATTGAACTTTTTTAAGGCTGGTGGTATTAGAAAAATTATTTTAGCTACGACACTCAACGAATACCTATCAATATACCTATCGTTAGAGATATTTCTTATCGCTTAAAGGTTCTGAGTGTTGGACATAGCATCATGTGCTTCAGTGCATTTGCTTTTTACAGCTGAAACCATTCAACTGTATGGATCACAATTTCTCTTTTGCCAGCAAGAATATTATTTGATTAATATTGTACTAATATTTAGTAACTTACTCACTTATAAACATAAAGTATATATTTAATCAACTACAGTAGCATTAAAGAAGCACTTTAAAATAGATTTTTGATTTCTTTGTTATACAAGAGCTTGATCGACACAAGAACCAACCAATATCACAATCTTAAACCTAGAGCTTTCGGTAAGTTTCTGTTTTAATTGTAATAAAAATTATTTTTTCAACCTATAAATAAGTATTATTCTTTTTAAAAAAAGTAATCGCTTGGAGATCGCAGGTCATACGTTCGTCAAAGAAAGAGTGCTATCTCGACTATATATATTTATTAATTTTCTTTAAACTGTATGGCTTTATCACTCCTTTTATCTTTCAAAAAGTAAGAAATCGCAATGGCTTGAGTATTCTTTAGACCTTCATTTTGCTGAGAGTTACGAAAAAACTCAGAAAGTTTATAATATTATTATCATCGAATGCATTTGTAAACGGCTACGAAAGATATTTCAGAAAATTTTTAATATGTTTAAAACAGTTCTTTGTCCCGCTGTTAAACGTTAACAGATATAAAAAAAATATGTAAATATCAACTGATGAAAACATTTTTTAACACTCTGTACGCGAAATCAAATTTCCTACCAAGTAAATTTATGTGCACCAAGCAATAATTGTTAGGTCACAAAAATTATTATAAAATCAATGAGTTGATAAATAATCTCTCACTGACCTGATTTCTCCTAACTAGTAATTGCCTGACCAATAAACAACCGCACATCAAAGTTATTAATAAAATAATAGTAAAAATAGATAATTATTTGTTCAACAGATACGTTGTCTTGTCAACCGAAGTGCCCTTTTTTGCAAACAAGACCAGTGATCGACCAAAACAGCACACAGTTCCATAAAATGGCTGCAATCGACAGTTTTCATTTTTGCGACGACCCAAACGTATGCGTTAATACTTATAAAACAAAGGACGCTCTCAAACGAAATGAACCTAAGCAAACGTGTAATACATCCTACATTCCAGTTATCAAAAAAAGCGATCTCATAGTGCACGAACAAACTAATACAAGTGATCAACCCCATGTCTGCCAAGTGTGTTCGAAAACCTTCACTCAAAAATCCACTCTTATGAGTCACGAGAAAATTCATACTGGTGATAAGCCTTACGAGTGCAAATACTGTTCTAAAAGTTTTATTCGTAAATTTAATCTTAAAAAGCACGAGCGAATCCATGCGGATGAGGGGCCCGACGTCAGCCAAATATGTTCGCCAAGTTTTGATGACAAATCCACTCTTAATGCACACAAGAAGACTCACATGGGTGAGAAGCCCCATGCCTGCCAAGTGTGTTTGCAAAGTTTTGCTCAAAAGTCCACTCTTAACAGGCACGAGATGATCCACAGGGATGAGAAGCCCTACAGCTGTCAAGTGTGTTCGAAAAGTTTTACTCAGAAATCAACTCTTGTGAGGCACAAGGTAATTCATACGAGTAAAAAACCTCGCGAATGCAAATATTGTTTAAGAAGATTTTTTCATACATTTTATCTTGTGATACGTGAGCGAACTCACACGGGAGAGAAACCCTACGCTTGCCAACTATGCTCCAAACGTTTTAATCAGGTATCACATCTTACAGTGCACCAGAAAAGTCATACTAGGGATAAGCCTAACGAGTGCAAAATTTGTTCAAAAAGTTTTACTCAAAAATCTGTTCTTAGAGAGCATGAGCTGATTCACAAGGGTGAAAAACCCTACGTCTGCGAAGTATGTTTTAAAAGTTTTACTCAGAAATCCACTCTCATAAAACACAAGATAATTCATACGGGTAAAAAACCTCACGAATGCAAATTCTGTTCAAAAAGATTTTTTCATAAATGTTATCTTGCAACGCACGAGCGAACCCACACGGGGGAGAAGCCCTACGCTTGCCAACTATGCTCAAAACGTTTTTATAATTCATCACATCTTAATGTGCACAAGAAAAGTCATACTGGTGAGAAGCCTCACCAGTGCAAAATTTGTTCAAAAAGTTTTATTCAAACATCGGATTTTAAAAAGCACGAGATGATTCACACGGGCGAGAAGCCCCACGTCTGCGAAGTGTGTTCGAAAAGTTTTACTCAGAAAACAAATCTTATGAGTCACAAGAAAATTCATACTGGCGATAAGCCTTACGAATGCAAATACTGTTCTAAACGTTTTACTCGTAAATTTAATCTCAAAAAGCACGAGCTAACCCACGCGGGTGAGGGACCCCATGTCTGCCAACTGTGTTTACAAATATTTACCAAGAAATCGGATCTTACAAGTCACGAACAGATCCATATGACGGATGAGCCGTACGATGGCAAACAATATTCAAAAAGTTTTACTCCAGCATCTTATTCTGTAGGGCATGAGTAGACTCGTGAAGACACTTCAATAAGTGGAAGTGTATTGCTGCCGTCATTTTACGATACTTTTTCAATTATATTCTTAGAGTTAAATCAGTAGCAGCGGTCATTATAGACCTTATTACAGGAATTTTTTTATAAAAATATATATACAGAAATAAAAATTAAGGGAATTGTCATTTTAGCAGGAATGGTAACCCTGTATTATTTTATCTATTATTAAATTTTTATTCTTGAAAGTTCATGGATAAAGATGTTCCTGTAACAAACTTGACTAGTTTGTTACCCAGTCGCATGAAAATGAATGTATGAAAAATATAAAATATTTACGGTAACAATCCCTGTAATTATTTCTTCGTGTAAGTATTAAGGTGACTTTTATTGCCGGCTTAATTTTCAATTGACTTCCACACATCAAATACTCCCTACTACTGCCTTTTAAATACCACACTCATTATAGTCCTATCGGCAAATGTGCGACCGAAAAAAACTGTAACACTGTAAACAATTGTGACACCTTTTTCAATAAACTATTAAACAGAATTATTGTGTAAAATAATTTAAAATACCTAATAATTTATTGAAACTTTTAAACTGATTGGTATTGTTTTATATCAACGAGTACAAATTTCAACAGGAGATTCATTTTTCTACAAATAATTTAATAATGATAATTTTAGTGTGTGACTTGGATACGTTGAATTAAAAAAATGTGAGAATATACTTAAGACTTTAGATTTTCAATTGGTAAATTGACAAATATTGTCTCAAGACATTTTGAAATGTACCCAAAGTATTAAAAATTGTAAATATGAAAGCATGAAGAAAAATACAATTTTAAAAATACTCATTTATCTTACGATGTACAAGTGACGGCATCAGTCGCGATACGCTTCAAAACACCGACTAATTTAATTATGAAACGGTCACATGATGATTAGCATTTTGGCTGACAGCACTGCACGAATCACCTTAAAGCAAAACAGTCGAGCCGTCCAATTTCGTAAAATGTCCCAGAAACAAAGATTTTTCGCAACGTCATCCCGTGTCATCGAAATTTCAA
The DNA here is from genome assembly GCF_000648655.2 of Copidosoma floridanum. Next base: position 3,790,425 of record NW_019379523.1, on the reverse strand, counting down.
AGTTAAAAGTTTCAACCGAGTGAAAATGGAAGTCAGCCGGAAGGTATGGCGTTAATTTGCATTTGCGCCTGTGTATAAATACACGATACAAAACAGGAGCTTAAACCGAGTGTCAGCCAGGCAGGAGGAGCTTCGCCGGCTGGGCGGTGGTGGCGCGGGGCAGTCTTGACGGGACATCTTACGAGCGTCAGGGGTCAGGCGCGCAAGAATCGCGGGCTCCCGCTAACGCAATCAAGTTTTAATCACGCGGCTGCTCTCCCTTTCCTCCTCTTCATTTGCCCACGGAGCCCGAGAAAAAGGACAGAAGCAGCCGCGAGGAGACGATCTACGATACAATTACCAGAGAACCCGCTCTCTACATATTTCTCTCCCCACCCCCACCCCTCCTTTTTTTCATTTCATTTTTGTCTCAAGGACAGTAGTCGCACTGCAGTTGACTGAATTATTAAAAAGCCACGGGTGGTGGGCGCGGAAACGCAGAAAATAATTTTCCAAAGCTCCGCTAGAGTCATTAGGTCTAGCGTTGATCGTCGAGCGATCAAAGTTTGTCGGAGCCCAAAGGGGAGGGGGGAAAAAAAGGGGTTGCTCGGTTGTATTGTTCGATCAGTCGTGCAGCGAAGATTTGCGGTACGGACGCGCCGGTCCCCATCGGTCTACGTCAAAAGCACGGCTCTCTCCAGAGAGAGAGAACGACTTGGGAATCGAGACGCGAAAATAATAAGCGGAGCAGCCCACGGTATGCAAAGCGGGACCTTTGCTACCACCCCCCCCCCTTCCGATACTCTGCCACATAATACCGCCACGCTCTGATTTATTACGAATAGAGCGACTGCTGCCAATGACAACGGGGAACAAAAAAATATGGAGATGAATTCGTCCCTCAAATTTTTGCCCAAAGACCAAAAAAGGGAGGAAAAGAAAGAAAAAAAATGGGTAATCAGGGGCAAAACGAATCGTTGGATTTATTTTTTTTTTTCCCCTCCTCCTCCTCCCCGGCATACAGGAGGATGGATATATAATACGATTACGGAGCTGATAAAAGAAAAATCGGAGGGATAAAGGAATCTTGATCTTCTGGACGAGTCGGATGGAAAAGTACTGTTGTGGTGTACGGGAATTGCGTCCGAGGCTATGCTTGCCGTCGATCGGTACGGCCGATAGAAAGGCGAGCGAGTGAGAGTAATGGACTGCGGATAGGGGGAGGGGATGGCAGGGCGCATCAATAAGCCGAGCACGCAATTCTGGAGAAAAAGATGGATGAAGAGCAAAAAAAAAGGAAACAGTAGAAGATGTCGAATTGTAGTGTATATATATGCACGTGTATAATGTAACCGTATAGGGCTGGGGGAGAGGGTTGTAAGCCTATATATCACCACGGGGGTAATGTTCCGATGCTGCTGTAAGATTCGATTCTCGTTGAGGTACACACAGTGGGTGTACAAATATACTTATTCCACGCAGGTCTGGATTTTTCAAACTCTTTCTTGTATCGTATTCGGTACACTTGCGTAGTTCTGACACTTCAGCCTCGTCCTCCGTCGAATGGCTCCCCCTCGTTTTTCCCTTTGTCGCGCGCGGCTCCTCTAAACCTCCGGTCGAAGCGTCGGTGGGTGCGACTTGAGCCGGATAAATGGAAAAAACGCGGCCGTTCGTCAATGTCACGTCAACGCGCTATGAATCTATCTCTGGTTTTGGTCTCTTGCGTAGAGTATCATCGTCGCGCGCGTGTACTTGCAACGTTACTCTAATTTTTTTTAAGTTGCACGATTTTTGTTGATTTTTTCATCACATAACACACGAAAAGCTATCAAGAAATGTATTATTTAAAATTAGTGTTTAGATTAATCTACATAGTCGTAAGATTTTTCGTGCCCTTTTCATCCCTACGTTAACTTTTGAGAATGACTTGTACATACTTTTTTATTGCATCAAAAAGTTGTCGTATTTAGCTCAGATGAGTAGTTTTCTTTTTTTATGTAAACCTGACGCTATATCGCAATCGGTGTAGAAGGGAAGAGAAAAATCTTGTCAGCTCCAAGTTTGCGGGACGTAAAAAAAAATTGTACATTATCCCATTCGGGGAGGGAAAAAATGACATTTTGGGCGATTTGGCCTGCCCACAGCGAAGGTGTAAGAATTCATTTTCTTCCTCTATGACTTCAAAGTTTAACAAAATAATAAATGAAATAATATGTCCGATGAAAAATCAAGTTTTCTCCACTTTTAAGCGAAATTGATAATTTTCAACGTGAGAAAGTATACTTGATTACGTCATCGCATCAATATACCCGTATACGAATATTTCTCCTTCGCACTATTCACATCATATACGATAAATCGCGAACGGCATGTATTCATTACGCGACGATGACAAAAAGCAGTAGACGAAAGTTCGAGTTGACGTGATCCCTATATATGTACGTGGGGGTGCACTCAGTGAGCGCGAGTACGTGGTGTTTCGCCTCGATACGTGATGCCGCGGCAGTGGCGTCATTGCTTTTCTTTTCTACCCACCCACATACACACACACACGGGTATATATAGGTAGAAGCGCGCACACGTTCGTATGCCGTTAGCTTCAATCTCTCGCCTGTGCTACTACTGCATGGATATATTCCGTTTGCTCGCGATCCGTGACTAATACGAGCAGCCGCACCATCAACCTATATGTATATGTGCGTATGTGACTCGCGTCCGCAAACCGAAGGGGACGATAATATCAAAGTGCCAAAGTCAATAGGCGCCGAGAGTGAGCCGCCCGACACGCGCTCTCTCTCTCTCTCTCTCTCTTTCTCTGATGCTCATCGCATTCCGACACATCTGCTTCATTTCATTCCAACACTCTGATGTGTTTCGTACATAGGTATATCACACAAATATATGGGCATGTGACGCCCAATTATAATGCATCGTACACGCGTTATATACACCATACCAGGATGTTTTAGCGTTTGAGGTGTTTGTACTATGCAGATTGAAGATTTTTTATTTTATTTTAACGCTGCACCGTATTATATATGGATAAAAGAAAAATTCTTTGAATCGTACAAGTATGGGGTACGTAATGGGCTCTCTTTAGGTGATTCTCCCGAGTAACGGAGTGTGGCTATACATACCGATCGTAAATAACACACTCGATTCGAATTTCACGGGCGTCATCCAATTTAAATTACCCTCACTGCTACAATGGTGTATACGTACACGCATGATTTGTGTGGACTATTAGCTCGGTTTTTTTTTTTTTTTTCTTCTTTGAGGATAAAGTAATATATAGGTATACGTAAAATTGCCGATTGCAACGGGACACTGGGAAGAAATTGATACCCACATCAATTCGAATTATAATAACATTCCGAGCAATTTACGGGTCGTGTGATAATATCGGGTGTTTATGGCTCGGAAAATGCCTTAGGTTCGCGGTAATTTTCTTCCCTCGTCATCATCGCCGACCTATAAGTATACACAAGTATCAAACAGACGTAGAGGGCGCGTGGTTTTTTTTCGCGTTGGTCCGATTTTTCGGGCGAAATAGTATGGCCGCACGGCAGATAAAGAAAGTACGGTAAGTAGGATAGGTAAGGATGAAAAAGAGGGGGGGTAAAGCCGGGCATCCATCAGAAGCGTCGCTCGAGAGCTTGGCGAACAAATGGCCGGGCAATCGGAGGAACGCCACCGAAATACCGATCCTCGTCGCATTATCATATCCGGAGTCGCGCACACGCGAGCGCAAAGTGGCGATGCATCACCCCTTATACATATACAGCCCTATTTGGTATATATGCGCGACTTTGCTTGGACCACGAGATATCGTCTTTTTTCTTTATTGCCGACCTTCTTTTCTCCCGGAATACGGATGGCGGGCACGTGTACGTCCCACGACGGTGTGTACATATCATATTCACGTACAACTCACGTTCTCGTTCGTGTCTCTTATTTTACATCCGTCTCTTTGGACTATTTTTTTTTTTTTCTTTTCTAGAACTCTTCTCTCTCTCTCTCTCTCTCACGTACTTCTTATGAATTTTTTTGTTTATATGCTCATCCAAGGGTCATTCATTTCCACGGAGCGTCCAGTGTAGAGTATACTACCGTATTTTTCCATCGAACGCATCGCAATCCACAATCATCATGTTTTTTTCCTCGGGCGGTAGGAAATTTCCCAGCATCCCCTTGTACCCCAACGGCACGTATAGTCCGTCTCACTTTGTACCGTATACGCGCACACATACACGTCCGTAATAGCGTAACAAATGGCCACTTTGTGTGCCCCCTCCCACCGATGCCGTGGTGGTATTCCCGCCGTGACGTTAGTCCCGCGCCGTACAACCCTTCAGCCAAATGTCTAATATCATTCATCCCTCGCGCATGTGTGTTTTGTACCTTTGTCTTTTGCACCTCTCAGTCACCCGACCCTTTTGTATACCACCCTAACTTGGACAAATTCCTCTCCCCCCCCTTTTTTTTTCTTCACCCCGCGCACATACGTTTCTACGACGTTGATTGTCAAGTACATGAACAATTAACTCGTGTTTCTTTGCAATTATGATAAAACGTAGCTCCACTCCTATAGTATTGTCTTTCTTTTTTCGTAATTGAGTACCGAGCACCTACCGTGCAAAAAACCAAAATACGATGTAAATAATCGTTTTTTTTTTTTTTTCTGTTTCTTTCCAAGCGGAGTTGTCTCACATTAAATTCTCTGGAAGCAATTGTTTTCTCCGGCCCGAGGAAAAAGACGTAAAACCTAAACCGGACGGACTCCTCGGCTGACGTGACGTTAGAACTTGATAAAGCAAACGAGAGGGGTTGTTGAAAAATACAGCAAAGTGTAGCGTATATGCGTACACGAGGTGCCTGCAAACTGTACACACACATAAAAAGTGATGTAGAGGGGAAGGTAGAAATCGTCCCACCCTCCGTGCAAGGGTACATGTATATATATATATATATATATATATATAGGACCTTTTGGGTGTACGTGTGTACCGGAGAGTTGAAGAAATTTAGTGCACGGAGGTGATAGAGGAGCGAGCGAGGCGTGGGTGGAAGGAGGCAGGCACTTGTTTCGTGGACGAGATTTAGTTTGATAATAAGATCCGCCCTTTGCGAGAGAGAGTCGGGGGGGGGGGCAGTGACGAAGAGGAGAATCTCTCCCGACCCCTCTTTGCCGGCGAGGGAGGGAGGGCGAGAGGAGCTGCTGAGATACGACATTCGTACTGTGGTTTTAACTCTTGGTTATACCCGTAGTTATGAAAGTACCACCGGCCGGAGTGCCGAGACCCCCCCCCCTACTCTCTTTATATATCTGCCACCTCTTAGGCTCCTCCGTGTTATATATTTCCCGAGACGTGCTGCTTTGCCAAATCTTAAGCCTCCGCCTCTTTTAGAGCGCGACTTTTGCCGCTGCGCTTACTAGTTTTAATTAATCCAAACAGCACTAATGCCACCCCCACCCACCACCGGATATGTACGCGTATTCCTTTTCATTATCTTCCGACGTCAGCGTCAGCTTATGTATACATACACACGCACACACTACGACCAGTCGACGCGATTGCATTATTTTTCGAGGAAAATAATTTATTAAACCAAGGAAAAAAAAAAACAACACTCGAAATTAAAATCCAGCCTTGGTCTAATTGGATGGGGGTTAATTAAACAGTGCAGCTCATTAACGCTGTATGGGCTTTCCATACGCGAAGTTTCTCAAGGAACGAGCCACTCCTGTTTTTTCTTCTTGTTTTCCTAATAAAGGCGAGTGGTAAATATAAAGAACTGCAAGTGTATAAACATTTTCAACAAAAAGAGCCTCCCCACCTCCCGTGCAAAACCATATACACACGCTCTCGAGCGCAGGAGGAAAAAGCGAAGCCGCGAAATTCGCATAATTAAACAGGCTAGTAGGGGGGAGGGGGGCTCCTTAATTATGGCAATTTTTCGTTATTCAGCTTCCTTCCGCCATACTATCGTGGGGGGGGGGAGAAAAAAATTCTCGAGTATTTTTGGTCACTTAGCCCCGTAGAGGGAGAGAGAAAGAACAAAGCTCGTATACGGCAGAGGAGGCGCATCGGGTGTATATAGAGTTTAAGGCAACCCACGTGTACAAGGTTGTACACACACGGAAAAAGGGGGAGCGCAGTAGACGAATAAAAGGGAATAAATGTATGGAAGGAAAGATCTAATTTGTTCTTGTCCGGTGCTACTGCTAAGCCCCCCCCCCCCTCGAGCTCGCCTGGGAAGGTGGGGCCGGCCGTGGTACATACACGGAGTAGTGTGGGCGAGTGAGACCGGGAATTAATATTCATAAGCGTCCGGAGAGAGAAAAGAGAGCGAGCGGAGGTCTCGAGGGCGGGGTCAACTTACATGTATCTTTCGCCGCTGACCCAAACGCTCGCCCTCCGAGAGCCAACCCCCTTCGCTCGCCGCGATAACGCTCGGGAATTAAAATACTGACCGCACACGTCCCTTCTTCTTCTTCTTCCCTCTTCGTTTTTCGCAGCGGCAGCTCTCGGCGCGATAAATTCAAAAAGAGAGGAGCCCCCCCCCGTCTATACATCGGAGCCCCCCCCCCTGACCAACCTCGGGAATGACTAATGCGCGGAAATGACTTATCGGTCCCCTATCTGGTCGCGCCGATTTTTCGCCGGTCCCTAGCTGCTACTGCTTCTCCTCGAGTGATTTTTCATTCGTCTCTGGCCGTCCTTTGGTTTTTAAACTCTACTCCCTGTCTGTCTCGCATTATCTGCCTAATTAATGTATACCTACTCACGGGTACATCTCATTATACGTGTATATACATATACATACGTAAGAGTGAAAGGAGGGGGCAAGATTAGCGTCGGCTAATCTGTCTCGGGAGCTGTGCCCGAGGGGGGTGGGGGGGGGAGAGGTTCATAATACGCGTAATATGCTTCGATGGCAATTCAGGGTCCAAGAAAGATACGGGAGGCAGTAAACGAGACGCGGTGGGGGCCGACTTGCGCCTTGGCAATAACAAAATGATGTAGGAGGCGAAATATGCATTTAAATTATCGCCGGGCGATGATAATAATTTGCATACCGCAACTCCGGGCTCCTCCTTTTCTGGGTGTATATATATATATATAGTCTGGGTGGGCTTGTATATACTTCGATGGTCGCGAGAGCTCGCGGGCGCGTGGTTGCGCGCTCGGTTTAGCCCCGTTTAATTTAAATAATACTTCTCGGCTCGTATATACCTACCACCTTCTCCTCCGTTCTCCTCTTTGCACCACCACGAACGATATACATAAAATCGCTATAACATTGTAAATTATAACTGATACGGCTTATACGCGCGCTTGTTGTGCCGCGTAAGCGCGATGACTGCTATACAGCCGCTACTTCGGCCTATACACGTAATTATATTGTATAGGCGTGCTTACAGAGGCTAAAAACTACAAAAGGAAAATCAACGTATTATCGGTGCTCTTTATTGAAAGGAATTTTTTCTTTTTTTTTTTTTTTTTTTTTTCATACCCTGTGTTTAAGATTACAGTACACTGTTAATCAAAGTGGGTAAAAGTACCCGTTTAATGCGTGCAAATCTACTATAGCTAGAGTAATGTTGATAAACGTCTTAAGAACAACTCAACTACGATCGCCAAACCTATGGAACTTTTTGTTTTCGACTACTGCCTTTTTACATTGATTTTTTGTCTTTTAAAAGTTACCGTCCAGTTAAGTGAAACTTTAGTTTGGTAAACAATACTTGGCGCATCATAGATTGGGTTGTTCTTCAAATTATCGTCAACACAACTTTGATAAATTTAATAGGAAAAAAAAACAAAAAACAATGCATTTAATAAAAAAGAGCAAAAATTACAACAACACTTGGAAACACTGTGATTTACAGTATAGGGGGATACACAATGCGACAGCCGTGTACATCAACCTTTAATTTTTTTGTTCTTGCCATTATTATTATCATTCCAAAGTGGCACCGAAACTGCGAGCGAGACACAAGTTACATGCACGCATGACAAAGTATAGTTGTTCGCGAGTGGCGCGCGCGCATTATGGGGTACTTAGTTTTTGTGCATATAGTGGGTAAGTAGCGCCGAAGTTTCGAAGATACACACGCGTAAGGTTACGGGGAGCGAACGCAAAGTCGTAGCTCGCAAATGGCACAGGCGTACGCTTATTACGTGGATTAGTAGTGCCGCTGACGCTTCGCTCGACTCCTCCTATTCCCTGCAAATATCTGCAACAACAACGACCAAGACGCGAGTGAAGACATAATGCACGGCGTGAGAAGCTACAGGAGGGGCAAACGGTACACCCATGTGTGCTAAGTACACGCGCAAACATACGAGATTAGTACTACCCCCTTTTGCCCACATCCATAGCTTTTAATGATAACATGTTGGGCGTACTCGCGAGCATTCGTTTGCGTTAATGCAGAGGACGTTTAGCTATTCATTCGCGTCCGATATTCCACGTTACTTTTTGGACTAAATGTATTACAGTGTTCCTCAAAATTGAGACGAATTCTCAGTGCTGAATACGCCCACCAACGAGCAAACATTTTTCTTACTCTCTACTGAGAGTGTGGCCAATAATTGCTAAAAAATCATCGTTTAACAGCACGACTCTTCGATCCTGATCATGTAGCGTATAGTGCTGAAGAGGTTTCATTGTGATCAATGATCTGTAAGATCGATCGAGCGTATAAATTGTTGAAAAAATTTTTTTTTCACTCTGTTGATTGAAAACCCTCTGGTTTTCAATTACTTTTTATACCGATGAAAATCCACGAAGAATCAAAGAGTATTGATGTTTTGAGAGTATTGACTTTTCGAGATGCTTATAATCCATTAAAAATAATCGAACGATCTTTCTTGCATTGCTTAGTTATTATTTTCTCAGTTACACTCATTTAAATATGTATTTCCATTGAAATATAAATGAACTAAAATATCAAACGGTACTTAATAAACAAATTTTTTTTTAAATGCACACCGATTATTGAACAATTTCATTAATCATATTTCCAAATTTCACCCAATTGGTGTGTACCTTAAAATTTTTTTAACCCAAACATTGTTGCGTATAGGTACACCATGCAAGTTGGGAAAAAAAAAAAAAAAAAATCAACAGTGTTCTTCGCCTAGCCATGATAATCCGAGATCCGCGATTAATCCTTCCTCGCACGCACATACACGGTGTGTGGGTGGAAACTAGTTAAGGGTCCCGTAAAAACCGAGAGTACACGTGGCACGGAGGGTTCCGTAGTATCAATAAATCGCCCAAGAAGCCCTCGTAGCGCGAAGAGGCGGCGTTTAGGATTTCACGCGTCCCTCGGAACAACTTTGAAGGCGCACTGCAGCGCATAAGTTGGAAACTAATAAGCAGCCGCGACGCGACAGCCACACGAGCGCGACCGATAGTACCAGCTCGCGCAGGCTGCCGTCGCTTGCTACCTTATAATATGACAACGGCAACGGGACACCGATTACGCCATACCTGCTGATCGCCCCCCCCCCCCCTCGTACTCGACAAGCTCAAAGTGCCCAACTTCCTGCGCGAGCTGTCTCACGAGCACGTATATAGGTACACCCCCCCCCCTGGATTCAACAGCCATACTTGGCTCCCAGCTTTTCTGCATTTATATCCTTGATGCTCCCTGTGAACCGTATAACAACCCCCCCCCCACCTCCTCTCAGAGAGAAAGGGAGAAAAAAAAATCGACACCGAACATGACGGACCAATAGCTCCAAAACGATCAGCTGCCTCGGAGTATATCTTTATTTTGGTCCCCCCTCTCTCAAAAAGCTCTGGCCAAATAATTGACGTGCCGGTGGCGCACAAGCCAAAAGTCGTTGCACACGGTTATTACCCGTACAGAGGAGACAGGGGTGTAGGTGGTAGGTGGGGTAGCGAAATTCCGGAAAAAGCGCGAGAGCAGGAAATTGGAGCGGCCGAGTGAATTTAGCGTTTGACAGGGAGTCGGGACAGCTGGTAAATTTAGTCCGGGGGTCTCGAGAGCGCTAGCCAATAGAGCGGCGATGGGAAGACAGGGGCACCTGGGGGGGTTGGGGGCATAATTTAGTGGACAGTTTGATATACAAACAATCTTTAATGAAATTCTTGGTGTTCATTAATAACGCATTACAAGCGTGTACCTACGTGTGTTGTGTGTAGTGTACGCATATATAGATACACACAAAGGGGGACCCGCGCGCTCTGATACATGTAGGTGATGCAGACACATCGAGCCGCCTTTGTAATTCCAGCACGGCCTTTGGCTGGTACGCGTGTACATGGTATATAGACACGAAATAGGCAGAGAGAGAGAGAGAGTACACAGCTTCTCTCTGCTCAACATTGGGCGTGCTATACCCGGACCACGCAATTGCTCCCGTGCCACGCTCGTGTATGTATATGCTGGTGCAGATTCCGAAACTGCATTGGAGATTCGGCTGCCGGCTGGATCGAGCTGAATTTATATTGGGTGCAGGGGTCGTAGATACATGGGATCGGGTGCCGAGAGAGAAGCACCTCGTAATTTATCGGATGTATTACTTGCACCTATGTACTCGCGTGTGTGTGTGTGTATGCTGAATACTGCATTCTTGCCGAAATACCGCTGGTTTCTTTCGCGCGTTGCGAAAACGAACATCAATCTTACCGATTTTGCATCGCTTGTCCCTCCGGTAACTCTCTACGTTCAAGTGTTTCATTGAAATTTTGTACGGTAGCGATGGTTATCGAGCAAGATTTTTGATGAACAACCAAATAACACCAGGTGTCCACAATCTACTTAATCGCGTCGATTTATTGTTTAAGAGAAGAAAAAAAAAAAAAAAAAAAATGTTCTAGTCGGGTAGGACTGATGGAACGATTGATGACCGATCAATGATCAACTGCACCCTTCAAACGCGACACACGTGGATCTGTAGAGTATACAAATCGAAATGTTGAAACTTTCGCTCACATAGGATTACACACATTTCCATCCCAATAATATTTATAAAATTGTTTGAAAAAATTGTTCATCGCTATTGCGTGTGAGAAAGGAAGGAAAGACTGTAATAATAATAATAATAATTCACGCGCTCCACAAGAGACGAGCAGACCCAGCTTTTATTCCCGCTCGGGCGTCTGAATAAACACACCCAACCCTCGTACGTGTAATACATGTGTATTATATACATATATACGCTCTTTCTCCTCGTCCCACGCGTCGTCGTATCCAGGGGATTCACCGGCGAAGCGAGCGTGAAATATCGCGGGCCGAAAGTAAGTTACGTCGTTTAGTATGATTTGAGAGCCGAGAGCTAATGTGCTCTAATAACACGTGCTTATTTCACCGGCAGAGGACGACCATCAGCCGAAAATCTCGGCCCTTTTTTTTGCACCCATCCCCCTCCCAAATTACGTAATTCCTTACTGCGGCCTCATTGTCCTGCCCACACGTATGTACGTATATGGGTATGTATGCACGCGTGACCGGTATTCCATTGTCAATTGCTGTTTTACTCTCGCCTGTCTTTTCGTCTTTATGGGCGTAATGACCATCACTTCTCTGCATAACGAGGCAGAGTAATTTCATTTTAATAACTTTTTGTTTTAATACCTCGACGCGCTGCTTTCGTATATTTATATTGTCAAATGTAAAAACTTTCGATGAACAAGACGCGATGAGAGCAGCCCTTGAAATGATCGATTAGAAAATTTAAGCGTTAATATTGGGTATGAAAAAGGGGGGAATGTAGCGAATTTCGATTAAAAGCCAGGGGGTGCCATCAAGTACTAATAGCGACGATATATATACGTATACGGTATATTATACGCGCGCGAGACGATACAGAATTTTAATATAGTGCTTTACGAGAGGCGGACGATTGTCCGGCATTTTACAGCTCCCGCGATGGACCCGAAGAGTCATTTGAATTCTCGGATGTGCGTAACTCTATATATATGTACGCGTATACATACTTTGGAGAAATTGCTCTCGCGGCATACCTGCGCACGCGGTCGCTTATTTTCTCTCCATAACTATATATATTTAATACATTGTAGTAGGTGTATACGTATATACGTGTGTATTGCGAGAAAACGAGACGCGCGTCTATTATACAATATAATAATAAAAGTTCAGCGTGTGTATTTTGTTCCGAGAGGCGGAGTGTCGCGCGTATATGTACGGCTATTTCATTATCATAAAATGCCCGTTCTTCGATTCACTCGCCCATCGGTTCGCCGCTACCGTAGGGTAATATGGTACACTCGCGCGCGATCATCGTGGAATTTTTATACTCATTGCATTTTTCTCGCGCGTCCTCTCTCTTTTTTTTTTTTCTTCTTTACAATTGACTCCTTTGCGAAGCGGCTTCCGTCATTTTGATCCCCACGTTTCCTTCCCCCGCACGTATTTCACGCCTTATTTATCGGGTCGTAAAATTTTTATCGACCCCGTCGTAAAAATACTTTTTTCTCTATTTCCCTTGATTTTCATTTTATTAAACTTGCGGGTGTCTATGCTCATGATGTATGTAAGATCGTGAATTTAAATCGTAGTCCCTACAGCCACGTTTCATATTTAACAACTTTTTATTTTAGTCACGATTTTCATAATATATATCCCAGCGTTTATTTTATTTACACAATCTTATGATGATACAATATTAAATTTGGTATACTTGGAGCAGCTAATTTGGTACTTAAATTTAAAACACATAATGTATAATTTGCTTGCCTCCGAGAATGTAGAATTAAAAAAAAAGAAAGGTGATGTAACAAAAGTGTACGCGCACTGATGAAAAATTTAGAGGCGCTTCGCTTTTTTCGCTTCTCTTGCCATTATTCTGCCGTCCTCAAGTTTCGGCCTCGAGCGACGAATGTCTGGCCTAACGAAGCTTTCCCAGCATCAGCGGCGTGTACTGTGCAGGCTAACGCGAGGGGAGAAAGCTCGTTTCGTCATGAAGTAAAATTAAAAAAAAAAAAAAAAAAAAAAAAAAAAAAAAAAAAAAGCGCGTACCGTCGGGTCGATACGTTAATACATCGAGTGTAAGAGCGTGTAGGTACACGGGAAGCCTCCAACGCCGGTTCGTCCCGTTTTCTAATTTTTCCGGCGCCTCTCCTTATCGGGGGTTCACGAGCCCGCGGCTTCGAATCGAAGCACCGAATCCTTCGGTCTCCTCCTTCCGCCGCGAGGCCCCCCGAGCCAAATAATTACCCCGGCCGCTTATACACTCCGGATAACCGCGAGAGACTACTCCAACCCCCTTGTTTTTTCTCCCCCCCCCCACACCGCGTTCGCTCGGGTATAAGTAACGAGCACGTAAAAATGCCGCTTATCTCCAGCCAGCTTCTTTCCACGGAGTGTGGCCTCTACCGATCTTCCCCCTTTTTTTTTTTTTACCAGCCGCATGTACATTAATGAAGAATGTACAGCGAGGAAGGGACACTGTACCTTTCCGGTATTATTTCGGTTTTTTCGTTATAATTGCTTGGGTCGGAGGAGCGGAGATGTAATATTTTTATCGGGATTTTCGCGCGAGGAATAAAAAGTAGCTGTGAATTTTAGAAAAAATATGTTTAATGGAAAACTTTACTATACAGTAAACGTGCGCGCGAAGGATGCATTTTGGAATCAATTGCTGCTTTCGCAAGCGAGAAGCAAATCTTTTTCAAGCAGCGGCAGCAGCATCAGGCTTATTTTTAACTGGCTCAGTCTTTCTTTCATCGCCGTCGTCATCTGTTCTTTGATAGGAAACAAAAGAGACTCAGCCCAGCAGGTACATCTCGTAGAGCCTCCTGTCTTCTTCCGACGTGAAGGCCGGTACAAAGTTGATTTTGACGATCTCGGAGAAGCCTTCGTCCTGGCTCGGTGGTATGAAATTTTTTCTGTAAGATGTCGGAACAATGTTGGGAAAACGGATGGACAAGCTTATGTAGATGCGAAGGCACAACAAAATCAGCAACTGCATGAATCTAATGCAACGGCGAGCCAGCTCGAACTTTGGGTCGCTAATAATAAAAATTACTTACAAACGGCATTATCACGCAAGAACTATCTATAAGCTCTACGAAGCGATCCAACAACCACCGATTCCGAACTGGCCCATATACCTTTATGCTGTTTTTTTAAAATATTGTGCGAAAATTCCCATGCAGACTACATTTAGCATGTGCTTGTTATAGAAAATTTTTATCAACTTACATGAAACTGTTGATGAGCATGTCGCTTATCACTTGATGAGTAGGATCGGTTAATATTCGAAACTGCAAGTAAGATGAAAGTTGTTTGTTATCTTCACGGGTTTGAACTTTTTATTTGAAAAATAAAATTTTGTTTACTTACCATGTTGTTGTGTTTTATGTGTTCTTTATTTAAATTCATCATAAAGCATCTAACTGGAATGTTTCGTTTTTTTGCTACTTCGATGTATCTTTGTCTTGAAGTTTTATCAGGATTCGTGTTATCAACTACAACGCTCTTTCCATCTTCTAGGAATTCTTCAGTTTTTGCTATACACTTTTGCCAACTGCCAAGTGAATCTCTATTCACATAGCAGTAATTTTTCAAATGCGTTCTTGCAAAGTGTGATTTACCAGAGCCTTGACATCCAACCATAATTACCAGCTAACAAAATTAAAAACTCAATTGAATTTTAATCATTTGAATATTGAAAAAAAATGATATCCATTTACCTCTTGCATATCTGACATGATTTTTGTATTTGGAGGTTCATGGAGAACGGTATTTTTACTCGCTTCTTTTGGATGAAAGGATGGAGAATTGAAAGGTGCTTTTTTGTGCCCTAAAAAGTGTTCCTCAGGAGTGGAAAAAGTTAAATTTAAATTTAGTGCCATTAGCCTATCAACCAAGGAATGATCTTTTTTTTTTCTCGATGAATCAGCTGGTCTGCCTGCAGCATCACCTACATAAAATGAATTTTCTTTCTCGACAGGTACACCATCATTTTTCTCATTAACCAAGTGGGTCCACATTCCAACACGTGGCTTTCTGTAAATACTCTGTCCAACAGCAAGAAAAACCTTGAAAAATATGAAACTTGGTCAAGATAAATCACTAAAAATTTTTCAGGATTTTCATCACATGTAATATAATAAAGACCTGCATGGGAACACCAATTTTTTTGACGATTCTTTCAATCTTGATTTTGAAATCTTTGAGTGTAACTTTTCCAGTTCCCAGACCATTTTGATTGGATAAAATTACAATTTTGTACCCTTCTGTGTAGAATTTCTTTAATTTACCCGGGACTTCAGGATAAAGCAGCTGCCAATCATTGGAATCTTTGGGAAATTCCAGACCAGATATCGTTTTAATCAAAGTCTTATCCATATCGTAAGCTGCTATCTTTCATACAAAAATATAAGCATTACATAAAACAGAACTCTAATTTCTAAAAAAAAACTTGATAAACACATCACTATCTTACTTTTGAGCGTCCTTCACATCCTGAGCTTGTGTAAACGTAAAGTGTGTTGTTACCAAAAGTTTCCCAGATACCTTCTTTTGTTGAGTTCCCAGACTTGGTATTACTATCCGCAGAGCTAGTACTAGCCATGCACAAATTTTCCTCATCATTCGTTGCCATCACCTTGGCTTTCTTTAAATTGTTGCCAGTTTTGCTGTCATCCTCTTCTTCATCAGACTCTTGCGAAAGCAATCTTTTTGTCAACTTGGGCTTTTCACTCTTTGTTTTGATCTTGGTTGGGGGATTAAATTCTATTCTGTATGGGTATTTGCCATAGAGAATTTCCAAACGATCCCCATGCTGAGCAATCATTCGGACTCCCCTTTCTGTTTTAAAGCCACTCAGACAACAAGGACGTTTCCCCACTTGTTCGACAAAAACTTTTCTATCTTTGTAGCTGGCATACAGACTAACTGTGATCAAGCAATACACGAAACGTTAAAGTGAAAGAAAAGAAAACACAAGTAGAGGAAAATAAACACATTTAAAAATGTCAGAAAACATGCGAGGTTATGTCATCTCTTAAAGTATTATCTAACGGCTTGTAAGAGTAAAATAAAAATCAGGGCAACAAAAAACGGACGGATAGATATCGATCGGTGAAAGTTTCGCACGCTTGCGTGCAAGAGAGAAAGAACGGCATAGCTGATAAACAACGAAAAGAAAAAAAAAAAACTAACCATGTTGCCGGGAACACTGGAGATCTTCGATCTTCGTGTCGGCGCTCCTGCCAACGAACACCTCCTCCTTGTCGGGCAGATAGACGGACGAGTACTTCTTATCCTCGCTGTAGATGTAACAACTATCCACTTGGGACGTCATTTTCCGGAGCACCTCTTCCTCGCGCGCGTTCAATGTGACGTGAGACTAGCAGACACACTTGCACGCGCTTTCTATACAAACTCTTTCACCGCTCGCACTCTGATGACTATCCTAAACTAAACAGACCTCAATCGCCTATTGCTATATTGCTATATATACAGGTGTACCATAATACCTGTTTCTACTTGCACGTAACGGGCAACGGGCATGGGTCGTTGACCGGTTTTAACGCGTAACACCGTGTGCAATGGTCACGGATCATGATTAGCTTGGCCTAATAAGTGCATAACTTCTTCTTTTTTTCGGATAAGTAATACATGTCAACTTGTTATTTATTTTGGATAAAAAATATTATACCCACTGGTCTAGATCACTTTAGTACCACTGATAATGTACTTGATGGTAGCGGTTTTTCTATCGTCAGCTTAGCTCCATGTAATGGATTACATAACAATTTGCAATCAAAAAATTGTACAAGTGAAATGGCAAAAACAAAGTAAATTTCTATGCATCGAACATGACAGCGAAAATAAGCGAGAGGCCGAAAAATCGGTAAGGGGATACTCGTAAAAAGAGCATCGTTGACAGACGACTTTAGAGTGTCGGTGCATTAAAAATGAAGGCGCGTCTCTCTCGGGGGGGCGCCAAAGCAAAAACAGAAAAGCACGAGTGCCGGAACATTAACAGGAACGAATGATGATGATGATGTATTTATATAAACACGAGGTACATTGGCGTCATATTATACCTATAGATACAAGTTTTGATTTTAAAGGGTCTCGACAGCAGCAGGACAAGAGGAAAAAGAGCCAAGTACCCGGTAGCTCTGTCTCTCGACTCTCCATCACCACCCTCCTCCTCGTCTTTTCCTCGCGGATGTTATAAGCCCCGGAGAAAGAGCAAGGAACGAAAATGATAATGCCCCCCTTCTGTCCTTTGGTTCGGAGAGTTGTTCTTCTCTCTCGGCAGTGTATATATACAGTCAGTGTGAACGGACGCGTTCGCCTTATCCTCTCGTTTTTTTTTTTTTCCTCCTCCACCCCCTCTCTTTTAATTTCTTCAAAGAGCCACTACACAGAGCTTGGCTCCAGATTAATAAACTCGCCCTGTTTTTTCTCTTCCTTTGCCATCGTCACCCCCCCACCCCCACCCCTGCATTGTGTATATATATATATTCACACAGGCGGCCCTGATTTCCTTTTATTTTCACTCCCTCTTGTCGACAAGAGAATACAAGTGGATGTTAGTAAATGAGAGGGCGCGCGAGAACTTGGGTACTGCTGGTGTTTTTTTTTCATCCGTACTATTTTAAACACATCACCCTTGATTTTTTTAAGTCTCGATCTTTTTTTTTTTGTTCCATGTGCTTGCAGAGTTTGATGCCCATCGACCCACCGATCTTCGAAGTGACCGACCTGACGATCAACGAAACCGTGACGCAACTGGCCCTCTGGGGTCATTTGGGCATCGTCGTCGTCGAGCTACCCAAGCGCTGGGGTAAGGATGCCAAATTCCAGGGCGGCAAAGATGTCATCTCCTGCCTGTGAGTACACATTACATACGATCCCGTCAGTATATGCACTTGCAATAACAGTTTCGGCTCTTCGGGGGTAAAATCGCGCGACTTCTTCTTACGCGTATAGAAGAGGGCGCGCGGGCGTCGACTGCTAATATCCGGTAATTAAGTGGCTGCAAGGGGTGGGGGGGCCTCTCTTATGGAATTAAGGTGGCTTTGGCTCTCGCCCGCGCGTTACTTTCGAAAAGTTACAAGGAGGAGCCCTTCCTCCTCCGCGGGGCTGCATACTAACCGCCTCATCAACAACACATGACACCCCCCCGCCCTCCCCCGCGTATATATGTATTAGAGCCGGTCTGCGGGATCCGAAATCTCGCGGCCAATTTTACAACTACGCCGGCTTATCGGCGCACGTATGCGTGATATCAAGGGGTATTATCTCGCGTGCCCCGCTGTCGCACGTACATTTCGGGAGGATGGAAACTTTCCGCGGCGATGGATTTCGAATTTTTCAAACTTTGGTCTCTGCTGATACTGAGACGCATTTTTGCAACTTCAACTCAAACAATTGTTTATTACATCTACATGTACAGGCTTGAGTATATTGTGTAGACTGGAGGAGATTCAATGACTTTCCTCAAATGCAGAGACATCAGTGAAACTTTTAACAATAATTTGATATTTTTTATCAATGAAAAACTGTGACGTGAATGTCCTCAATAACTTGTATCAAGAGTTGAAATTTCATCAATAATAATATTTTTGTTTTAAAAATAGTTAAGAAATTCACGCGGTTTGTTGGCGCTCTGAATAGTTTTTATTAAAAGTTTAACTGCTTCCTCTGCATTTTTAAAGAATCATTCAACTTTCAAAAAAGAGAGAAATTTTTTTTTTTTTTTCCTAAACACTAGTTTTGCTGAAAAATGTTTTTCCACCATGACGCATTAAATTTTCAGCGAAAACCCGAAAAAGCATCCGTACCCAGGTCCATACCACTTATCTTTCCCCCGCGAAGCCCCCATCCACGGGAACAAAAAACAGAGCACGCGAATTATTTTCCGTGTCGTTTTATCGAAATGAATTTTCGACAAAACAGCACTCGCAGCTCTTGGCAGGAAAAAGAAAGAAACAAACCCATCCTCGTATACCATCCGCACCATGCACCCGGTGTATGCATATATACACGTAACAAGAGAAATTTACATAGCCCCGCGCGACCCCCGCGATTAATAAACATATTTCGTCCGCCGCTCTCTCGCTGCAAGTGGCAAAGTTTCGAGCTCTCTCTCTCGCGCGGGAGATTATTTATATAAGAAGAGCACGAGCTCGCGCCCGACACTTTTTATACTCTCTCGCGTCCTTAATACTAAATACGACGGCGAGGCAACGTCTGGGATTTATACGCGTATACACGGCGATAGCACTCGCTACAAACGCCAACAGTTCGTAAGCAAGTTGCGGCCGTTACGACGAATCTTGGGGATTTAGGACGTTGCCGCTTGGAATATTATATAATACGTGTACGTGGTACAACCTATACATACGGATGGCTCCAACCCCTGAATAACACATAGCTAATGTTTGATTGTTTGCAAAAGATGGACGGGTCGCGCGTTGTAATAAACCTATGCGAAAAAAAAAAGAAGGAAAACGGAGTCGCGAGAGCCGGAGAAAGAGTAGGTATATAAGTCGCCGTGGACGAGAGGGGATTAAGTAAATGGCGGCAATAATGGCGATTATTCGGATTATGATATCAGAGGAAAAAGGAGGGGGGGGGGTCGGGCACGGAGCGCGTTAACTGCGGCCGCCGCGGCAAATCCAGCCGACCTCAAGACACCGGATTAAAACTATTGCACTCGCTGCTTCCTCTCGTGAAAGACACTCTTCCTCCTGTGTTCACATCTCCCTTTTTGCGGCATCGAAAAATTTTATCGCCCTCGAGTCCCCGTTTGCGCAAATCCTCGTCTATAATAATATAAAAGAGAAGAGCCGCGGACTTTGTTGGTATTTGCTCGCTAGTCGTATCTTATAATTACACTTTGACTCGATGAAATTCGGAGAGGTTGGGAGGGAAAGTTTAGAAGAATATCTTAGCCAAGTTGCTTCGTTTGGGTGGAAAGAGGGTACATAGCGTCGCGATTTCGGTGGAGCCGGTGCTAATTATTGTTTCGAGGATTAACTTGTGTATATGCGTTATGGGAATATTATGCAGCGCGGGGTATCTGGCTTTGCCGAGTGTTTGGCAAAATTTTAGCCTTTTCAGCTCTTCGCTCTACTCCCTCTACATAGGTCCATACGTATATACTCTGTTGTGGCGAATGGTACTTTTATTAAACTTTTCGTGCAAAGTATACTTTATTTTTTCATTTTTTTTTTTTTTTTTTTTTTTTTTTTTTTTTTTTTTTTTTTTTTTTTTTTTNGATTTTTTTTTTTTTTCATCCGAAAATTGTGACTGAATGGAATATTAACACGATTTTGAGTAAAACTTATATAACTTATTTTTAAATCGAATACACGAGCGTGGCTACGCTTATGTATTAATATTGATAATATTACGATTTTTTTTTTAATTGTAACTAAATTTTATGAAATCACACTTTTATGTATAAACACATGCAACTGAAAAACGTCAAATATTTTTAGAAATGGATTTTTATAGACTAACTTAAAAAAAAAGCTTTTTTTTAAATATTTATAAAAGTACCAAATATACCTTATACAATCAAACAATAATGAACAATTACTACTGTATTCAATTTTTTTTCACCCCCAAGCTAATTCAAAAAATTGCCACACGCGGTGAAATCGCTCGAAGCGCACACGTCCACGTATATATTATACTATGGTACAACAAACACATGTAAAACACCATGGATCACGACTCGCGAGATAAATTTTTCTCTCCATCGGGGCAAAACAAACCCGATGAACAACCGAGCCGGCGATCAAATAAATTTATTTGCAAAAAAAATCCATGCTTATCCGAGCAGCTGCAAGGGAGAAGGAAAAAGGCGCGTATCAGCGGGGAAAAATGAATTAACAGCCCAATGATGAAAAAAAAAAAGTACCCGTGACCACATAAAATGGCAAAAACGCAATGTGCATCGTTAGTGTTTGCTCGACGCGCGGTTCGAGTGAGGGGCGGAAAAAAAGTACCGTCGCTATAATTAATGGGAACGTAAGAGGCGATTAATCGCAGGGGCAGAGCCGGCCGCTATCAGCGCCCGTACTCTTTTACGCGCGGAGAGAAGAGGTTCGGGGAGGGTAGTTGTATATCCGTGCCCTCGAATATTTTTCGCCTATCGGACGCTATACCTCACGTGTACGCGTAACGTATGACTCGAGCTTTCCTTTATTGAAAAAAAAAAAAAAAAAAAAAAAAATGATTTAAATCGGCGCGCGACTTTTACACGCGTGATCCCGAACGTGTACAGGAGCCGAAGGCTAATCTCGGAGGAACAGGCGTTTTTAACGCGTGGTATGTGTATACCGTACTTGCCACCCTCCTCGATTATAAATATTCGATGCACCACGTACGTTTTTGTACACCTCAGCCTCTCTTGGTTCTACGATGATCAAATACCGACGCGATCAGCGAAATTTATAGTACGTCGATGCCTTTTTTTTTTTTTTTCTTTTTTTATCGATTAACGAGTCGTGCACTTCCTACACCCTGCAACATTTTCATAATACAGATATACTTATTCATCAAAGATGCAAAGGGTTGTGTAGATTAGCGCCGAGGACGTCGATCGTCTCCATATTTCTTCTTAAAATACACGTGATGGCGTATAACAAAGATAGAAAAAAAAAAATTCAGGAATAGGTTTGAGGTGAAGGAAAATGCCAGTTTCGAGAAGATGAGCTCCGGCGATACCTCGGCACGTAAGAGGGAGGGAAGAGGAAAAATTGTCTGATTTCCATACGCGAAGATCGAGGGCTCGATAACCGTGTACGAATCACACAATACGTCAGTTTACCCGGACGCTTGGGACCATAATCTATATATATATATATACGAAGAAAATGGCCAGTCTGACTCTTGAGAGTAAGCAGATAAAATAAAATAAGAAAAATAAACAGCAAGAGGTGGGTAGGGTACATACAGACGGGATGATCGATCGAAGTGTCCGGTGTCCCCTTTCGGAAGAGAAATCGAGGGTCGTCTACACACCCCTGCAATTTCGTCGATGTTATGTAGAGGGCCCGCGGGCGAGCTTTTATATACATATATATTATGTAGGTGCGCGTATATATAATAAGGAAGCAACTTGACGTGCAAAAGAAGACAGTCGTCGTCGATGCCTCGAGGGGGTTGTTTATACCGTCTGTATGTATGTATACGTGTATTATGTAACAAAACTGCTACGGCTATCGAGCCTATTATACGTGTTACGGACGAGAGATAAGCTTCGGGTATTTCGGAGCGACAGCGTGAATAAATTATATTCGGAGCCGCAAAAGGTCCGTGGCGTGGAAAAAAAAAAAAGTATAGAAAAGTGTCATTTCTCCTCGCGTCGCGCTAATCAAAGAATCGCGGGAGAAAGAACAGAAGGGGGTATACTATGTACACGCGCGCTCGCGTAAAGCCAAGGGAGGGTGGAGCGCCTTTGTCGGTGTAACTTTTGTAATAACCACGTCGCGTTACCATACGTGACGTCGACCATCCATGGGTG
Organism: Copidosoma floridanum; assembly: GCF_000648655.2. Next base: position 3,767,941 of record NW_019379523.1, on the reverse strand, counting down.
TCTCCTCGGTGGATGGCCCGTTTTCTCGTCACGTTCCTCCGCGCGCTTCGGGCGACCCTCGACGAGAAGAACAAGAGCCCCGCGCGTACCTATACCATAGAAAATATATAAAGCCAACGTATTATATATACAGTACAACATCGGGGAGGATATATATATTATATAATATAACTATATTCTATATCTGGCTCGGGAGGAGGGGCCAAGAATTAACGGGCTTAGTTGGCGGGCGCGCAGGTGTCGCGGGAAGTAAGTATACACGCGGAGCGGCGTACCGGAAAAGGGCGATGAATCACCGCGGCTCGCGGGGAGAGAAAGAGATATGCTCGTTATATTTCGCGCAACATCCTGATTTTATGGGCATTGTACACCCCTCCAGCCTGACCTTCCTTACGTATACTTATTATTCTCGGGTGAGCCAGACCTCGGAAAATGCTTCGCAATTTTTCCCCAATTACGATATGCCGCTCGCCAGGCCACGAGCGTATTTATAATCTATTATGCAAAAAAAAAAAAAAAAAAAAAACGCGTACATTAGATCACGTGGAGATGCGAACGGAAAGAAGAGGCCGAGATGAGAGGAAAAGATGTCGAGAGGACGATTGCGATTATCCCGAGCGCCACGGTCCATTTACCCCGTCCGCCGAGTCATATTTCTAATTACTTTTCCAACTATGGGACCACGTTCTTATATAGGAGAGGAGCAAAAAAAAAGGGGGGGGGGCTCCTCACCGCGAGATAAAGAAGACGTCGTACACGGGCAAGGGAAACCACGAGGAATCGGGGGGGAGGAAGTTTTCGAGTACATCTCTCGATTAATTAACAAAACGAAGGGAAAAATCATACGTCCGAACATGGAAATACTTGCGTCTTGGAGGGAGGGAAAAAAGCGCCATGGGCAAACGAATGCACTCGGAAAAAAGGCACGCAAGTCGAAATGAAAGAAATTTCAAAGGGCGCACGCTTTATTTTTTCTCTCTCTCGTACCCCGTATGAAGGCACCTGACGCGTATGTGGCCGCGTAAGAGAGTCCGGACAAAAGAATATTACAAGCAAGAATTCTTGGGGGGGGGGGGGCGAATTGTTTTTAATTTCCAGAGGGTAAAAGGAGGAAGGACTCGCACGGCCGGCGAAAACGGCTCGAGCTGGCGTAAGAATTTCTTAATTAGATCGGGGGCCGGAGGGGGGCCGTTTCCTTTTGTCCGAGCGTCTCCTCGGGTAAACGCGTGGACTTCCGCGCCTTTGACGCTTCTCCTCCTTCTAAAAAGTACACGCATGGCACACATGGCGCGCGCATGGGGGCTAACGATGATGATGATATTTGTAAAAAGGCCCGCGTCCCTCTGTCCGGTCTCCTCGTGCGCGAAGCTTAAATCGCATTCGTCTTTCAGGTCTCGTGCACCTATGCACGGCCTCGCGTATTAAATAATTCCGGGAGGTCGCTCCCGCCTCTAACGCTTTTTTTTCGCGGTAGGCACATGCTCTGATGAAAGCCAAAACCCAGCGCCCGTGTATAACGTACGTACTCGGCCATCCTTTTGTCCAATTTATTATTTTCCAGGAAATTATGTCGAGCGCAGAGCCACCCGGGACACGTAAGAGAGAGGAGATAGCAAATTTTATTGTCCGAGCGCCCCGTATCTCTCTCCCTGCAACTTGCGCCAAACTACCCTTTACGTGCGTGTACTCAAGGTTTGGTACCCCGGACGTACCCTCTGCCTTTCGCCCCTCTCTTTTTTGGGATTCAAATATGCCCACACCTGCGAGCTTGATTTTCGAACTTTTCGCCCAAAAGGAAATGGCAAAAGGCAAAGGGAAAAAAAAAAAAAAATAACGCGAAAGGGAAGGATGCCAAGCGCGTGTGTGTATAAATTTTGATAATTCCGGAATTGTGACGGGACGAAGAGAAATTAGCGACATAGAGAGTGGGGGAAAGTGCGAATAAATCGCGACCTCGGTGTCAACTCTTGCGCGCGCGACGGAGAAAAAACGACGACGATAGTCGCAACGGGGGCTATATTTCGGGGCTCTCTCTCTCTCTCGCGCGTGTGCATACATTTTTATCAATTATTAAGAACCCGCGGCAGGCGGGTCCCCTCCCGTATAACGGCGTGTATACGCGCCATACCCTCTTCTTTTTGTCCTTTTTCTCCTCTTCCATCTTCTTTCGCGGGTCGCCCTTTCGAGAGGCATGAACAACAACAACAACAACAACAACAACGGAGGCTCGTGCGTGCCGGGGACATTAATAACCACCAACACCAACAACGACAAAGCACCACCACCCCCTTCCCTCCTGTCCTCCGTAAGCACGAGTAATAATAAAATATACCCCGTCGGTGCTCTCCCAGGGCTGCATCGCGCGCGCGTGTGTGTATATGCACCGTATTTGCAGGCCACCACCCCCCCATGCTCCTCTGGCGCAGCGCGGATAATACGTCCTATGGCCCACCTATGCGTACACGGATAAGACGGATGACTGAGATTTTTCAAAACAACGCACCCGCACCGCGCTATTTTACGCGCTCCACCCCTTGCTATTTTTTTTTTTTTTTTTTTTTTCATGCATACGAAGGGTGAGGGCGGGTGGTAATTAACGAAACAACGTGTCCGCGATCGAGCCCGAGATTCCGCAGGTACAGGGCGCGAGAGTCGTACAAACATCAAAGAACGTCCAAAAAAGCTCCTCCGAGCCGGTGAGTCGCGAGTCGGGGGAAGCTTCGCGGTTACCGGCGTTTTGTTTAAAATTCCGTCCCTCTCTCCTTCTCTCTCGCAGGTCGTACGTGGAATTTAAATAGTTGTCGGGCGCGACGTCTCACGTCAACTCTCCTACCCCCCGTACATGTACGAAAAGCAACGCGGCATCTGTCCGCTTCTTTTTCCCGGGGCAACAACAACAACAGCAACTTGGGCCGCACTTGCTAACCAGTGCTTTTGTTCGCGTAGGAAAATTTTTTTAATTGCTCCCACACGTGTCTCCCCCTCTTCTTCTTTGGCTTTTTTGGGCACAAGTTGTACATACGACACGATGTTGCAGGAGTTACAACTTCGACGGGTGCTGTTCCCAGCTGGCGACGACGGAGATACGGAAGGTCCGCTGGCACCCCGGCTCGCTGACGGACTCCCACCTGGTCGTGCTCACGGCGGACAATGTTTTCCAGTGAATATAATCATAATTGGTTATTTATAATGGCGCGTCTATCGATTATTCACGCGCTGGTTGCTTTGTAGGTTGTACGAGTGCGAGTTGGGGGACAAGCCGGAGCTTGTGAGGAGCTGGAAGGTCGGGCCCTCGAATTCGTCGATGAGGATACCGAGTTTCGCGGCGCTCGGCGAAGCGGCCGTTGACTTTGACTTTGCCACGCCGGCTGCCGACCACAACGACAACGACGTGAGGACTACTTTTTTTTCTTTTTTCAATTTTGTTTAGTTTTACTGCTTGCGCCGGAGTATACTTTTAAAGTCGATTGTTGCGCCCAACAGATGGACGCCACGGACGCGTGGCGGCAGATCGAGTGGCCCATCCTGGTTCTTCGGGGCAACGGCGACGTCCTGCTGGTTCGCGGTAACGTCCTCATAGAGTACGTGTGTATACTTACCATGTATTTTAGAAGGAAAACATTTGCATTGTTGCGTTTACGACTGGAAATTGATGTTGAAATGGTTATTGATTTCAGTGACAACAAGCCCGTAGTTTTCGGCTCGCTCTCGATGTACCCTCCGGCCTTCGACAATTACGGTACCGATTCCTGCTCGATCCTGTGCCTCCAGACCACCCCTCCGCTCGTGGTCATAGCCTCGTGCTTGGGCAAGATATACCACGCAGTTTTGCTCACCGACAACACGGAGGAGGAGGAGGAAGAAAAAAAAGTGAGATCAACCGACACGTTGTTGTTATTATCATTGCCCATATGTTATGATACATATAATTTTGGATAATGGTCCCTTCAGACGTGGTCCCAGTACGGCTCGACGTACAGTCTTCACACGCCCGACGAGGCGCTCTTTGTGTTCGAGTCGATAGAAATGGAGCTCGGGCTCTTCTACGCGGACAAGGACAAAAAGTACTCGTGTCCCATTCACCTGCACGCCGATCGGGAAAACCGGTCGAGGTACGGTATATATACGTTTTGCAGTTGGCCCCTCGCTTCACGATACTTTTTTTTTTTTTTTTTTTTTTTTTTTTTTTTGAGGGATGAAAAATGGTTACAAGTCTTTTTCCAGGTACTTTTGTTCGCACAACGCTGGTATTCATCTCGTCAACGTTCCGATGGTGGGGCAACTCGACGACTACGTAGACGCCAGCGAAAGTACGATTGTGGCCATTTTATTTTTGATAAGCCATTGTTGGAATTCTTGAGTGTAACGATAAAACTAATAAATTTGCAGACAGCGTTGATTTGCACCTGCCCAAGTTCATGAAGGAGTCGAGCGCGCAGTACCTCGTGAGCACGCGCACAAAGTACACGAGCAAGGACGAGACGACGCCGATTCTCGGCTTCGGCCTGCTTCAGGAGCCCTGCGTCCTGATAGCCCTTCTGCACACTGGTGTGGTCGTCAACAAGTCGATCGTCGACCACTGCTACATCTCGAAAATCGAAGCGACCGCCCCCGTTACCAGCCCCAGCAAGAAGGTGAAGGTTTTTTTCCGTCTTAAGTTCAACTCGATCCAGTCCTTTTGTTGTTTCAACGGCATCCGTAGTATAATATGTATTTTCTTAGGTCACGAAAGAGCCCTTCGATACGCATGTGAAGAAACTACTGTTGAACAGGGAGGCGTCTCAACCGCTTACGATGCTTGGGTTACGGCAGAATATGTCGCCTCGCGAGTACTTGGAGTTGTTGTATCGGGCAACGTCGATTTTTCGTAAACAGCACTTTGTTCACCACGACAAGGTTCGGGAGGAATTCGCCAAAAAGGTGCGAACTTTGAAGGCTTTGAAGATACATCAGCTGAAGGAGCTTGAGTATCTGAGCGAGGAAAAAATGTGTTTGCAAAAGAAAGCCGAGAATTTGGCTGAGAAGTACGAGGATATCAAGGACAAGCAGGAGGAACTGGCGAAGAGGTAACTTTTTTTTCAGATCTTTCAAAGATCCGTGATTTTGAAAGTAAAATAACATTTTTTAGGGCAGAGGAGGTTCTTAGACTGGTACGTTTTAAAGAACCAAACATGAATCCTATGGAACGGGCTGAGGGTGAGAAGCTCAAACAAATGTCCGACAAAGTTAAGGATATGCGCGTTCGCATTGAACAGTTGAAGAAGAAAAAAACTACTTTCCTGGAATCGTTAAATCAAACCAATGTTACCGATGAAAACACTCAAATTGTCTTAAAGCCAGAGCAAGTTGAATTTTTCAAGGAGAGTCTGGCTCAAATGTGAGTTTTAAAAAAATCAATAGTCTGGGTACAAAACGTTGCTCAGTATTCAAATTATAATTTTTCGTTTTCAGGGGAAAAGACGTTGCTGAACTGATAACTCGCGCGAAAAACCTTCAAGACCAAGTGGGATTATAATTGCAGTGTTATTGTATTATTTTTTATAAAATCAATTAAACGAATATTTTTAAAAATTGCTTTTTTTCCTTAAAAAAAACCTTGTACATACCCAATTATTTTAGATCCCAATTTTCAGAAAATTATTCTGAAAAAGACACTGAAACCAAGATTATCAAAAAAATTTTATTGAAAACAAATTAAGAAACTACTTTAAAAAACTTGTAATCTCAAGAAGGTAATAAAGAAAATACACATACGGTAACGGTGTCAGTGTCGGAAAACTCCTGAAGATGTCGTTTGGCTGTTTTACAAACTGCGGAAACTGCGCGCGATAAGTGAAACAGTCAACAGTGTATTATTAATGTAGTTGGAAGATTTTTTGGGATGAAAAATGAATGTTCTTAAATTGAAAGATTTAAAAACTGTACCAGATATTTTACATGTTTATCCTGAAAACATCAAGACCGAAGAGACACCGCTAGTTATTGATAATGGTACGTAACCTTCAAAATTTGCAAGAAAAAGCAGTCTTCAAACATTAATCTTTAAACATTTTAGGATCATACAAATGCAGGGTCGGTTGGGCCACAGAAAAAGAGCCTCAGTTGGTGTTTAAAAACTTGATAGCCAAGCCTCGTAAAGAGCGAGGCAAAAAAGATGGAGACATTCAAGTTGGCAATGATATTACAAACATCGAAGCAATGCGTTTTCAGCTAAAAACACAGTTTGATAAAAATGTAGTTACTCACTACGAAGCTCAAGAACATGTGTATGATTATATCTTTTCGCATTTGAGTATCGATACAGAGGGCTGTGTCAATCATCCCATCATTCTTACGGAAGCCCTCTTGAATCCAAACTATTGTAGAAATTGTAAGGTGATTATTCTTTGCACGATATATTTGAGTTATAGCACGAAATGATGTCAATTTTAATATTTTTAGTAATGTCGGAGCTGTTATTTGAATGCTATTGTGTTCCCTCTGTTGCTTATGGAGTCGATTCTCTATTTTCTTACCAACACAACAACTGTCAGTCTGATGGCTTGATTATTAGCTTGGGATACCAAACAATCCATGTTATTCCAATTCTTGATGGAAAAGCCGATATGAGGCAAACCAAAAGAATAAATATAGGTGGCTTTCAATGTGTATATTATATGCACAAACTATTACAGTTGAAATATCCTGCACATTTCAATGCAATCACTTTGAGTCGCGCCGAGGTAAAACATTTTTTTTTAAATAAATGTTTTGTCTACCTAATTCATGTTAACAAGAAATTTAAATCAAACACAGGAGTTGATTCATGATCATTCAAGAATCGCTGTAGATTACAAAGAAGAAATTTCAAAATGGGCTGATGCAGAATATTATGACAATAATGTACTTAGGGTGCAATTACCATATGTAGCTCCACCAGTAAATCCAGGCCTCACAGTTGAACAACAAAAAGAAAGGAAACGCGAACTTGCTCGACGATTAATGGAAATTAATGCCCGAAAACGAGAAGAAAGGGTACATAGATTTAAATCAGATTTGAGTTTTTTAAATATTGCATTTCTCAATAACTCTAGCTCACATTTATTTCAGCTGGCGGAAGATGAAGAGCAATTAAATCAACTTTTAGCCGTTCAAGAACTTTTAGAAGAAGGAAGTACCGAAGAATTTAAAAAAGCTCTTCAAAGTCATTCACTCGCAACTAGAGCAGATTTGTTGAAAGCCATAAATAATTTACAAGCCAAAATAGAAAGGACAAAGCAGAAGATAGTCGCAGCTAATGCTCAGGAAGAGAACATTGCAGCGGACGAGCCAAAGCCAAAAGTCCTCAAGTCAAGCCTGCAGCCAAAAGATCAGCAAGACTTTAATGAATGGATAGCTGACATTAGGAAAAAGAGGTGATTGATTTAAGTAAAGCATCCTTAAAATCTTAACTTGATCCAAATTATTTTTTTTTTTTTTTTAGACAAGATATCTTAGAAAAGCGTGTGGCGAAACGACAACGTCGCCAGGATATGGCAAAGCGCAGAACAGCAGCTGGGCAAGAAAGAATGAGAATAATTAGTCAGCTGGCCAAAAAAGACAAAAGAGATGACGATTTTGGTATGCGAGACGAAGATTGGGACGTTTACAAAGTCATAAATAAAGTAAGGACTGTTAAATTTAATTAGTATTTTTTTTTCTTTACTCCAAATTCAAATTTTTTCGCTACCAGGAAGGAGGAGACTCGGATTCAGAAGCAGAGCAAGAAAGGCTCGTAGAGTTGGAAAACGTTCTGAGACAGCACGATCCCGAATTTGAAAACGCTGGAAATCAGAGCGTACAAATGGCACCTGGAGAAATGCACCAGTTACACATTGGCACAGAACAATTGAGAACACCCGAAGTAATCTTTCAGCCGTACATGATTGGCGTAAAACAGGGTGGATTAGCCGGGACCATCGAACACGTATTGAAACAATATACTCCCGAGGAACAAAATCGCCTCGTTAGTAATGTATTTTTAACTGGTGGCCCAGCTATTTTTCCAGGTTTAGCAGACCGATTGCACAAAGAGCTTCTTGAAATGAGGCCCTTCAAATCCAAATTTCAAATAAACATTGCGAGAAATCCCAGCCTAGACGCTTGGTATGGTGCCAGAGATTTTGCGTTGAATGGTAATTTGTCGGATTATCTAGTCACTCGCAAGGATTACGAGGAAAAAGGAGGAGAGTATTTCAAAGAACACTCTGCGAGTAATCCGTACTTTCCGTCTCCCGATCCTTTGCCGTCACAAGCGCCGCTCGTCGCGGAACAAGTCGACGACACAGTTGTTGACGTGGAAGTCGAATGAATCAATTTGTGTATTAATATCTGTACAAATTACTTTAATTTAAATTTTGTAAAGATCTTGCAATCACATAAGGACGAAATAAAAAGACGAGTCGTTGTATCTATGGATGTCTACTTTATTACACAATTGTTCCATTTATTCGCGACGCTTTGAACAAACTACATCGTAGTTTTTCGGCCAATTACAATATACATATAATCCTTTGATTCGTTAAATTGTTTTTTTTTTTTTTTTTTTTTTTTCTTTGTTGTTACGCTCGACAATCTAGAGATGAGCCTATTAATTAATCAATTTTTCTTATTTACGCGAGACCGCGCTGCGCGCAGAGACGCGCGTATACACATGCAGAACAGAATTTGTTAAGAGTGTGGCCTAAAAAAATACGAAAGTGATCCCTCACGCATGTAGCGTTAAGCCTGGCTACAGCGATCTCAGCAGAATAGCTCACCGACTTAGCTCCACAACTTAATCTAACATCACAATGTATACTGAAAAATATCATCGGGTGCCATTGTCACCGATCCTGTACAATCTATCTTGTATTCGGGAGCTGACAGATTTAACGCGGACAACCACTTTCGTTGTCACATTATATACTTAGCTCGTCCTTCAATTCGTAAAACTGCGCCAAATCAAAGGTGGCATCGACCCCACAACTATACTCGAACTACGCTCCGTCCATCATCTGTAGTTTAAAGAGATTTTGCTGCTGAAAATAATTTTTTTAGATTCGTACAAGCATCTAATACAAGCTGCGAGGTCGATCCTGTAAAAAAATTAATTTATGTTGCTCTCGTTTCTTATTGCAATTCAGCTTATACGAAGAGGCTTAATTGTTTTCTAGTGTCATATATAAACCTGGCCAAGTCGTGTAAATAAAATATACGGGTTTTTGTTTGTTAAAGTTGCAGTGTTATTTTTTTACTCAAACAGTTTTATCGATTTATGCTACTTTGACAGTGTCAGATTTTTCAAAATGAGAAAATTTAGATTAGGATTCAGAACTTTTTGGACTAAACGAAATAATGTCCATGTGTCGTAGAAAATACAGAATATTCTGTATTATTCAATGTGATTCTTAAAGAGAAAATTTTTTCATATGTTTAGATGTACTTTATGTATATTTGTTAGTAAAACAATAAAGAAAAGATATTTAAAAAAAAATACCGAGTCGTAAACGAATTCTTTGAGACGTAGTTCGTTTTAGCACAGGAAGTATACTAGCCTGTCTCATGAACTAGAGTGAAAAGCATCGCCAATCTTTGCTTGACGCATATTCAATATTTGACTTAATGTAACAAATCTTACAATTTAAATAATATTCTTTACAAATATCACAGTGTGAGATCGCTGCAGGCCAACCTTATGCTAGATTACTTTTAAAGCATTTATTTATTCATTTTATTCTCAATCTCTTCATTCTCTATCAACACACATTTCCTTCTTGCCTCGACTCACACAAAATTTGGTAGTCATCTTTAATAAAATCTTAGTTAAATCCAATTCAAAAGCAAAACACATTTATTTTTTGTTTATTTTATTTTCCAACGAGTCAATGTATCAAAAAGTGAGGGTATACTTTCTTTAATTGATAAAGCGTATTTTAATTAAAGTATACATAGCATTAGTATATTGTTCGTCATAATAGTCAATGTGATCGTAATTAGAATAATAATTATTAAAATAATTGTAATAATCTACAATCAATATAATGTAATAAGAATCAATAGTAATAATAATAATAATAATAATAATAATATAGTAATGACAAATAATTGTTATAACTGATAATTAGTACAACAATGGTTAATGTATTTTTTCTTATCTAAACTTATAATGGGAGATGTATTTATATTATACATATATATATATATATATGTTTCATATGTATATAATTTTTATGTGGGTGGGCGTAGGGTAAGTGACAGCTATGTACAGTACATACTTGCCTTACTTGTACCATCGTTATATGTATAATATGTACCTATGGTCTTATATAGTGTTAATTTTACGAATTATTGTTTACACATAAAATAGCCTATATAACATGTATGTATGTAGTAACTATAATAGTACGCAGTATTTTTTTCTTTCTCCATCTTTACGTTTAAGGATGTGTAATCAGCCAGGATATGTCGGTGAAAACTATGTACGTGTTCCTGTGTCCAAGCTTGGATCTCGCTTTTACTTTTTTATTTATTTTTTTTTTAATATTTTGTCAAAGTTTTTTTTTTTTTTTTTTCGTTCCATCATCATTCCCGCTTATCATTTATCAAATTGTTGCAACTGCTAATACAAAAGTGTCTTTTTTTATTATAATATTTTTCGGTGTCTTCGCACATTTCACTTTCGTGAGCACTGGTTTTTAGCGCTCACCATCGTCGTTTTCACTCTTTTTTTTCCATATATATTTTTTATTATTTATTCTGTTCTTTATTTTCCTATTATTTTCTATGAAAAACTTGTCTACAAAAATTCCATTATTCGCAGGCCTCTAAGACTTACGGTAGCTCGATAAAACCTCTATAAAAATAAGAACTATCTACTGCTACAGTACGCAGGTGAGAGTGAGGAAATGACGGAGGTAGTCGCAGCACCTATAACGCTTGCTTTGCGTTTGTCTTTACCACGCTTTTTCTTTTTTTTTTTTTTTTTTTTTTTTTTTTTTTTTTTTTTTTTTTTTTTTTTTTTTTTTTTTTTTTTTTTTTTCTTTAGTATCCTACTTTTGTAGTATCGGCTGTTCGGAATCGCGGACGTTTTCACGTATTAGATTGGAAATTTTTACATTTAACAATTTAGTGCCCAAAAAAGCTAAAAAATTTTCGAATCTTACCAACGACAAAAAAGTACAAGCTTTTCCTGCAACCTTGATATTCTGACTTTAGGTTGCAAAAAACCTAACTGAGAATTACCAAATTTTTCCATGTAAACTAAAATCCAAAACTAGTTGGGAAAGAAAAGCTCACGTTATACAGTTACAGGGATGTGAATGATTCGAAGACATTGAAAGATGATGAAGATGAGAATGAACTAGACGCTGTTAAAAAGTTTAAGGCACTAAGTAGGTACCGAGGCGCAATGCCTATAAGTTGGAGATTTTATTGTTAGCTTGCCCATTATGTTATAATTTTTTTTTTTTTCTAATTAAACGACGCGCAATGGAACTGTGGTCAGCGGATGAGCTTGTGGAAGCTTCGAAGCCGAAAGAAAAAAAGGCTCGGCTGCTGAAACTCGAGTCAGACGGCGGTGCTGCGTTATTTTTACTACGTCACTCTTCATTCAACATCAGATCAGCTCGAGCTGCGGGACAAAGAAAACCGAGCGAGTGTCATATGTTATCGATATTCGTATTGTTGTAATGTTGTAGCAGCAGCGGTGGCTGTTGCACAATAATTCGCATTCAATCAGAGCTTGATGAATTAGAATCGCTCGTCGAGCCGCTGCGACTTTGCACCTTCTTGTACAATTTTTCCAATACAAAAATGTAAGACGTACATGTTACACGTTACATACCGGAAGTACATGAAAAACGAGAAAACTTCAAGGCAACGTAACAAGCAACTTATCCACGTACTAAGTCGATGACGATTTTACACACCATCGTTTTTTCCTATTTACAATTTTTTGAAGTCACTAGACAAGTCGACTTCGTGCAATGAGCTCGAGAAGCCTTACGCGACGACGATGAGGACAAAAAATGCAACAAAAGCTCTGTGAACCCCACAATTAACAGACAAACGATACGGCAGTGCTCTCGTCAGTTGTCATCCGCGACGGTTGATGCCGAATACAATATCGAATGATGATGCACGTGCAAAGGGGTGGCAAACGACAAAGAGAGAGATATATATATAAAACACGTTACGCTATAGATAACGCAGATTCGCGCTCTTACAAAAACAGTAATTTAGTGGAAGATTATGTTACTCTCAAAAGAGCTTCGAAGTAAAGAAGATGGAGTCATTTCTCTCGACAAGTCACCACCACCATCAGCACGATCATTTATTCAAAAGTCGGGGTAGCCACTACCACCTCTTCGTCATTTCGTCATTCTCTACCTTCATTATAATATAACAAATAATAACAAATTTTTATGATTTTGCACATTTATAAAAATATATCAGCGTTCCACTTCGGCTCTGTACTTGTGAGTCTGTGTCTAAAATGATGCTAAGCCTTGCAAAGTTTGTGTTAAAAAAAAAAAAAAAAAAAAAAAAACCACGATTAAACTAATGATTATTACAATAACGATCAGTATGCAACAGTCCTGTGATCGAGACATTCTCATCGCTAACAAACTTATCAGATAGTAGTCTATTAGATATTCCCATCAACGTTACGTTATTTGTTCATTTTCATGCCTTATTTCGCTCACTCGTTTTCTCATTCTATATTTCACAGTGAGGGTCGCTAGTTTGCAGAGAAGTAAGTACGCCTACGCACGCGAGACTATCAGAGAAAGGCCTCTTCTGCTCTACGACTTTTGTGCCTCTAAAAAAAGAAAAAATGATAAATAAAAGTCATATCCTTCATATTTATCATTGCCGTTGTTGTCTCGACAAAAAAATACAAAGCAAACGCGATACACTACGGGTGATTTTACAGAAAGGATAGGGGGTAATAGCGAAACAGCAGTTTGGTAGGTGAGTGTATAAATGAAAAAATAACGCAATAAACGAGTGCTAGAAGTAATAATGGTATATGTATGTATAAATATATGTAAAAAAAAAAAAAAAAAAAAAAAAAATGGAGGCACTAAATATACTCGATTCGCTTAAATACGGGTGTGTCTGAACTGTGCGAGTAACTTTGATCAACCCAAAGAAAAAGCATGAGCTTATACGTACGCGTAAAGCACAGCGTTATTATTCTCTTTCGCGATACATATACAAACTCGAAAAATTACGAGCGTTATTTTTTTCATTACGGATACATATTTATAGATACGCGCGAGCACAACTTGAAGTATGCTACGAATTTTGCGTTAATTTTGTTTTCACTTAATGTTCTATGGAAATAACGATTGGCTTGATTCTTTTTTTTTATTATTTGTATTACGTATTTCTTCAACTATGGTATTATGAATATCTCGTTTTCAATAAACCATACGGATCTTATTATTAATCGTCACAATGTTAGGAGTGTGGGAGTAGTTGGGTCTGCTTGAGTCATTGAATAGTTGCAGAACTTTCATTCACGCATTCTTTCTTTCTTTTTAGGATGTATAAGTTGAACGGAACGTTCGCATCGTCTGTGATTGCAATAAATTTTGATCGTAATAGTTGAACATTAGGCTTTCTGTAACATAATGAACTATTACATTAAATTTATGATTTACAATAGTTCAAAAGACATCTATTCATCGTTATAATGGCGTAGTGAGCAAAGTTTACGGAAACGAAGCGACGGAATTGAACAGAATTTCGGAACAAAGTATAAAATCATTGTCTAAAGTCTGAAGCATTTATAATAACCGGCAACTCATGAGCTTGATTAAAATCTTTTAAACAATTTTTCGCTTCATTATTGTTATTTTGGAATTGAGTAGCAAAAAAGTCCTGGGACACTTACCGTTATCAAATTAAATAGATACAGGCCCAAGTTAATTTTCGTTATGATGATCGATTACGTCGTTTCCGTGGCATGGCATTTACAAACTTTCTTATTTATCTTTCCAATTATTTGTTATATATTGTTTATCTTTTCAATCTTTTTTATGATTTGTTTGCTGCTTTTGGTTATCAAATCGAAATAGTTAAACCAATATTCAAACTCTTATAGACGATAATTACTACCTATATCACAGATCCAAGTGACTAAAACTCCTTTAAAAATATAAAATATAAATAAGTGTGATGTCTGCGATGTCGTGTGTATGCATATGTTTGTAAAGTCGCGCCCGGAGAAGATACATANGACGCGATGGTTCGGCGATGTGTGTAATGAGGAAAGAAGAAAGTTAAAGAAAAAAGAAAAAAAAAACGGGAAAGAGCAGAGGAGGCAGAAAGGAAGAAGGAGAACGGTGAACGAGAAGAAAACAGCGGCGAGGGCAGGTGCTCTATACGCACCGACACTACCACGTGTGGATGTGTGTATACCAACGTTTTTTTTTTTTTATTTTTTATTTTTTTTTTTTATTGTTTTTTCTTCTTTCTTTTTTCATTACGTTAACAGGGAGATAGATTTCGACACTGGACTCTGCGTGGCTTGCACAACAGCTACCGGTTATTTTCGAAAACAAATTCTACTTTCTCTAACACATTTCCTACAACATAATTCAGATTTAACTAAAATACTTTGTAAAAGAAAAATAAATATCTGAATGGTCGTCATCGAATCGAAGTTTGGACAAATTGAACAATATTCGTTCGCATTATTAATAATCGCATCAATTACGTCAATATAGTAAAATATTTTAAAAAAATTAGATATAGATGGAAAAAAAACAAACAAAATAAAAAAAAAAAAAAACTAAAAATTACGGTGCATCCACGCTGAGTGCCGGGTCGCACACCGATTCGTTTCGTCGCGTCTGCATCATCAGTTGAGGCGAACTACTTGATCCTGAGCTAAAGTAGTAGTAGTAGTAGTTGGCGGTGGCATCGGCGACGACGGTGTCGGTCGGTCGACAGGGACCTCCCGGGGAATTGACATGGTCGGTGATAAGCGCGCGTCGCATCACACAATCTCAAGTGTTATTGCGTTGTACGTACTCGGAGTAGGAGATGGCTGCTGCTGCTGCCGTTACCGGAGCGCCAGCTGCAGTGTACTGGGCGTAGAGGTAGAACGCAGGGTGCAAGCCAGGTCCACCGCCGATGCCGACACTGCTGTTGCTGCCGCTGTCGAAGAACGGCTGCTGAGGCTGGTGCTGCTGGACCAGACCGGGCTCAGGCAAACGGGCGAGCGCTGCTGCTGCTGCTGCTGCTGCGGCTGCGGTTACTGTAGGTGGCAGGCACTAGTTAGTGCTCTGTGGGTGGAGCAGCGGTAAAGGCAACTGCAGGCTGTTCTGCTTTGCCAGGCTGGCTATCTCGGCGGCGATACCGACCTTGTCAAGGGTCGAGGGTCCCTCGGTGTAGCGCAGCTCGCAGACGGGACTCTCAAAGCCGGAACCTGGGGTGCCAGATTGGCCAGGGTGTCCGCTGGTTACCGACTGGGGCGTGCCGGGCTCGTGGTTGACCTGGGCGGATTGTTGCTGCTGAGCCGTGCCGCTTCCTCCTGGGTCGCGGTGCACACGGTTCTGGTGGCGGATGAGGTAGCTGTCGCGGACAAAGGTGCGACCGCAGATATTGCACTCGTAGGACGTGGTCGCGGTATGGGTGCGAATGTGGATGGCGAACTGGCTCTTGGAGGTGAAGCTCAAGGAGCAGCGCTCGCAGACGAGGGGCTTTTCAGCGACGTGGGACCAGCGGTGGGCCGTCACGTAGCTCTTGACGGCAAAGCGCTTGTTGCAAATGTCACACGAGTACGGCCGCTCACCCGTGTGGACGCGCTTGTGGGTATTGAGGCTACTCTTCTGGGTGAAGCGCTTCAGGCAGAGCTCGCACTGGAAGGGCCGTTCACCCGTGTGCGTGCGCATGTGCACCTCGAGGTAGGGCTTGCGACAGAAGCTCGCCTCGCACACGGTGCAGTGGTACGGCTTGTTGCCTGAGTGGAGCTTCATGTGTACGTAGTATGAGGACGCTGAGCTAAGAACCTTTCCACAAACTTTGCAGGGCTGAGGTTTGGCGCGACTACCCTCTTTTACGACGACGTGTTGTACTCGTTCCGGCGAGTCTTCGTGATCCATAGAACTATGCTCCTGCGATTGAATTTGCTGGTGCTGGGGATGAGCGTGCAATGACTGAAGATGGGCGGCTTCCTGCTGGGAAAGCTCCTCACGATCGTCGGACAGGTTAACAATCGAGTTTGATCCGTCCGAGCGACTAGATGCGACAGAATAAAAGCCCATAGGCTCAGTCTTGACTTGGTGCTCGAACATGGACGTCATGTCCGGGTGAGGGTGTAGGTGGTGGTGATGCTGCTGTGACTGCGATTGCGAGGGCGGCGGCGGCGGCGGCGGCGGTGGCAACGGGTGTCCTCTATGCTGAGCCGGATGAACCTGGTGCTGGTGCAGAACCTGGGTCGCCTGCTGGTTTGGGAGCAGAGTCAGGTTGCGCTTGACAAACTGCTCATATCCCGCGTACCAATCCACCTGTACGTCACCGACAACGGCGACAACAAAACACAATAGCTGCGTTAGATACATCGGGCATACGTGCACATATATTATACATATATATATATATAGCTCATGCATATACATCATGTGTGTTTATACGGAGAGCACGCGCGCGCGCGCGAGCGCGTGTATTTAATATAAATATAAATATAATGTNGGTAGTAGTATAAGTGTATAAGTCCACACAACGACGGGTATAGCTATAATGTGTGTGTGTGTGTGTGTGTACCTTTTACACCCGACTCGACCCGACTACCCGAGGAAATATATATATATAGCTCATGCATATACATCATGTGTGTTTATACGGAGAGCACGCGCGCGCGCGCGAGCGCGTGTATTTAATATAAATATAAATATAATGTACGATACACATCATATAGGGAAGGCGAAAAGCGCGGCAAGCGAAGGCAGGCAAGGCAAGACGGGCAGACAGACAGGCGGCTGTAGTGGCGGCGGCAGCAGCAGCAGGTCAGGTTAGAGACGAGCGGCTTCGGCGAGTGACCGTCGTCCGAGTCTGCTGCTGCTTCCGTCGATGGCCAGGGGCGTAGCGGGGATAGGGTTTATTTTTGACAAGTGTCAGAGAGTGAGCCTGGTTGGCTGATCAGCTGATTGCATAACGCTCTTGGGCCGAGGACGAGAGAGAGAGAGAGAGCAGGGCCGGGATCTCTTTGTCACCTCTCGACGGTTCATCGCTGCATCAACCTTACCGTCGAGTCGAGCGCCCGCGCGGAGCATCAGCTCGGTGGGGAGGGGAGCCGGGGCGGCGGCGACGAGGACCGGCAGCGGGGCCCTCCTGTGGCAGCAAACTCACGAGAGACACAGGGAGAGATATCAACGCTGGGCTGGAGGTAAAAACTCCAAGAGCTGGGCAGCACCGTCGAGGCCACTATCGCTGGGTCTATACACTCAAGGTACGTTAGGTACTGATCGGGTGCGGGAGGAGGGGGCGAGGGGGGGGGAGGGAAGTGACGCGAGAGGAGGGCCGTTGGTGCTGCTGGGGGAGGGCCTGCCCGACGAAAGCGGGCTTGGGGGACTAGCTGCTGCACTAACCTTTGCTGATGTAGTGGTCCTGGCTCGTGGGGAAAAAACTGCTGCATGCGGAGCCCAGGGCTCGCGTCGCCACGAGGTCGTTCAGACGGGCTGCGAGGGTCGGGCGCAGGCCATCGCGGTTGAGGAAACTGCTCGGCCTCGCGGTCGACTCTGTTTTTCTCTCTTAAGGCAAAATATAAGATGGCTGCGCTACTATATCTGTGGAGCCGCGAGACCTCTGTCGG
Source organism: Copidosoma floridanum (assembly GCF_000648655.2). The sequence goes on along the minus strand of NW_019379523.1, from coordinate 3,750,117 downwards.
CGCCTTTGGCGGTCACACGGCGGCCCCCGCGATCGCGCCGTGCTTTCCGAAGCTCCGAACAGTCCGAACTGCTGTCTGACGACGCTATACCTATTGCTTCTGAGCAGCCATGTATAACTATACAACGTGTACGTGTATACATCTAAGTAACTATCCGCGAAGAAGAAACGAGCAGGAATCCGAAGGAACGAGCCAACAGAGCCTCACTCTCTCTCTCTCTCTCTCTCTCCGACTCCGACCATCTAAAGATAGATATATATTATAGGAGGATTTTGTGCGTACTTACCTATCTACTAGAGAGCTGATGCATGTGCAGCTGCAGCCGCGGGTCGTCCGTCCTTTGGTTCCCAGTTCCGCTGTTTATTATCTTTGTTTTTTGATCGCGCTGTCTCCCTCTCTTTCTTCCTCTCCCTCGTACTGCACTGCCTGCTACTCTGCTAGTGCCGCTGCTCGCTAGCCGTGTATTAACTCTCCAATGCTCCGATTACAGATGCAATGGTAGGATGTATAGGATAGCGACTTTGGAAGAAGCGGCTTGGAAATTCGATTACAATGCCTCACCTTGGCGCTGCACTCCGTGAAAATGCCTCGAACTTTCAGCGTTTTCGCACGGAGATAGGTACTGCTAAGTGCCCAGCACACGTTGGTGGAGTAATGAATTTGAAGCACTGGGGGAAAGAGAGAGAGAGAGAGAAAAAAAATGGTATAATTATAATAACTTGCACGTCCACGATAATTATGAAGTACCGAGAATTCGAGTAGAAAAGTAAAAAAAAGTAACCACAATCTCAACACAAACCTTAATGTATACAGCACCGGGCAAGACGACGATGATGGTTACAACAATACGAACTTCAAAATAGTGCTCTCTCTCGGCTCGTCTCGCTCACGTGTACACGATACATACGTGCATATGTATATACATGTGGCTATAATATATATATTATATATGCGTATATATATATGTAATATATATATTACATATATGTATATAATGACGTGAATAGTAAAGCAACAGCTATATAATATATAAGTTCAAGTACAAAGGAAAAAGACGGAGCTAGAAGGTATAGCGGCGACGAGGAGAGCAGAGCTAGAGCGGCGGCCACAGTGCCACAGTGGGAGCAAGAGAGAACGGAAGTAACAAAACCCCAACGCGGTAAAGACGGAGGTGACGTTCGTTGAGCTTGGTGATGCGATCTACTGGTGATGGCGTTGGCCGAGCAAGACAGAAATAGAAGGGAAAAGAGGAAGGGAATGTTTAGCTAGCGCGAGAAGCCGACTCTCGGAGCCGAGAGGTAGTAGTATAAGTGTATAAGTCCACACAACGACGGGTATAGCTATAATGTGTGTGTGTGTGTGTGTGTACCTTTTACACCCGACTCGACCCGACTACCCGAGGAACCAAGGGAGACTATATACGTATATAAGCGATGCGATGCGTAAGAAAACAAGAACTCGTTGCTGCCGCGCACCTATTTTGGCTCGACCAATCACGGGCTCTTTACCGTGTTGTAAATGCCAGCCACCGCCATACTGTACGACCAACCAATTGGCTCCTCTCGTCGGAGTGTCCGGCGCATTTGTCAAATTCTTTTCTTTCTTTTTTTTTTTTTTTTTTTCTTTACACAAATACCAAGGACTCAATATGGAGGAAGCAGAATGAGATTGCCCGGAAAGGCCAAATATTAAAGCTGCGACCGAACCTTACACGTACTTGTTCGCTCATTTTTATTATTTACTTGTAAAAACATACATGTTGCTCCGTGCATTTATTCACGCTCGATCTAATGGGAGGTGTCTCTCTTTTTCCCTCTATCTCTCTTCCTCTCCTTCTTTCTTTCTACCGCACGTATTAATGCATGTATATATGTGGTATACCCACCCTCTTTTTCTTTTTCGCTGCTTTTATCACCCTTCCCCTCTCGCCGTCAGCGCCGCAAGCCGCAAAATCGACATATTTATTCGACGTGCATGTGCGAAAAGAGAAAGCTAAATTTCGGAGTCGGCACCTGAACGCGACGTTTTACTCCGAGTTACTGATTAAGTATCAGCTTTGTTTTGTGCTTTTTTTGTTTCCCTGTGTGACGCCATTGTCCGTTGAGTACTTAATTAGGTTTCTAAATATTCCATCTAGGTAAGTCTATTTTTTTTCTACCGGAAAAAATTTGTTCGAATCGATTTTGCGCTATTCTTTGCTTTGAAACTTTTTTTTTCGCCGTTTGGGCTCGCAAAAAAAAAAAAAAAAAAAAAAAGAACGTTGAAATTATGGTTAGCTCCGGTTTAATTGGCGTTTATGTCAAAAAATACTTAGTCATTTTTCGGGTTTAGCGTATAGTTACTTGATTATTTTCGTGGAAAAAGTTAAAAGACAAAAGATATACTTATTATGTATTTAAAATTTTACAGATTCACGGAATTGGCTTATATCCTTGTCAACATAAACATATCGCTCAAAAGGTTAAACATCGTTATTGCTATATTCAAGTGTTAACACGATATTTGTAGCTGCTATTAAAATATGTGTCCTACAAAACTTTTCAATGTAAACTCAACGGAAATCAATAAAGATGAGTAATGCATACAGAGGTAGAAATTACCATTCAAGTGCTCCAGCGGCGTTTAAAGCTCGTATGCAGGAAGGAGGAATGAACTATCAAATGCACAATCCGAGAAACTATTCTACAAACATTCCAGTAAGTATTCTATACATCTAAAAAAAATTTGATATTCTATAACTATTCAACCAACTATTTTTACTCAAATGCAGGAAAGAATTAATTATCCTGTGAGAACTATGTCGAATACTATACAAGTGCAAGGACCAATGGTCCATCCTTCAACTAATAATTCGTTAACTACTGCTGGAACCAATAATGTCAAAGAAATTAACAATTTAAAAAAATCCCTAGTCAGGTGCCAGGACTGTAATCTTGATTTTACTAGCCAGGTTGTACTCGATGCACATCTTCAGGGAGCTCGACATGCCAAACAAGTATTTCTCTGCTTGATGCTTACTTTTGTTTATACAGAACTTCACATTTTATTGAATATAATTATTTATAGATGAAGTCAAAAAATATCCTGGAAACTTTACGAGAGACAAATGTACCATTTAGTAAAGAGGAAGATGCAAATGGACTTAAATGTAATGTTTGTAGTGTTTATTTGAATTCGCTACAACAACTTCAGACTCATTTAAATGGTAAGATACTATGGATAAATTTTTTCATGGATTAAAAGTCTAATGATGTGCACTACTTTATTTATTGCTAAAGAAATGTAGTTTCTTTCTGATTGGGTTTGAGTAGTTATAAATGAAGATGAAAACATATTTTTTCTTTTGTTACAGGGAATCGTCACCAAAAAAAGATGTCAAAAGGTAATAAGACTAGGACTGCTAGATATGCAAATTCGCATGATTTAAGGCGTGGCACAATGTTCTTAAATAAGCTTGTTAGGAAAAATCTTGTTGCGCTTATCTTTTTTCTAGCACTCTTTACTTTTATATGTTTTCTCCTTTTTTTGACTTTCATATTTCACGTGTTTAAATAATTATTTTTTTTTACTTTTTGTTCCATTTCATCGCATGATGTTGTTGATTGTTTATTGTTTATCGTATATTTTCTATGTTATAGTTTCAATCGTGTTATTTATTATTAATTGTGAATTCAAACTGTTCGTTTTGGATTTTCTTTATAATTTCTAAAACATTAGAAACTGTTGTGAATTAAAATAATGAGGTAATTAAAATATTTCAAAACTCGACTATCTTGTTCATAGTAAAAAAAAAATTTGTAATATTTTTTTTATTTTGCTATTGATAAATTACATATCTGCGAAAAATAAAGTAAAGCATACAATGAGTGAGCCAGTATATGATGCTGCTTAAAAATTATTTATTTTTTTTTTTTTTTGCTATCCTTCACAAATGACTACGCTAACACCATTAAATACCTCGTTAAATCTATACAACTTTTGCACAATATATGACATGGTTTATACAAGCCGTTTATTTCTATCATGGCCATTGATGTAGTGTTCAAACTCATTTATTATCACATAAAAGCTCTTGCAAAGGTGATAAATAGATAGTCTTGATCTTACATTGACGCCTCTAGGTGACTGGAACGGCAAGAATGTAATATCAAAGGCAAACGTGGCTGAAATACCTGCTGAATGCTTACCACGACCGGCGGAAAAGAACGTGCTGCTCTCATGTAAATCCTGTAATAAATTCTTCAACTCCAGTTTGCAATTGAATGAGGTGAGAATTATTTTATTCCTAATTTTTTTCACACATCAGGCGTTGACTTGTAATTGTAGTAATTCACTAAGAGTATTTTTATATTTGGAAAGTGTTATTGAACTACTTTTAAAGTGTTTTTTTTTTTTTTTTTTTTTTTCTCCAAGTTTAACATTTTTTATCAACTTTTCGTTATTTCCAGCATCTAACATCTCAAAAGCATCTAGATAGACTTGCTGGTCGCAAAAGCGAGAAAACTAAACGATTTTCTCCTTACTACAAAGAAAGGGTAAACAATTACGGTCATCAACCCCTGACAAATAACTTTATTTCCGGTGGATGGAATTAAGCACGATTCAAGATCAATAAACTGTTAATAAAAAAAATTAGAGTATTATTCTTAATGTATTTAATTGCATTCAAACTAGTCGTAATTTTTTTCAATCAGTATGTTAAGATTGCATCTTTAATTGTTTCACACCTATGTTCAATGATTTTCTCTAATGTATAAGTACTTGTTGAGAAATAAATTTATTTGAATGCATATAGTTTTGATTATTTTTTTTTTTCCAATCAGAAATTGATGTATTTAAAACTAGCATTTTGAATATTTAGCTGATTTTATTTGTAGTGCAGATAAGCCATCGTCGATCTAAAAAAAAAATTACATATTTATAAAAACTAATAGTAAGCACAATTACATGTCTTCAATTTACTAACACTTTTTGTGTGTGATTCCAAAAGCCGTTGGAGCTCTGAATTATGTTTTTCCAAACTGTCTATTTCGTTGCACAGCTTGTGTCTTTCTCTCAAAACCTCATAATACTTATTCAGTCCCACAAGTATTGCGTCCCATAGTTTTTCCTTGTGCGGGCCGAATATATCTTGATAACAAGACCAGAAGTAATTGACGTCTTCAGGCGACACATTTCGTGAAATAGTGTATTTCTTTTCCTTAACCCTTTCTTCCAACGAAAGCGTTTCCTTCTGCTCGGCAATACTCAATTTCTTCACAACTTCTTTCAACGCCTTTGTGACATGAGCTGCGTGTACATCAAGAACATGCCCTCTGTCGCACGTGTATTTTCTCGTCACTGATCTCCTCGAAGACAAGCTCTCGGATTTTGATTCGTACTCTAGAAAAACATGATTAAATTACGATATGAAGAGCCCCAACTCTTACCCCAAATCAAATACCTACCTTCCATACCTAATACTTCTGAACGCGACCTATCGAGCGAGGAAGACCTTCCTTCGGATATCTTCATGTTTTGACGATTCACCTCAACTTCCTCTTTTATGCTGTCTATCAGTTTCTGTATTTTCTCGTCCTTGCAACCTTCGCAAGTTTTTGCACAAGTGTCGCTTGGCGTGGAACACTTGGTTAAATTTTCCGAACTCGCGTTCCCTGCGGCAATGCATATCGAGCAGAACGTGTACGGCATAAAAACGTCAACGAGAACGTTCATCTCTTGGGGTGAAGCGATTGACAGGGCCTGAAAATTGTTTTCGTGATTAAAAAAAATTACAGGATGAATCCGGAAAGTGTAAGGTATCATTGTATACGTCGAAAATGCTGTCCAGGCTAATGATGGTCTTCTCTTCGTCACTGAAGTCGGATATTAACTTTTTTAATTTATCTTCAACCAAAAATCTCGAAGTTTTTGTAATTTTCTTCAATATATTGTGAATCACTTCTCTTTCCAATTTTTCTTCCAAAGGTGATTTGTTTGCTTTGTCATACGGACAAATGTTGTATCTATCCATGTCCTCTTGTTTTTCTGTTTATAAGAGTTAGCAAATCCATAAAAATTACCAATTAAAATTAAATAATTGCTTCGACCAAAGATTGATGTGTTTACTTTTTTGAATGTAATTAATTGCTGCACGATAAGATGGCAGGTCCTCCTTTCTCGGCAAATCGTTTTGCGGTGGGTCCCACAGTATCCCTAAGATGCTCTCGTGAATCGATTCGTCGGCTTCTAAGATCTACACTAATAAAACTTTTTTGTACTACATAAATATTGGCCGATAAAAAGAAATTCACCAATTATACGACCTTTTTCACCAAATTGTTGGCAGTCTCCATATTCATGTCCCAAACGTCAAAGTACTTTTTTTCGTTGACCTGCGAAAACTGAGCCAACTTGTCCTCCATGTCCACTATCTTGTTATGCGTTTTCAAAATGTCGCTGGATAATTTTTCCGTTTCCGCTTTTGACTTTTCCTGCAAATCGGCGTAATTTTTCCGCAAATCACCGAGGAGCGCTTGAAGTCTGAAAAAAAAAAAAAAAAAAAAAAAAAAGATCTTCAGATAAAAATTTTAAAGGGTTGTTAAACTTTAAAAGACAAAAAAAAAAAAAAAAAAAAAAGATCTTCAGATAAATACACAGACGACACCCAAGTCAAACATACCGATTGATCTTTCTCTTCTGCTGGGTTTTAATAATAGCGTTTTCTTCCTCGCGATTTTTCAATATCGTATAATTATAAGTCAACTTTTCCGTGTTCAATTGGCAGTGGGCCTTGGTCTTCTCGAGCTGCTGCTCCATGGCTTGACACTCCTTTTCCAAGCCGATCTTTTGCGCCCTGTACTCCTCCTCGTGCCTCCTCATGACTTGCTCCAACTGGTCCTCGTACTCCTTCATGATTTTCTCCCTCCTCTCGTTGCCAATGTCGTCCTCCTCTTCCTGCTGCTTGTAAAGGGCATCCCACTTACTCCGGAAACTCTCGACCAAAGTATCGCTGTCCACTTTCATCATCTTCTTTATCAGATCGAGCTCTTGCGTGTAATAGTTCTCCATACTACTCATCTAGCCGACAAATAAAAAATACAGCAAGTCTGATTTCCTATGTTTTTCCGACGAAAAGAAGAGAAAAAAAAAAAAAAAAAAAAAAAACCTGATTTTCAATTCTCTCGATCAACAGTCTGATGTCGTCCTTCTGCTTGGCCTGGTCGTCAAAGTACTCCCGGTCGATCCTCTCCAGCTCGAGTTTCAGATCCTCGATGATCGCGTCCTTCTGCGCCAGGACCATCTCGCCCTTTTTCCGCTGCCACTCCATCTCCTCGTGGATGACGAGCGGATCGTTGGACCGAAGAATCGACATCCACTGGTCGTTGATGAGGTCGTACTGATCCTTGCAGAGTCTCGCATTTTTGTCGAGGCTGTCGAGAAATTGTTTGCGGATCTCGCTCGATTTTATACGGCGCTCCAACTCCCGGGCGTCGTTGGCTACTCTCACGTTGGATATCTGTTTTTTTTTTTTTTTTTTTTTTTTTTTTTTAGATCAGATACTATTAAGTATGCTGTAAATTGTTGATGGACTCACGACTTCGTTTCCTTCCTCGATCAGTTTCTCCAAAAGCTCTTCGCTGGCGATTATCTGCTTTTCGGTGAGACTCTCCTTGACAGCTTCGCCGTGATCTTCCGCCTCCGGTCTATCAGTATACAATAAATAAAGCGAATTAATTACCATTAGTTCAAATAACGATGAATTTAAGGGTAAAAATGTTGCCGGAGAGAGTTACTTTTGCGAAGCTTCAGCTCGGCTTTGAGTTCGCAAGCGTCGGGCAAGTTTTCGCTCGTTGGGGTCGGCGGACTGCAGAGATGGCTCGTCATTGTCCGAAAAATCTTTGTCGAGTTGACTTGTCTTGGATAACATCGCCGACGCTCCAATCATTGATTCTTTTAATAAATTTCGTGTATTACTTGGCTTATTGAGATGTATTTAGAAAAAAATATATACTGTTAATTGGAGTAACCAGTGGTAACCAAATGTTTCCGCGCTCGAGTCGATCGTTGAATCTGCTTTGCCCGAGATCGGTATTATCGGTAACTGCATGGTGTAGAACGATAGGATGACGCTAGATGCCACGCCAAGGGCAATTTTTTTGATTCGACCAGTTGCTTTTCAAAATCTTAATAGCACACGTGATTGCGAGGTTTACGTTTTGAAAAGTTACTCTGGCTTTGTTGAAAATAGCTATAATTGCTAAGATTTCTCAGTGTGTAGGTACAGGTCAGTATGTAGATGATCCACATCCAGAGGTTCAAACCGGTCGGTATCGCCAACTGTCGTAAATAATTTTTTTTTTTTTGCAAATTTTGTTACAGCAAAAAAAAAATGATTAAAAAAACGTGAAACATTTTGATGTTCGACTCCAACCATGCAAATTTTATTTGCAGATTTCGCGTGAATTCCTGAATTGTGTTTTTCCACGTCTGTCACCGGTCGATCGTAAAGTTAACGCGCTAAATTATTTTGTACCGTTAATCGGAACATCGACAGCCTAAATCTGACGGTTTCAGCTATTGCGATGACACGTATTACATACGACATTGTGGAGAAAAGGAGGATACGCACTACTTTCGCGGGTAGGTATGTATGTACTCAATTTTTTCTCTGTTTAATGTCTCTATTGTGTCGTTCTTCGTTTCATTTAATTCCGCGTAACGATTTCGAGTTTATTTATCAACTTTCTTTGATGTAATTTACGTAGGATATACTTACTTATTTACACTTGTACCCATATTTAAAAGTAAATTGTGAAATTCATTTTCGAAGAAGACAAAACTTTCTCATAAGTATATACCCTGACTTATGCTTATGGTGTATATATGTATATGATTCCTAATAAAGACATGAGCTGAACATATTTCGAACGACAATCGTGGATAGTAGATAAATGCGATATTTTTATTGTAGAAGTACAGACAATAGTATTTTATAATTTAAATTGTTTTGACATGAAATAAAAAAAAAAAAAAAAAAAAAAAAAAAATGATGGACTTGAAGAGCGGAAAATTATTCTTTATGTATTTAAGGTATTTTGTTTTGCGCGGACAAATAAAAATGATTCCTGTCAAAAAGAAAAGGCGAAAAAATGATTGAAATTTTCCACTAGCAGTAATACAGCAGTAATACAGCGACCACCGGCGATAAACTCATGTGCATATTATGGAAGTGTACTATAATAGGAAGAGCGCGGAGCTGTTTTAATATTAAAATTAGATTTAGAATATGAAGTCTGAGAGAATAAAAAGAGAAAGATCGAACTGGCTGAGTGCACGTACAGCACCTATAGGTTCTGGTAAGCGGAGCTCTCTCGTTCGACCCGCCCCTCCCCCCTCACTCCCCACTACTACGTCGCTGCTATATATATGCTGTTCAGAGGCTTGCGCGCGCGCTTATTTGATTCAGCCACGAGTCCCATGAGCCAATGAGTGCGAGCAAGAGGGACATGTAGCTGCTATCTCCCTCGCTCCATGTGCCCCCTTTCTTTTTCCCCTCACCGCGCCAGCCCCTCTTTCCGAAACTTCTCCTTCTTTCTTGCAGCGCACGAGAGCTCTCTGCATGGCCAGCCGAACGAACAACCGTCGCTGCGCGCTATTTTCCATCCTTTTCCTCAGTTTGTTTCTCCTGCCGCCCCCCCCACTCTTTGTGCTATCCTCTTCCATCCCACACTGCTCTCCTTTTTTCTTTTCTGTTTCTTTTTTTTTCAGCTTTTTTTGTGTTATATGTATACCGCTGCAGTTTCGATTTTCCATTCCCATTCTCCGCTCTGCTCTGCTTGTCTTCTCTCTATCCATCCATCCTCACGCGATCCCCCCTCCCCCGGCTCGATTCAATTTGTTTATTTTGTTCAGTTCATTTCTCCCGTTGGTCGTCGTCTTTCTCTCTCTCTCTCTTGCCTCCTTTATATTTTTCAATTCGTTCTTCGCCTCCACACGCGTGACTCTCCTCTCCCTGTTGCCAACCCTTTTTCTTTTCCTCCTCCCCGCCCTTCCACGGGCGTAAACCTACACTCCCTCTATCTCTGTATTTTTTTTTTTTTTTTTTTCATGACTTTCTTCTTTCTCTATTTTATATATTATGTACCTATACACGTCGCGATATCGGGTTTTTTCCACGATTCGCTGCAGACCCTCTCGCGATTTGTAACATTTTGCCACGCTCCCGTTCGACTGGCGATTTTTTTTAACAACTTCTACGAATAACAACCAAAATTACAGAAATATATATGTATATTACATGGGGTTTCGTAACAACATGCAATAGGTCCTAATGACGTTTGTAACTTTTTTTTGTACAACGTGCATTTGAAACGCGTAACAAGATATGTATGATCAAAGAAGCTGAATAATGCCAAGTTGCTTTTTTTTCTTTCCATCCGTCTATGGGTAACGGAGCCGCAACGTTTATTTCTCTTTTACGTCCCGTTGCTTCCTGTACTTGAAAACTTTTTTGGCTGCATTTCATCGAATACCGGCTGTATATTTTCTCGAGTACATTCATTATAATTACATTATGTGCGCGCAAGCAGCAACGCTCCACCCGTTTTATAAATAAATATAAAACACCAGACCTTTTCCGTACCAATACGTTTGCTTTTCTAAAATACTTGCATCTGGAATTTTTTTCTTTCCATTCCTCTCATCCGCACAGCACCCTATGCATACAATCTTGCACGAGCCACATTTTTTCGATTTCTCGAACACTTCATGTCTGGCTGCGCTCATCCGTGCTTACGTAAGAGAAAAAATAAGCCATACCTTATGAGTATAGAAACAAAATTTCTCGTCTAAATTAATCTTACGTATTTTTACATTCATGTACGTATCTAGCGTATGTTATATCTTACGTCTACTCTATGTACTATCATACAATGCTTATCATACATGCTCATGTTGCTCCAAAAGAAAAGAGAGAGAGGGAAACAGCTCGATACAGATATAAAGCAGCATAGCCACCACTCCGCTTTGCTGCTGGTGCTCAGCAGACACAGGCCTGTAGCTGTAAATTGGAAAGCCCCGACCTCGTTCACGGCAACATGCAAGTTTTCCCTTGCAACGTTGTTTCAATTTTCAGTAATCACACGACACAAACACTCCTGAAGATTTTATTAACAGTGTCCGAAGTCATGGATTCTTGGTTCAATCAGAAGCAGTGCCAAAATTTTTCGAAAAAAATTGGTCCCACGGGAGTTGTTAAAGTCAGAGATTCCCGGTTTGCCGGTACACGCCCCTGTAGTTGGCGTCGACGGCGGCGGCGATATCTCTCCCTCTCCCCGAGAGAACAGGGCTCTATTGCTCTACACTCGTGTATCCCCCACCCCTAAACACTCTATATGGCAGCGGCGACGGCGGCTCGACGGCGGCTCGGCCGCTAGGGCCAACGTAGCGGCAGCACGGCGGCAGCAGCAGCTCCGCTCCCGCCGTCCCGCCACGGTGACGTCACTATGTGTAGTGTAGTGCAGTGAGCAAGAGCAAAGCCGAGCTCCGTCGTCGTCGTCGTCGGCCCAAAGTACATATATATACATATACACAAGCAGCGCGGTCCAAAGGCCGAGAAAAGTGTGGCGATAGCAGCAAGTCGTGCGTGTTTTTTGGTGTGCATCGTCGCCGACCCTCGGTTATACGAAAGGTTATATATAAGAGCGCGCGCGCGCAGAGCCAAGTGCTAGCGAGTCCGAGGCGTGGCTGTGTGTGCAGTGTGTCTCGACTGTGCACTATTGCTGTGCCAGAGGAAGAGAGAAAGAGAGGGAGAGCGCGCGCGAGGAGTGCAGAGGCGGCCGGAGGAGGAAAGTACTCCTCTCCTTCGAGAGCAAAGTTGCCAGCTTGCGCTGTGTGTTTCTTTTTCATTGGTGGTTTACGCATTGGTGAGTGTCGCATTGTGCACGTAAAAAGTTGTGAAAAAAAAAAAAAAAA
>NW_019379523.1:3716381-3738138 GCF_000648655.2 Copidosoma floridanum | reverse complement strand
AAAAAAAAAAATAATCATTTGTAATGATGCTGATAGTAACTGAGCAGTGTCGATAAGAAAAGTAAATAAAAGTAAAAGTTAATGATAACAAAAAAAGTTGAATAAATAATTGAATATGCGATGTGACAAGTTGTGCTGGCCGCCTCGGGCCGCCCACGCTTGCCTGGCCGATGACATGAGGCCGAGCGTCGGGTAGTCGCCGTCATCGGCGCGCGATGCGGTGCCCGGCTACGAGGAAACGGCGGCCTCTTGGCCCGCCCGTACACTGTTACGGCACGAACGACGACAACACGAGCGGCAACAGCAGTTGTAACAAACGTGCGCGAGTGCTCCTCGTTTTCCGTCAGTTGTTCATCACGTTGTGTGTTGTCGCTGTTATGACGAGTGGTGTGGCTGATGATCAGTAAAAAAAATCACCCAAAGTTTGAAAAAAAAAAAAAAAAAAAAAAAAAATTTGTGTATGCTGTACATGCATAAGTTGTACCCGCAAAGTACCAGCAAGAAGAGCGAAATTTTATCGACGTCGGCGCTTTCGTCGTCGTAGCAACGTGTAGTGTGTTGCTAGTGCCCGGCAAAAAGTCGCAGTAGTATATATGTATATATACGCATGTAGTGCGAGATTCAGTGCAAAGCCTCAGTGTGTTGAACGCGTGTGTGCTGTCGACGAAAGTATAAATTGAAAAAAAAAAAAAAAAAAAAAAAAAAAAAAAATGTAAAATAACCGTCAGCCAACNACTACACGTCTACAAGAAAGAGATAGTCGGGAGCGGTCTCCTCTCTTTTTTTTTCTTTCGCAGGAAAAAAAAAACTCATTATGTACGTAAGAGAGAGAAAAATCCTCCAAGGGCCGTTCGATACTCAAATTTGTTACGTGGAGGAGGTACGCGAGATACAACGCGCTCGTCATAAAAACTCGTGCGTGTGTGCGTAAAAGTACCAAGACGATTCGAAGATGAAAATTAAAAATTGATCAAAGAGTACGTATATAATGTACCTACACCCAATGCCTGTACGGTATAATGGTAGCACGGGCCTGTTGCTGTCCGTGCTAAACGAAGGCCCACCACAATCGCGCCCATCTCTCGAACTCCCCCTTCGCGCGTCGTTTCTTCAAACTCGGCGATCGCGAGCTAGATAATATTATACATTACTTATACATTGTAACAAACAAAACAGGTAATTGATACAACGACGATATATAAACGTATATACGTATCTATTTGTGTCTACGACTACGTGTGAAAGAAGTGGGTGTGGAAGTGATGACGAGGCGCGAGCGTGAACGCGTTTACTGCACTTGTACTTACTTACCCGGACGGAAACAAGCCCCCCCCCCTCCCCCTACTCGCCCTTTGCTCGTGGAGATCTTGTTGCATCCCGTGAAGTGTGTTATGAAAAATGTAAAATAAAAAAAAATAAATAAATAAAATTAAATGCCAATCGTGTTACGTGTATCATACATAGGGGTAAAATAAGTCGTGGGACTTTTTATTGAAAAAATAGATAAATAAATAAGTTAAATAATGGTAACGATGATCACTACAGAGTATACAGGCGAAGAATAATGTGGATCTCTCGCGAGACTTTGATACTCATTTCCCAAAGTATACGCACTCGTCTCGCTACGTCCCAAATACCTTTTCGGTTCGGTTTATCGGCACTTGCTTTTGGGATGTCGAAACTCGACGATTTGGTGCCAATTATACGACACATCCGCGACGGACTGATTTCATACTGCGTACAAACGACGCGTTTTTTATCCCGCTTTGCTATCGTTTCTCATCCTTTAGTTTTTTTTTTTTTTACAATCCAATTTTTTACTATCGTTTACTGCAAAAATCAGTTAAAATAAAATCTTGAATATCAAATCACATTTTCTATCGAGCAAAATTAAATGAATCATGATGAAATTTGGAGCAATCGTAAAAACACTAGTTTCAAATATACCACTAAATTTTTAAAGAGATTAGAATTGGGGTTAACAAATTACAACAGTCTATGCGTTATTTCATTCGTTTTTTGTGCAAGTTTTAAAAAAAAATATATCTTCATTGAAAAAAATTGCTCACCAATTTCAAATTGACAACATTATTGACAGAGTTGCAGTCCACAAAAAAAAATCATCTCAACATATTAATAGTAAAAACTTCGTAACCTAAAATAATGTTAATAAACTTTTTTTTTCACTCAAGTTTTTCCTTTGAATTTTAAAACAAAAATAACTACGTCAATGTAGTGATAAATTTCATTCTTTTTTTAAAACGTGGCCTATAACATCTTGTTTTGATCATTTTCACGTGGCCACATTCAGAAAATAAAGTAGAAACTCGAAAATGGCAACGAAACATACAGACAAGGTTGTCGAATCACTAATAGTTTCTGAGTAACCAATGATAACAAGCATTGATAGTTTTTTTTTTTTTTTTTTTTTTGTACAAGTTTTTACAAATAATAAGGTAAGTAGGTAGTCGTGTTATCACGTTACGAGTCTCTGATAAAAAATAAACGTCTTATGGTACCTTTGCTTCATGTCTTTTTGACTCGCTTTTTGACGTTCATTTTCCTAACCACATTGTACATTCTTCTCCTATAAAAAATTATTATTTATACTTTCCGCTGACGAAAAATAACGTTTAATGAATGATTCACTAACATACGAATCATTTATAACGTACGAATATGTGTTCAGGTTCACTAATTTTATTTTCCTCCCCAATATCTTTTTTATATACCAACATTTCATCCATTAACAATTAAGAGAAACTAGTTTAACTGTAATTGATCGTTTCTATCAGAGTATACGAAAGTATGAGCTCTGGAAGACACAATCAACATTTATTATAAAATTGCTCCAAAGTTTGAATAATGTGTTTACTTGCGAATGTTGACGGAACATAATAGATACACCATATCGCACCATATACCCGCTTGTTTGTACCAGCATAAATATGTGTACATAATATATATTTATACGTTCAGCACCATGGGTAATTTTGTTTATTTGGGAATGGTGTAAGCTTAGTCGAAAAGAAATCGTCTATTTTTCGAAGCTTACTCAACAGGTACGTATCCATCGATGATTTTGTAAGGAAAACAACAAATTCCGTACAGTGAGTTATTGCAAAATAGGTTCATAAGAAATTTCAAGCCTTCCTTCCTGAATAATCATCATTTATTTCTGTGGTTGTTAACAGATTTTTCCGTATTCTCAATAATTGTTTTCATCCATGCTACATTTTTAGAAAGCTTAAAATACTGTACGTTAAGTCGTATCACCTTATTTCGCAACAAAATAACACGTGATTTCATTTATTTTAAGATTTATTTGCAATTTTCTAAACATGAAACAGCAGTTAAATAAAAAATTGTCACGTAACATAGCATAGGATTTTGTAAAAACAGTCACCTACTTCTGTAATAATAGCTATACGACGACAAAAAAGTCGACCAAACATCAACAAATTTATTAATTGACTGTTATGTGGTTCAATGAATATTACAGTCGTGGATTTCGCAACTACGCGTAAATTGGTTCACGACTCAATTTTTTACAGAAAAATATCTATTATAAACGAGCATGAAGTAGGTATACGTGTAAATCGAAACATGACCAAGCCACGTGGAACTTGAAAAGGCAGTAGTTAATTAAAGTCATTAGGTGTATACTACTAAGCGAGCTACTAAGCAGAATTTCAAAAAAGTAATCAGAAAAATAATTCACGATGACTGAATAGGTTGAAAATCGGTGTTTAATACGTCAAAGTTGTATACGTACGTTACTTGGAAGTCATTAAACAATTCTCAGTAGAAGTGAAGAATTATTACTACCAAAAACTGAGGTAAGGTACTTTAAGTTACCCGCTTTCTAATTTGTTGAAATTACATGTAAGTATCCCACGGGAAAAATGTTTTGAAACGGGTCCTACGTTTTTTACTTTACTTCCATCTTTCCCTTCTTACGCGTACAGTATTATATTGTTTACTTGCAACCATACTTTTTTTTATAAATTGAATCAAAATAAAAGCAAACAAATACATTTCTTCAAATCACTCTATAGGTGCATCTACGCAATCTGTTAGATTGGATCAGTATAAGTACCCACATCAGCAAAGTATCCGCTGCTGAAAAAGTACTCACAAGCCTGCCTACAAAAATGATCTACTTTAATACTCGTGTGTACGTCTATGAAATGTGTTGTTGTTTCATTAGTTCGAGCACATACAAATAACGAATTTTAACTTTTCATCCCAAACATACAAGTTTCACCTAAGAAACGAAATATCTAAAAAAGCAAACACCACGTCAACACGGAGGAACCTGAACACAACTTTGCTTACACAATGTGGCAGCAACGCGGAAGCGTCTGGACCCACGTACACACAAAAATATCACACAAGACCTGAAAAGTAGGGGGAGGAGAGGGAGGAAGAAAAAATCGAATCCCAGTGTGCTCCACTTGATATACCTGGTATGTGTGTGTACGTAATATATAAAACCCGAGAGGGAGGGTTACACAAAATTTTTTTTTTTTTCTGTATACATGAGCCACTATACTTTTGCAGAGGGGAAAAAACAAAAAAAAGGAGAGAGAAGACGCCTCGCGCTCGTTTTTTGTTTCCCTCTCTCGGCCGCTTTCCCGCTCATTCCCCGTCTCTCACTCTCTCTCGTTCGCTCGCCCCCCCCCCCTGAAGTAATAATAGCTGAGGCCATTTTGAGAGCTCACGCTGGCCGAAGTTATTGTTGTACAGTGGCTCTCAATCGGAGCCCCCCCCCTCCCTCCCTTGTTTCATACACCCGTGTACATATAATACGTTTCGCAAAGGAAGCTCTCTTTCTCTGCCACCTATACATGATACTTTTTGCCGCTCGTCGTGCGATTGGCTTGCTTTGGACGTTAATCGTAATTTGGAGAAGGGGCCCACACCACCGCCACTGGTGCCGTCGAGCAGCGCAAAAACGGTCGGCATGAGGCGTTCGAGGGGAGTAGCTGTATGTGTGTTATAACTGCGGCAGAGGAACAAGGACAGAGCTAGCCCGGACGACGGCCCGGTATACATATATATGTATGTATGGATAATATCATCGACAGAGACGGACGACGCCGGTCGCGTGAACGAAGGAGAGAAAGAGAGAAGAGCTGCCGCGCGCGCAAGCGGCAAACAAGCGCAACCCGGAGGCCGAGAAAAGAGGGAGCGTGAGGAGGCGCGCACACGAGAGAGAAAACTAACGGTGACGTGGGCCAGTGCGGCTCAACTTGCGGCTCCCGAGCTTGCGACGTACGTTACGATTGTATATGTATGTATATACACCCCGAGAAAGCTATCCCTATATAGCTCTCTCTCTCTCTCTCTCTGCAAATGACACGCAATTCGATTTCAGGCTGCTACCGCTTCTTTGCAATATTTATCATCATTTTGCTGTACGTGCCACTTCGCGTCCTTCGATGCTCTTGCTAGTTTTTATCGTAGCGATTTCTCGGTTTTTTTTCCCCTTTGTATAATTTGCCGTGTGTTTTACACCGAGTGTTAAAATACGAGTGCAAAAGCGCGTTTTTCTCCGACACTGCGCGTCTCTCAATACGCAAACTGCTATCTTTTTTTTTTTTTTTTTTTTTTTTTTTCTGTTAATATCTTTAAATTTGCATTTTGCGCATGAATTTCGCAATATATACTACTATTTAGAAGACACGCGCTGCTTGCGTTACACGAAGAAAGAGCCTGTACTTTCCTCGTATGATTATCGGGTAGCGTCTCTCGAGTGACGTGCTCATAAAAAGACTTTGCCTCTGCACCAGCGCTGTATCCGTATATAGGTACACCGCATCGACGTCGAATCGGGAGTACATCCACGAAAATCAGGTATTTTCGGGAAAAATGTCAAAGCTGTAATGTTGAAATATGCATGAGTTGGAAAAAAGAAAGAAACTATAGCGCTTTACCGTGCACTTGTACATGCCGCGCAAACAGGAATTAAAATTACATTTTACAACGTAGCGAGTTTCAATACGGTCGGCCGCGCGACTAAAAATAAGGAAAAATCGATTGTTCTCATTTACTTGATAAAAAAAAAAAAAAAAAAAAAAAAAGCACACAGCTATACCCAAGAAAGCGAACCAACAGCGTACAGTGTACGAGTCACGTATAGTTTAAGTATAGGGTCACTTTTAGGTAGAAATGGCAAAAGGTGGCCGAAGGTTGCACCGCGGGTGAACGCTTTCGGTGGGAAAAACCAGCCATGCAGTGTGCGCTGCGTGTGTATACACACGCGCGCGCGTAAGTCATCGCTGTCGAACACTCGGAGAACGCCTAGAAAGTCTCGAAGCCGAAAGATGAGCAGCCAGATTTATATGGGCGGGCCAAACGAAAAAATAAATCTTTACGTATTATAACATCGGCAACTTTTTAATGTTTGCGACAACCGAAAGCTGGTCCCTTTATTATACATACATTATTTTTCAACTACTCTAAACGTGCTATACAGCATAATATGCACCATACAAGTAAACGATACTGAATATATTATACCTTTACACTCAACCTCTATCTCTTCTTTGTAAACGATAACTCGATATTTTTACTTACATTAATTTGCTAGTCGACTTGTTTTACGTGATATTATATAGTTATTATGTACACACAGCATATAGGTGTAAGTACATGATGTACATTAGTTGTACGTACTACGTAATGTATACGCTCTCGAAATGGCGGTTGTGACGCGCATGGCGATTCGAGCTGCTCCGTATACATATATTATACGTACCTACCGTTGCTGTGTGTGTATAAAAGAGAGAAGGACAGAGAGGAGAAAGAGAGAGACGACGAGCCCGTGACCCCGAGATCGAAATAAAGGCAAAAGCGTCATGGGACGTTGCTCTTGCATGCTGCTGCTGCTGCTGCTTTTCTATCTCATTCGCTCTCTGCATCTCGTGAACTTTATACCTTGCTTTTATTTATTGCTTCCTAAGATTACTGCTTTATATTCACAATTGTAATCACTAGTTCGCGCTATACTCCGGATATATATTGTAGTGTTTTTTTTAACTAGAACTCACTTTATAAATGATAATTTCATAATAACCAATTCAATGCTGGTGCTTCACAGCAAATCACACATGATACCTAAAATCAAACTTCTCTCATATGCTGATGGCTTTCAAATTCTTTAAACTATAATTAAAAATGTAATCATATAAGTATTTACTTATTTTAAATTTGGGAGGTATACACAAGTATACACCCTGCACCTGAACCCCAATGTTGGTCAAAAAAAATGTCGTTACCTTTATTTTGAGTTTTGAAGTGTATGAATTGTTGAAATTTTGATTGAATCCTTAATAAAGCATTGTATTATCATTATGGTCTTTGTATACGAATTTAAACGTTTTAAAAATTTCCCTTCCTCTGACCGTAAAAAATAATCAATAGTTAAGTCTGTCATTCCCATCAAAATTGATTTTTCTTCGGTTCATTTTTTTTTTTTTGGAAAAAAAAAATATACAAATCACGGAATCAATCACTTATCTGGACTTTCAATGGTAATCTTGTCTTTGTTTTGTTTTTACATGGGGTGTCCCATAAACGTCGGAAAATCATTTCATGCCTGACTAGATCCAACACGAGATTGCCCTGTCGAATCTCGTATGGAAAAACACGGGTATCGCCGATCGAGCGCATATTTATTTTCCTCCAGCCAATTATAAAGGCTTGTTCGACAGACGTCGTAGATAAGAGAGAAAAAAAAGTTGGCGAAAATGCCGCCGTACCCGTATACGCACGAAACACCGTATCGCGCGAGAATAGAGTTCTGGCAAGCAACTACACCTCCTTTTCCCATAAATCATTGCTCCCGCCGTGTACCACAATGTCCAAGATGTTTTAAAGTTCATTGCGCGCTCGGACAGCCTCGGAAAAATTTGCATGTGAAAAAACTCACCGGGACACGCACGTTTTACACGCCCACGTGAGCTTAGGATTAGTTGATCCGCGAGAGAAGCTTGCATAATCCAGCAGCTCGATTTTCCGATATCGATCGGACTCCGGCTCCTTCTGTCGGATTGTATAAAGTTACACCTTTTTTCGCAACCACCTTTATTTCTCGTTCCCAGCGGTGTGTGTGTGTGTGTGTGTCTCTCGTTTCAGCCGCATTCCTTTCGTCGGCCGTGTCGATGCAAAAAACTATACTCGCACAATTCCCCCTCTCCCCCCTTATAAAATAAAAATACCAATAACTTGGTGTTAATTTTTTTCACCTGTATCTATGATGAAATCGTCGTCAATAGGCCTGTATTTGATTCATTGAGTTTTGTCTTGAGACATAATTACAGGGTGCAGAGTTTTACACAATAAGAGAGCGTGACAAAAATATGCGAGGTGACGGTACAGGTCCCCATGAGTATTTGACGTCCAGTTGGTCTTTGTGGTATACGAGGCAGTGCACATGAAAGGGGTGCGGGAGCGAAGAGAAAGAGAGTGTATATACGTACAACATATGCGTGTACGTATGCACAACACACACACACACGTGTGTCCCGAGTTACCGGCGTATTTTGGTATATTGATCGCGCACTCGCGGCCGGCCAACTCCCTCCTCCCGGTCCGCCCGCCACCCTCCCCCTCTGCCTCGAGCCCCTCTTCCCTCGAGCATCCATCCATCCATCCGCTGTCGCTCCCACCCGCTCCAGTGCCAGCTATACCCGTCTTCTTCTTCTACTTCTCTGATATATATTATCCCCGGCTTGCAACGTTGCTGTTATATATATAATATATCCACTGCTCGGCTTATCAAGCCAACAGGGCCGGCTCTCTTAATCTGCCACCTTTAAACTTAGATAGCTCGCTATTAGCTCTTCCCCCCCCCCTTACCCAGATTACAACTTTTTGCTCTCGTTCATTACGTTTCTGTGTATAGCGGCAGGGCTGCACAGTCGTCTTGGTCGTTTTCTTTTTTTTTTTTTTTCCATCCTGATAACTTTTAAAGTCCGACTTGCGCGGCGTTGCGCACTTCGGGATGCCGATAAACCAAACAATCGTCACTAATCGGGCTGATATTGCGTGGTCAATCGAGTAACGTTGTGTAGCTCCTCGGGATGCAGATTGACCTAGTTTATCTTTGGAAATTTTTTTTTTTTTTTTTTTTTGTTTTAGTAAAAGCTCACAATGAAGATTCAACGTTTTGAGACTTTGGTTACGCGTTTTGTATGTTCTTGCCGCTCGCTTATACACGAGGTTACCGTATGTGTATTACTATAGTGCCAGACTGCGCGAGTGGTTTTTATTGAATCTAGTCTAGATTTGTTAAATTTATCAATGACTTGTGAACATATGTGGCATTAGCAGTTTTTAGCCGTAAATTAAAAACCTGTTACAGCAAATGGCCTCCTTTTTTTCCTCCTCCTTTTTAATCATAAAGTTGACTTCACAATCATGCACCTTTATCAATTTTGTGAAAAACATGTTTACCGTGTACGTATACTGTATTATGACATTAATCGGTATATATTACAAATTAGTGCACTTGATAGAATTTGATACTTGATAATACAAAACATTCACCACACTTCATTTCCATGATTTAAGATAAATTGTTTTAAAAATACTGGATTATTCTATATTTAAAGTTGTCGGAACAATTTTAAAACCTGTTCAACGTGATCCTTTGGTGAATCAAGATCTCTCTGACTATACGCGTGTACACCCAATTTAAAATCATCTAAAAGAAAAACCGTGTGTGGTATTATTTCCTTTTTAAAATTTATGGTTAATGTCACACAAGAGGAGGGGGGGAGCTCCAAAACTAAAAATATCACAAAACCAGAAATAAAAATCATTCAAGAAAAAAAAAAAAAGATGCGTATAAATCTACATCGGATTAGACTGCCAGTTTAAACTGGACTCGAGGGACAGAAACGTCGGTGTATAGGCAGCAGCAGGCCACAGGTATAAAGTTGAGAGCCATCAGGCGTGAGTCTGGCTGTAAAATGATGTTCGAGGCTCCTCGTGTATTTCTATATACATGTATGGGTGCGTGTACATGTGTGTATGTCTTTCTCCACGTGCGGGGCGACGGGGCTGTCTTGCTCAACCCAAGAGAGCCGCTTGACTCGATTCTCTTTCTCTCTGCATGATGGTTGTTCGCGCGAGCTCGTGCAGCCCGCCTCTCTTGCCGTATATATATATATATATATATATATATATATATATATATATATTGTAACGACTGTCGCGGTGTTGCCATGTCACCAGACCGAACGTCACACCTACGCCGCGGCAACAGCGCGCGCTCGGGCTCTTGTCTACTCTGAACTACCTACTCGAGCTACGCTAGCCAGGCTTCCTAGCTTTCTTGCTAGCTGGCTATTACTCGGTTCGCGTATGTTGCTTGTTTTCTGGCAAAATAGTCCTTTTTCTTTTTAATTTTTTTCATTGTTTTTATGACTTTTGTTTCTTCAATTCAAAATGGAGTAATGTATTTATTCTACAGAGGTATCTTTTCGTTAATTACTTGAAAATGTACAATTATAAAGATAAAATTCTTGTTTGCAGATTTTTTTTTTCTTTCTCGATTCGTAATAAAGTACGTCTTTCGATGGCGAATGACATTTTTCAACTCGTAACGGTAACTCGAAATTTTTTTCGGGGGCATCTGTATTAACACCGATACATCTTTGACTCTTGCAAATGATTTAAAATTTACTTTAAAATTCCAATGTGTCGTTCGTGTTTTTTCATGCATTCACAAGGTAAAGTCCCATATTATTTACAATCGTTTGATGGTCATTCACATCGATTCATCAGTAATTATACAATCAGCTCCCATCAATTAAACAAATTCGAGAGAAAAAAAATTTTTTTGAGAGGTACAGTACTTACAAAACACCTTATCATAGATTGAACACGTTTGCGAACGTGTTTTATTTGTGACATAAATGTTTGGTATACTCTGCAGTCTTTTGCGTTTTTTCGGCTGATTCCCTTCGATTTTATCAATAACTAATATTTAAAATGGTATTGCATTTTACATTGATAACAATTACTGTCGCTCGTTTTCAATTTATTCAAATACACTTCCATTTACAGTTTATTTATTAGTACCTGTATTAATTTATTATATAAAAAATGTTTAGTCTAATAAGTTTTAGTTCTTGTATGAGTAATATTTTATTTTTCATCATTTGCATTATACTCAAAATTCTTTTGAAAAGTCGAATTTCAATACATTTTTAACACGTTTTTTTATTTTTCATAGCTTATAGGAAACATTAAATTTAATCCACATTTTCAACATGTATCCTTTTCCATACAGAACATTGTTTCATAAATTATTGATATCATCACGCTTTTTCTTTGATATTTATATATTCACGTGATGCAAACTTTTACTTCGATTATTATTACGCTACCATGGTAACAACATAGTAAAAAGTGTATTCGATTTTATTTAAAAAAAAAAAAAAAAAAATGGTAGAAAAAAAAGGTTTAAATCATTAAACTCAGACATCGCGTAATGTAGCTTCAACTTTAAAGGGGAACTCAGGATTGCATAAACGTATCAACTCTTCTCACAATGTGTACTTAGAGAAGTTGCTACGTGATATAACGTCGAATCCATATCGCTGGATAACGGCTACCTATGAATCACGAAGTTTTTCGAATTTCAACGTAACAACCAATTTTTCTCTAAATGTTGGGTAACGTTCTCATTAGGTTCTGAATATCAGCCTTTGTATGGAAACAGTAACGAATAAGCTTTTGTTGAATAAATAAATGTCGCGAATGAAAGGTGTTTTGTCTGAGTGTGTGTGAAAGAGAGCTTGATATCTGTTTAGAAGTCTGTATTATTTTTCTTATAGTTCACGCACAATAAGTATACGTAACAAGTTCCGCTAATTTAAACTGGCTTTGCGATATAGAAAGATGTTGCGATATGACGTGAGACTTTCTAAAAAAATTGACGTCTGCATCCATAATTCGCAGTAACTTACGAAACGTTACTCAGTTACGAAGTTTCCTGTGATCAAAAACAAATAACCTATTTTTTGTTTTTTAAATTTTCTCACATCTCATATATTAGAATTGGATGACTTGAAAATTAAAGGTAGCAGAATCGATGATTTTTGCTCAGAATAGGTACATCACGATGGTATTAAATAAATTAATTCAATTCAATAGTATGTAAAACTTAACGTAATGCAAATTAAAGCGTAACATACTGTAGTACTTCTGTGTGGAAATGAATGCACGAAAATACACGGCCACACAGAATTCAAAATATTGTAATAACAGCATGTGAAAAAGATTACAATTATTATCCAAGACTTTATTAGATCAAAACTGTAATATTTCGTACATTACCAGTATGTTATTGGAATAGATTTGTTGTCAAATACTTAAACTTGAATTTTTTCGGTGGTATTTAAAGAATATTTAAACAATAAATAAGAGCTAGTACAATTCTGTGTGCGCATTTAACCTTGGAGTCACGTCAGAACTTTCCTAGTGGAATCCAGACGCAAAATAATATCATACATCATGCTAATATACTCGCAAAGAATGCGGAAGGTCGAGTAATATGAACTAAAGCCAGTCAGTTCGATAAAAAAAGTCACTGAATGCTTCATACAATCACAGAATTATTTTCCAAATAGATTCTATAATGTGTAATACCAGTACGTAAATAAGAAACGTTCAAAGAATGTGTTGTTAATTCGTATCGTATACAACGTTAACGTGTATAGTTTGCGTTAAATGGTATGTTCATTAAGTAGAAAGTTCAAGTTTTACTTTTTGTTGTATAAAATCGTTGATTTAGGTTTATAAATTATTTTATAATTAACTATCTGATTCGTTAGAGTAAAAACTATGAATACACAGTTTATAAAAAATGTGGCGGGGGTCAATTTGTTTGTCGTCACTGTAATCTAACTTTGAATTTTGAATAACAGTTCTTGAGTATATCATTGTTACTTCATAAAGTTTCTTCAGATATGGATATTCGTGTAGTAAGTTTTGTGGATAAGATAAGTTAAAAAACATTGTATAAAATTTCTTAACAATACAGGAAATAGGTGCAATACTTTTGTGTACAGTCTTTAATGTAGGTTAAAGATATTTTCGAGATATTTTTAAAATGAAAACACATTCGTAATGACAACTTAATGCATTCTTCAACTGATACAATTAAAAGAACGTTTAGTGCATGTACAACAAAAAGCCTTTTGTCACCACTAGCGCAATGATATAACTAATAATGCACTAATATGAAGGTATCCATGGTTGGTATGTAATACAACATGGTGCAGTGATATTTAAAATACCATAGTTAATAATTAATCGTTACACATAGAAATAAAATCTTCTGAATACTTATATAACAACACTACTTTATAGAACATAAACTGTGTGTTCTAATTTTTACAAGAGTAAAAAGTTATACTTACAATTGCAACAATTTTCTTTTGCCTAGTTCAATAATCATTGAGTACAATTATTGAATTTTTGAAAGCTATTTAAATGACTTCTTTTCGACGAAATAATAAAAGATAATAAATTATTCAAGTTTTTGTTAGAGTATACGTTATAATTTTTAGTAAAAAAAATTTTTTGTTATGTTATTAAAAAAAACTTCATTTTTTATTCAAGAAACCTCGTTAGTTGATTCTTTTTTCTTTCTATAAGTACCCTATTAAAACTATATAATATTCTGAGTTACACTCTAGCTAACGTAATAAAATTCAGATTGATTATGTTTAATTATAGCACCAAGTTTTATAAGTTGAAATAAACTGTTTTGTAAGGTGTTTTTATTTAATTACGTTTCGTTGTTTTTTAAATATTTTAAGTCAACGATGTATTGAATTATAATTTAGTTATTATTTCCCTCTGAAAACTATATAATGGGTTGTTTTCAGTCTCATTCAATAAAAAATCAATCTACTTGAATCAACAAAATTTTTTTTTCATCCAAAAAATTTAATAAAATTATTTGCAGTAAAAAATTTTCAAACCAGTAATCGTAAAATCGTAGTGATTTAGATATAATCAAATTAAAATAAAATTGATGATTAATACTTTGAAAAATTAATAATAAAAATAATGTGTTGATTTAAAAACATAAATCACATTGTAAGTACAATATATACGTATCAAATATTGAAAATGGCTATATTTCAATAAAATAAAAGCTTGTGGCTTGCATAAAATCCAAATAATATTGATATGAAAACAATTGTACAAGAAAGTTTTCAGGCATTGTATGATTAATTGAAACAAACATCCAAGTAGATATAAATTTTTTTTTTTTTTTATTAAAAATGCGCTTTAATGATTGTAATAAACAATAGTTAGCTTATTACTTATGCGCTTTCCAAGTGAACTTCCATATTATTTGTACACCTGTTTTTCATCAAGTCACATTATGATGCAAATCTATTCGTACCACTGCATCAGCAAGTGAGTTATTCTGAAAGTTCTTGATCGCAGAGAAAGATTGTTTCGTTAAAACGTGTCTGTTATGATCTGATAGTGTCGTGCCGCCCCATTATACGCGCTTCCAAATGATTTATTTTTATTCCCAGTGATACCGATCTGAAATAAAGAACAAGCAGCAGCAAGCAACATGCTCACCCTCGTCGTCTTTGTGGTCGCAGCCTTCCAGGCCGGTCTTTGTTCTCCTTGTGATTGTGGTATCCAACTCTCGAGCTGCGAACCCGCCCCTTGTTGCCAGCCCGCCCCCTGTTGCCAGCCCGCTCTCTGTTGCCAGCAAAGCTACCAAGTTGAGTCAGTCTCCCGCCCCGTCTGCAGAGAGAGGATCAGCTGCCAGCCCGTGGTCAACCAGAAGGTCCGCTGCCAGGAAGAGTGCATCACAAGGCAAGTCCCCGTCGTCCAGAACCACGTCAGCACCCAGGAGGAATGCGTCACCAGACACGTCCCCGTCGTGCAGAAGTTCTGCCGCCCCGTCGTTGAGGTCAGGACCCGCCACGTCCCAGTCTGCAAGCACCGCTGCCGCACCTACATCGAGCCCTACACCGTCCACGTGCCCGTCCAAGAGAAGTGTGTCCGCTGCGTCGAGGAGTCCAAGACCTCCCACGTGCCAGTCACCGAGCGCCGNCACATCTAAAACTGCATTTAGATCTCAAATCAGCCTATCTGGTATCGCACGAGCAGCCAAGTGAATGGTGTAAATATTATCAAGCCAAATCCACCGGGGCAGGTGAACTCGAGTCTTTCGAGTATATTGTGTGTCATGTTATACGGTGTAGGATATAGAGAAGAATAAGCATATACTGTCGACGACGACGAGCCAGCCAACATTAAACGTGCTGTTGTACAAGGAAGAGCCGGCAACGTCGCTCGGCTGCGAGCTGGCGACGCCGCTTGGTTATTATGTAACAGCCGGCAGTGCCATGCAGTGGGGGGGGGGGCTGCTATAGTCTGGCTACTGCTCCGTAAGCACCCGAGCGGAGCATGCCCATCGACACGAGAGCTGTGCTTGGCTGCATGCGTGCATGCATTGCTCGTCCGATGCTTGAATGCTGGGTCGAATTGACGAGCCGAATAGTGGCGTGTATATAGAGGTACTTGTACGTGTTTACAGGTATACGTGTAGATGTACCAAAGAAGGAACCCTCTGTCTCTCTCTTTCTCGGTTTATTCTTGCACCACGATCATATACTTACTTATACTCGCTTGACTTTTGCTTGTAATCTACAAACCAGCCCGTGGCTGATGTATGCCTTGCTCCTGTTAATACGGTCGGGCTACTTTTTTTCAAACAAAATAACTGCTTGGTAACTTACCAGTATATTTTTTAAAAAATGGTATAATCAAAATAATTGTAGGTTTGTCAGTCTCTGTATAACGAATTGTTTTTGAATTTTCTAATTCGTTTTATGTGTAACGTACTACAATCGATGTAAGAAAATTTACCGTCTGAATTTTGTCTGAAAAAGTCGAAATTTTAGGGTCTGTTTTGAGATTTGTTTAAAAATAAAATCTTTATTCTACTGAAAACCAAAAAAGTTGATTTGATTTACCGTCAACAGTCGACGGGACGCTTTTTTTCAGCAGTAAAAAAGAAAATAAAAATATACACAAAATCACGTGTTTTTGGATCGTCTCTTTATGGGGTGTAACGAATGATACATCCGAAATGTGTACAAAACAAAATAGAAGAGAAAAATGTTCGCAGTTCGTGTAAGAGCAGTGGCGGGTTGCAGAGTGCACCCACGCACGATGCTTTAAGATACATATATGTGCCTCGACGGTGCGTTGCTGCTATTATTAGTGTATCGCATTTCTTGAGTGAACTTGTCGACACGACCGATTTAAATTACGATGCCGCGTGTACAAATTTATATGCCTCACTAATTTAAATTTTGACCTGGGCTCTGCATTAATATCTTTTTGATTGCTCTTTCCGCGTTAGCCTTGACTCTGGTGCTTCTTTTTTCTTCGGCTCGGAGAAAGCCCATTCACTTACAAGTTTTCATTTGCTCGAATCATGTTCTCATTGATACAATGTTACCGCCACTTATAATCAATACAACTTACACGTTTGTAATAGTTTTACAAAGTTATCTAATCTTTTTAATTTAAAAGTCATTTATTGCTCAGGATTGAAATTCTCATTAATTATATCTACGAACGCATTATCTATACAATTTTTTAAAGATCCGAGTGAAATCTTTGTTTTGACTGGTTGTAAATGACATATATATTTTTCATTATTTTGGAATTTGTTTTTCTTCTGCAATGATAACTATTATTGTGAATAGTATAAACCTTACAGAAGTAAAGAATCACAAATTTCTGTATTTGTACTGCGTCAGCACATATAAAATCAAAAGCCTAATATTATTTGCATATAGAACTCATTATTTTACTTATGTTTTTTTTTACAGTCATTATAACGGCCATGCTGAGGTGCAGTATACGGAAATTCAGTCTTTCGATAAGCTTTAAGGGGGCAAAAAATAATTATTAAACTTGTAATAGTCAATTCACTGTCCGTTTCAATTTTTGTTTTTGGAAAACCAATTTTTTTTTCTTCCTAGATATTATTGTTTATTGATAGGAGAAAAGGTTTATCAACATTTTTCAACTCAGAAAGACGAATTGTATTTTTTACCTCTCTTTACAGCAATCATTCAAAAACTTCACATCAAAAGTAGTCTTTTACTTATGTTTTCAATAGTTTTTATTCGATCGTTTGTCAGTTGTATTGTTTGTTATAAAATAACAAAAATCAATTTTATTTTTCTCGTTTTTCTTGTAAAGTTAGTCTGGCTACTGCTCCGTAAGCACCCGAGCGGAGCATGCCCATTTTACGATTCTATTAGTATTAATTATAATCATACATAAATATATACAAAAAAGAAATTCCTTTAAAACATTTGGAAATATTAGTATTCAATACCAAGTATTGCTCTAACTTTAATGATTGAGAGAAATAAATAACAGGGTAATATCAAACGATTCTCTGTGATCCGAATCACAAGTTGCAATTACACTCAAAAATTGAAAAACGATAAGGTGAAGTACCCAATTGTGGTCCCCTTACCCCAATTAATGGTCCATATCTGAATTAACCATTAATAAATAATTGTTATATAATATTAATAAATAAAAGAATAACAAAAAAAAAAAAAAAAAACAAATACGTATGCACGAAAATGCCAAGAAACAGAACTTGGGGAAAAAAAAAACAGAAAGACAGAGATACTGGGAAAGAAAAGTCGTACTTAGTGAGTAGCTGTAGCAACAGGAGCCAGTAGTGTATTACCAATACACGAGATGAGAAAGTAGAGATGATGCAGCGAGAGAGCTGGAAGGAAGAGGCACACGCGCGAGAGCCGAGCTTATAAAGTGAATCGTTTTGCCGGGTGCGGCGACGCTGCCAACTCTCCGCGTGCACTTCAGAGTGAGGGGATCTGGCAACCCTGAGCCAAGTGTGTTCCGTGTGCTCTTTGCTTGTTGTGCTCTCGTGTTGTATACGGCAAAGGCAACAGAAGAGCTGCCGAGGGATGGAATGGGACGGGACGTGTTTTTTGTAGCCTTCAAGGTCTACCCTTCGGGATATATTCTCTCCCACCCCCCGTTTCCCTCCCTTCTCTCTCTCTCTTTATCCCCATATTTCGGCTGTTGCAGCACTGCAGGGCTCTCTCTCTCTCTCTCTCTCTCTCTCTCTCCATGGAGAACAATCGAAATATATGGGCTCCACCTCGACCTAATTGTGTCACGTTATATGCCTTTCCTTTCTTCTATACGTCCTTCTCTCCCCCAAACCTCATAGCTAACATACACAAAAGTGATTCTTCATTGGACATATATTTGAAGATTAAACGAACTTATCTGTAAGTGAAGTTCAATCGAAATTATATGAAGAGCCTCGTTCGAAGAGATTACATTGTGGTACTTCTTTCATCCGTCAGAGGTCACAACGTTTAGAGTTAAAAAAAAAAAATGATGGAGTGGGAGGCCTGGCATCTTGCACTCCTGCATCATACCACTGCGCATCCCTCTCATATTTATATGTTAAAATTGCGAATACAAGGGAAGGTAAACTAGACGTATACTCACGGTTGAAATAACGAAATACTGAGTTTATCTGGGAGGGACTGTGATCTCTTCGAACGAGGCTCTTCATATAATTTCGATTGAACTTTACTTACAGGTAAGTTAGTTTAATCTTCAATTATATTTCATTCGCCTCGTTCTCAAGATTACATTGTAGTTATTTAGAGTGAAGAGCAATTTTTGTACGTATAGGAGTATAGATTTTGATATTTGTCCATTCTGTTTAATTATTCCTTTATGTATATTATTATTAATTTTTTCGTGTTTGTTTAAAATATTTAAAGTCGCTGTATCAAGAGAATCCCATGGAATCTGGAATCGATCAAAAGCTGATAAATGCGACTGGTTTGGAGGTCTAACAGCTTGTGGAGTTGTTTGATTTTGTGAGCCATTGTTTCATGATGATTCTGTCGTATCTAATGTACGAATTTGTTGTTCTTGTGTAAAATTATCATTATCTTGCGATGCGGATATTCGTGACGTACTGACAGCTTTCGGTTCATGTAAGTGTGGACCCCACTCCTCGTCATCGCATAATAATAATAATAATTCTTTATTCTTCAATTTGAATAAGACTTCTGTTTCTTCAATTGGTGTACCGTCGCTGTCGAGAACGAGTTTTTTTCCGATTATTTGTAACTTACGACTAGCTTCAGCAATTACATGAAACAATGGTTCATCAGTTTGTTCTGATGCTTGAACAAAACATTTTTTTGTTCGACAGCGAGACCACACTTTGAACAAAATCTGTAACAAAATTTGATTTTTATTACGTTGGAAATAAGTTTTATTAACAATAAATTTATAGTTCATTAAATTATACGATTCTATTAGTATTAATTATAATCATACATAAATATATACAAAAAAGAAATTCCTTTAAAACATTTGGAAATATTAGTATTCAATACCAAGTATTGCTATAACTTTAATGATTAAGAGAAATAAGTAACAGGGTCATATCAAACGATTCTTTGTAATCCGGATCNGTATACGTGTACTCCGTTCCTTCGTTTACTCGTTATTGAATGGATCAAAGATCTTTTCGCGAAAATTAAAAATTCTCCAATGGGAAACAATAATTCAAACTACACTTTGAGAGAGAGAAAAGGGGAGCATCAAGAGGAGGGGTGCCTTCAATTTCCGCTAATTTCAAAAACAAGCCCAAAGATAAAGCTCGGAACAAAGCGGTGATGTGTGTATATATATGTATACGTGTATGTACGTATACAGGTCCTGCTGCTGCCACTGTTCTGTGTATGTAATATATAGGCTGCATATAGAGAGCTCAGGCGAAAGCAAACAGAAACAGTGCACGGGCGGGTAAAAAAAAATAAGCTCGTAAAACAACTGGGAGCTTCGGGAGGGGTATGTTGTACGGCCTCTCTCTATCCCTCTGGGCTAACAAGTCGAAAAAACAGCCTAAGCCGGTCGAGAGTTAATTCGCCCTCCCTTGTAAATTTTGCGAAAATAAACGCGTGGTAGTGCCCGCTTTTTTCGTATGGTATATACATATATATATAACACAGACTTTGAATCGGTATAATATCTTTAATTCAACCATACGAAATATTATCACGTGGAGGAATAAAATGTACGTGCAACGATTTGTACATCGCAGTCGTGTGTTATTTTTATTTATTTATTTTTTTTTTTCATTGTATAATAATTACCATTATCTACGAGTTAGGACTCGTGTGACTAGAACCACCGGTTCTAAATTTACAGAACCATATGTTGGCGCATATGCCTCGCTACCTATGCAATATTCGATTTATTAGACATCTATCCTTGCAGAAGACCGACAATAAAATCTCGCTCTTTCAACTTATAAGCGAGGTGAGTAAAATAAAACTGTTTTTCAAAATTTTCTATGTTTAACGGAGGATATCTTGATAGTTAATGATATATTACCTCAATCACGTTGAATATACATCTTGGATTTTTGTTAAAATGCATAAATATAACTTTGAAAGTCATTATGTATTTTTGGGCTTCAGTTGTTTCATCTGTAGTAATAGGAAAATACTGTTTTTTTCCGCCGTATTGAAGTAATATCATATTCTTTGAGCACATTCTCTTCCATGTCCAGAATTGATTTACCAGTCAGCATATTAAAGTGCAAATACATGAAATATGTGTGGAAAAGGCAAGGCCATTCTGATAAAATTTCTTTAACGCGTGGGATTTCCTGTATATTATTCATAAAAGATCGCTGTAATGGATATGTTTTGGTAAACGCTTGTGTATACTCTTCCACCATATCTTTATTGGTATAATTTAAATTATTATCAATGCTTGATAAAAATTGTCGACATTCTTCAACAGTTTTTTCATTTTCTCCGTTGCAAAAAAATTCTGGTTGAAACTCTGGGCAGCCACCTTATAGAGCATTGAGCTGCTTGCGTTTGCTAACATGAACAGTCTTTAGTTTTAAATCATTACAGATTGTGTCTTGCTGATGGGGTCTGTTAAGATGGTTATTTCTATTTTTCAATCGCGATAAAATTGTTCCGATACCGTTTCCCTTTCTTTCACCGTTTTCCCATTGATCTTCAAAAACAAGGGGATAAGAATCTCTCAACTGCATGGAAATATTTTGAAAATTGCTCTCTCTAGGGTACTTATTAATTATTCTCATTTCAGCTACTACTTTATTGACTACTTCTTTCCTGATTTTCTTTAATAAACTGATATTATCAATTTTTTCGCGTTTGCTTAAAATATTTAAAGTCGCTGTATCAAGTGAATCCCATGGAATCTGGAGTTGATCAAAAGCTGATAAATGCGACTGGTTTGGAGGTCTAACAGATTGTGGAGTTGTTTGATTTTCTTAACCATTGTTTCGTGATGATTCTGTCGTATCTAATGTAGGAATTTGTTGTTCTTGTGTAAAATTGTCATTATCTTGCTATGCGGATGTTCGTTACGTACTGATAGCTTTTGGTTCATTGTGGCCCCCACTCCTCATCATCGCATAATAATAATAATAAGTTTTCATTCTTCAATTCGAATAAGACTTCTGTTTCTTCAATTGGTGTACCGTCGCTGTCGAAAACGATTTTTTTCCAATTATTTGTAACTTACGACTAGTTTCAGCAATTACATGAAACAATGGTTCTTCAGTTTGTTCTAATACTTGAACAAAACATTTTTTTGTTCGACAGCGAGACCACACTTT
>NW_019379523.1:3672653-3715500 GCF_000648655.2 Copidosoma floridanum | reverse complement strand
AAAAGATGCATGCACACTTTCAATTTTCCTTACTGTTTTTCACATAGGTACTTATATTTTCAGACAGAAATGGATTCAAGAGATGTTATCAAAGGTTTTAGAGAAAAAATAAAAGTTATTGCAGAAAAAATAAAAAAAGAAGAAATTATTGAAACTAAAAGAGGTTTGATCGAAGAGAAAAAGAATATTGAAGATGATAAATTTAGATTTGAAATGAAACTTAAAGATATTCAAAAACAGATTAATGATTTGCAGTACGATATAAAATCTGATAGTTAATTTCCAAATGTATCACGAGAACTTCTTGTAACTGTATACCCAAGTGTTCATTTTTTAAAATTAAATCTAGGTATATTTTGTAACATTACAATTTTACTGTGATATCATAACTTTAATGAATATTTAAAATAAAAGGCTATAATAGTAAATATAAATTACTAAATCTTCATAAAAAGCTCATAATATACTTGCTCTGCGTAAATAATGCGAAAACACACAGCGGTCCAATAATTGGGGTACGCAAGGTCTTTGCCATGGAATATGCATGGTCCAACAACTGGGGTACTTCGACGTCTGGTCTCAAAAATATGGTCTTATAGGTCATATTTTTAAAAGCTAATTATTAAATAAATGAGCAAAAATTTTAAGTAAATTTTGTAAAGTTTCATTCAAAAGGCATTTAAAATGAATTAAACAAGTAACTTTTGCATACTATCGGTGTTTTGTGTGTGTAATATTTATTATATTGCTGACCTCAACATTTAGGGGACCACAATTGGGTACTTTACCTTATATACACCGTGAAACTTTTTTGAAGTTCTAAAAGTTGTAGTACATATAACTTCAGACTATAAATGATTTTTGAGACGTATAAAAATAAAATAAGCTCATTCATTGTTTAATCACGTAACATAATGAGCCGAAGGCGAGGTCCGTAACGAGGTTCGTAAAGGAGACTTTTCGAACGAGTTCCAGAAAACTGCTTTTTCGCCCGAGGAAGTACCAGCCTCCCAAAACCACCCGAGGGCGAAAAATAGTATTGAGAATTAGGATTCATCGCACAAGTAATTAAAATCACATAAGTTTTCAGAATGGCCAGAAACGAATGCCACTGATCGCAAGTGTGTATTTTATTATATAATTCTGCAGTTTCTAAATTCATGGTTACAATTTTTCTTGTTTAGTGGGGTTTCTGGCACAAAAACACCTATTTTTTATATTTTGTGGCTTTTTTCGTGACATTCGAACAATTAGTGTGCCCTCGATAGAAAAATAGTGTTCGCCAGTTAAACACCATTCAACCAGGGCTATTTTGCGGTTCGAGGAACAATTTCGGTGGTAATAGAGCTTCTGTGACAAAAACTATTTAAGAGGTGTGCCTCAAATAAATTGTTTCCCTTTTTTTTTGTTTTAAACACTTACATGGTTTATTTTTTCCAACATTTGCTGACATGATTAAAAAAAAAAAAAAATACAGTGCTGAGTACAACGATTACAAAAATTGCTTTTTTCGTATTAATTTAACGAGTTATTGCATCGCAACGAAGGAAAAAGATCAATACTGATTTTTATATACGAATTATTTAACACTATACTAGTTCGTGAAACATCCCTTTTTTCAGATGGAATTAAAAAAGAGCCCTAAATTACTCTTCGTAAAACATTTTCATTTATAATCTGTCATTGACAAGAGTAAGTTACACGAGATGGTAGTTTTTATTAGTATGCGTCTTTGCTTCACAGTCTTTATAAAACATGAAAATGTTGTACGTAAATTGAAGTAGCATTTTATTTTAAGCTTGTACTTTTAGCTGTATATTAAACACAAAATCATATACTGCTTTGACAATGAACTTTTGTGTATGCTAAATTACCTAGTCCACTTACGGTATATTAAAGTATATACTTACAATCATTACATGTCCATGTCTAAAGGTGCGTATTTCATTAAAAAAATTTGTTTGGATCTAATGTGGCACTCCACAATTGGCTCTGCTGAGGTTAATGAGGTATATGGAACAATGCCAAAACTGTCAATTTGAAAAATTTATTATAAAGACATGATTGTCTCGAATGTGAAGTATTAATTTTTTCAGATCTACAACCTGCAGAATTGAATCAACAGAACTTTGATAATAGTGAGTCTAGCAATCTTTCTGGCTCAGCTTTAAGCTACTTTGAGATTTACCCAGCTCAGAGTACTTGTGAAATTACTTCAGCTGTTAGTAATGCTGACAAGACCTCAGCTATCGCTAAAATAAGTAAGTAGCACCATGTTCAAGCATACATAAAACCATAATGGAATCTGGAGTTGATCAAAAGCTGATAAATGCGACTGGTTTGGAGGTCTAACAGATTGTGGAGTTGTTTGATTTTCTTAACCATTGTTTCGTGATGATTCTGTCGTATCTAATGTAGGAATTTGTTGTTCTTGTGTAAAATTGTCATTATCTTGCTATGCGGATGTTCGTTACGTACTGATAGCTTTTGGTTCATTGTGGCCCCCACTCCTCATCATCGCATAATAATAATAATAAGTTTTCATTCTTCAATTCGAATAAGACTTCTGTTTCTTCAATTGGTGTACCGTCGCTGTCGAGAACGAGTTTTTTTCCGATTATTTGTAACTTACGACTAGCTTCAGCAATTACATGAAACAATGGTTCATCAGTTTGTTCTAATACTTGAACAAAACATTTTTTTGTTCAGTCAAGCGCCATTTCTCATATTTTCAAGCCACCATTTTGAAATAAAATGAAGCACTTTATGGCATTTAAAGCAACATATTGTTAACAACATTTAATGCCTATGAATGCATATTTTCAGATCTTAACTTTGTGTTGGCTACAAAAACAAGACCAAAATATCACGAACTTGCAGAAAAAAATGACATTTTCTATATTTTTTAACCGCCATTTTAAAAAAAAATTAAGCACCACACGGCATTTTAAACAACATATTATGACCAACATTTTAT
Organism: Copidosoma floridanum; assembly: GCF_000648655.2. The sequence goes on along the minus strand of NW_019379523.1, from coordinate 3,712,523 downwards.
GCCTATGAATGCACATTTTCAGATCTCAAATTTGTGTTGGCTGCGAAAACAAGCCCAAAATATCGCGAAATTGCAGAAAAAAGCGCTATTTTCTATGTTTCCAAGCTGTTCTTTTTAAAAGTAATCAAGCACCACATGGCATTTTAAGCAACATATCATGACCAACATTTAAAGCCCAAGAAAGCATAATTTTAGATCTCAAATTTGTGTTTGCAGATACATTGCAAAGTTTGTTCTACTATTTTAATAAGAACAGCGGTCATTTTGGGATCGCCATTTTGAAATTTTGTTATTTGCCACACGGCATTTAAAAGCTTTTGTAAAATTGAAAAGCTTAAGCACTCAGCCATTTTTTTCATAACTATAAAAAATGTCTAGAGCAGTGTTTCAGTTAACATGGAACGTCCCATATATATATGTATATATTCAGGATGATATGTTTTAGTGGCATTTCCCGGGAATAGCGTGTAAAGCTATTTTTCTGAAGTTAANCCAGGATTACTCACATGATAATGGAGCAAAGAATTGAGCGGTGAATTTCTTTTTATACCTTTTACTATAATCTTCCATCTCTCAGCCTTCGTTGCACATAAATCGTACTCTTGTGGTGTTCTAAGAGTTTTACGATGGAATGGATTGTTATGAAATTATTCAGCTGTAATGTCACAATACCGACAAAAGTGTGATACATTGCTAAATTTTTCTGTGAATCCTCCTATTTAATGACTACCTAGATTATCACCAAAAACTGCTACTACATCACCTCTAAAATTAGTGACATTACCATTATTTATAATGTCAAGACCATCAACTTCAAGATATTTCAAATCAAATATAAGTGTTTTTAAAAATTCATTCAAGCCGAAGGCTATAACATCTTTTTCTTTGCCAAGTGCGACTAATTTAATAAATTCAGTTTTAGAACGCAAATGTGGTGGAAAATTAAATAGTAGTAAGTATATAGCGACAATTTTAAATTTTCCGCGAGAAGAACCTAAAGGGTTACATACTTCAAAGGCATCTACGTACAAACCAATTTTCAACGTACTTTTCTGAGAAAAAAAAGGATTACATTTGACAAGGTCTCTATCCAGAACGTCCGAGTAAACGTTAGCATAGTTATATTTTGTAGTAGAGGCATAATTAAATACGTTTGAATCATCTCAAAATACTTTCAAAGTTTCGAGAATTGGAACGTATGAATAGGTATATACAGTGTCTTGACCATTTTTATTTTGAAATGTTTTCTGAACCGGCGCCACAAAATCTTTCAAGTGTTTAAAATATTCCTTTCTTTTAAATGAATTGCGTAAAATACCACTCAGTGGATTTAATAATTCTTTTAATTCGCAGAAATTATTGTCTATCATTGATTGAACCTGTAACTTGACATCCATTTGTACGTAAGAATCCATTACGGATTTTGACAATTTATTATAAATTGTTTTCATGGTTTTTTCCAAATTAGTAACCACGCATTGCACGAGGGGTTCTGTTGCAAAGTACTTAGTAAATAACTTTAATATTAAGTCAGTTACTTGTAAGCCAATGTCAAAAGATGTTTTTGGTTCATCAATGAAATTATGAATTAACTGTGCTGTCATATTTGTTTAAATCGCAGTTTCATCATAGTGCTCTTCCAACAAATTTGTATCACTATTCATGTCTACCAATACGTCTAAGCATGATTTCTCAGACTGTGGTGCATTACTAATACTTGGCTCAACTGCTGTAGCATAATTGGTATTGCAATTATTTAAATTTTTATTTTTATGACGCCGAGAAACATGGTTACGAAACGTGGTAATTGAATTAAAATGGGATTTAGTCTTACACAATGGACAAGTTAAACGTTTGTCGGGCCCCCCGTGCAAATGACTGTGTTCAAGCATTGACTTTTTTTTTTACAAATAAATGTACAATGTTCATGCTTACAATAGTGATGATTATGAAAACGTAGTAAATGCTGTTCAAAGCTCAAGTAATTTTTGCACTGAACTGAGCATTTGGGATGCATGTATTTTATTGTCAAACACTTATTATTCGCGTGATTTTTTTGATGCTTATTGTAATCGGTAATACTTATGAATTCTGAAGAGCAGTTTTGGCATTTATACACCATTGTAGCGTTTTACTATTATTTGTAGGAAAAACAGGTAAAAGGACTATTTGTTACGTAGGACGATGATATCGACTGTCCATGCTTAGTTGCGAGTCCAAAGTGTCATCACAAGTATCATCTAAAATCATAATAATTATAATCGTTATGTATTGTGTCCGATATTCAGAGACTAGAAAAATGTTTAAGTTACAGATAGTATTTAGTACTGATTAGTTGTTACAGTAATAAGGAAAAAATCCAACTTTTTACGAAACTATAGACGATAGTGGATGAAATTATTAATCAATGTAGTGTTAAGTTTGAAATTCAGTAAAAAATGAATACAAATATAATGCTTATATTCTGTAAGGAAGACTACGATTTCCTGGGAGCCAACATATTGAAGGTTATTAACGAGATAGATTGTCGACGATTGTTCACCCAAAGATATATTTTTTAATGTATTGTAATAAAAAATATTGGGGTTTCTAGTCGCCAATGCTTGCTCACCCAAGCTACTTTAAAAATTATTTGTTTGAATATCCGCTATTTCGAATAAGTCATTTTGAATTTTTCTATTTTAACACTACACTTGTAATTGGCTACCCCAAAACCATTAATGCGTATTTGTTTTAAGTAATAGATATAAATTTTTCATTTTCTTGTCCACCATTTTATATCTGTTTATTTTTACACCATATTTGTAATCAGCGACCCCAAACACCCTTATGCTTGTTTTGTAATGTAATAAATAGAAAATTTTTATTGTTATGTCCACCCTTTTGAGTCGACCATTTTAAATTGTATAATTCTGATACTAGATTCATGATTAACGATCTTCAAATCAATTGCTTACTGTTTTGTAGAAAGACAAAAAAATGCATTAAACAATTTACTCGATACTGTAGATCTATTATATTTAAAGTTCGCTTATATTAAAAAATGGAATAGTGACAGTGGAATAGTGTACACTCTTGAGAGTAATTACTTTTTATTGTACAAATTTGACGCGGGGCAAAACTTTTGTCCCAAAAAAGGCTACTTTGTCCCACTGTGCGGTGGCTCACCCTTTTACGCTCCCTGCAAGCCGAGTGCAAAATATCATTATTTCAATTAATTGTTTTAGCAACTTATAGATAAGAGAAGAATTTGGCACTTTGGTAAGTTGTTATGTAACTATTAAAGAAGATGGTCCCGTAAACAAAATAGCGCGTTACCGCAGCATAACTTTTTCAAGGGCGATATTTTTTGTACCAAAGTGATTTTTTTGCATGAAGCTGCGGTTTTCAAAAAATCTGAAATTTTATATGGTAGTCGGTAGAGACAAAAGCTACAACCTTTTAAAATTGTAGATCTTGATCTTAAAAAAAAACAAGTGTTATGATGTATTTTTGAAATTTCTAGCAAAATCGATGGGTTTGTGCAATTTGCAGTGTCACCGCTGGACCAATCATGTTTATCCACAGCACATTTTTTTAACCTATTCCAACGACATAAAACTCGAAAAACTGGTTTTGACCATTTTTGCCATTTATTTTAGACCATTTTCCATAACAAAACATTGTTCGATTTTAAACTGTATCGTACGTAAAAGTAGAAAACAATTCAAAGTAATAAGTGTAATACTTTTATTATACACAAATTTCATTCGCAGTAATTTCCTCGGTAATTTCACTCTGAGAGACATAAATTAATTTAAAAAAATGTTTTTTTTCATCCTGCGCAAGTGAAAGGTATAACTAATGTTTAAAAGAAAAGATGTAAAAACTTATAAAATATTCGCTACGTACTTGTCCATAACAAAATAAATGACAATAAAAATCGGAAGGTGTTACGCACACGTTAGTCTGAATAAGGTGATATTACTATCAAAAGAAGTAGCTATACTTAATATTTTTCATGAATAGTATCAAACGAATCATAAAAGAATGTACGTAGGAAAAAATAGGGTTATACGACATATATGTACAAGGACATTACTTGGATTAACACAATTTAGTTAGTTGGTTTTTCTTTTACGATAGCTAATCAAAAGAAATCGTTACCTTTCTATCCACTAATAACTGTCCAATCAATCAAGACTGTACACAAATTCAATAATTAATTTTTCCTTGGCCAATAAATTTGTACGTATATCCATCAAGCCGTTGATCCAAAAACAGTATAGTTTTTAAGTCTTGAAATGTACTGAATAAATTATAACCACCTGTAAGAATAATTCAGTCTTACCTAATACACACATCTAGTAATAATATAATACTCGTACCATACAGGCCTTGTATCTTCTGTTTAAAAAAAAAGGAAAGTACATGCATAAACACTTGTTGATATTATTTATGCACACCACTCTGAGAAAAGTAATACATGCAAACTGTAAATTTTTGTAAATAGACAATTTTTTTTCTGTTACGGTCATTGCAACTAAATACTTTTTTCCTGATTTTCGTGAGACGATAAAACTCTTTTAGGACGTGTTTACAAATTTTCGTTTGGCACTTGAACTGTACGTTCCAAAATTGAAAAGAAATTTTTACCGATTATGGATCGGGCACTATGTTATTTTCACAACCTGTCAAATTTTCTGCACATTTTTGGAAAATAAACAATTAAAATAACGAACGGTAAGGTTTGAATGCACCCTGATCGAATAATTAACTTGAAAAAGTTGCACACAGTTTGTTTGTAAGACATTCGGCATGCTTTTTCTATGAAGTAATTAATGCGATGGTTGGCTGCGAGGTTATGATGTATCACTGACCCCAGAAGTATACCGAACTTTTATATGTTGTGATGTTACGCCCGAATTACACGCAACTCAATACAACGTAACTTTATAATAACAATAAGTATACTTACTTTCAAGATTGTCAAATTAAAACACAAATTTTCACGATGCTCGTGTTTGTCTCATTTTGAGCTGTGTAGCCAGTGTACCTATACTCTCAGATACCATCACCCGTATGATTTATGAACACTCATCTATGTAACACTTGCGCGCAATAATATACGTATACTCTATAGAGTAATGTAGTTATACAACGAGGATTGTAAAATTACTACGCCTACATAGTGAAATCACGAGTCTGCTAGAAAAATATTTTACAAGCCTGATAGTAAAATATACTATATTAAATCTAGGTCGGATTCATATCCAATAATAAATGTAGTAAAATTACAAAAATTTAGCATATTTACAAAAATTTTTGTAGAATCACTAAGGACGTAGTAACTTAACGTTATTTTACATAGTGATTTTATACAAGCCACAAGTGATTTTACAAAAAAAATTTTTACTGTGTAGATCCTGTATACAGACAAGGACAGCTTTCGTGTTGTGTGTGTGTGTTGTTTCCTTCCCTGCACTCTTGCACCCTATGGCTGAGGCGAGCTATATAGCTATAGAGGCGTCTACTAGCCCGGGAAAAAAAATTTCCCCTCTTCCGGACAACACTGCACTGTTGTTGTTGTTGTTGTTATCTTTCAAGGGTAGGCAGGGTCCGTTTCATCAATCCTCGAGTGTTATTTTTCATCGAGGCTCTGTTTATTTTTAAAATTTTCTCCCTTCCTGATGAATACTTTCATTTGTACTTATCAAGCTGTTTGCTTTGTTTTTGTTTCATATACCTAGTAGGTTTTTCTTATGAACACCCAATTCCTTTGAGTCACGTCATTCTGACGTGACACACTTTTGTTCTGGCACAACAAGTAGTTAAACAATTATATTTTTTTATCCGACGAGTTGTACATTCGTACCGTACCTAATACTTTCTGGGTACACGGTTGATTCAGAATACATTTTTAGCGTCAAACATCGTAAATTCGACCTAATCGCATGTTTTCGGATGATTTTTTTATACGTTTACTTTGTGAATAGTACCCATACTATTTTCCTGGAATAAAAAGTACGAATTATCTCTTGAATATAATTTGAGGAACAATTTACAGGTGAAAGAAGTCGTATTTTCTTTCAGAATCGCGTCTCGCGTGTAAATGTGTTTCTTCTCCCCCCTGGAAATGCATTTTTTCATCGATTTTAGGGAAAAAAATTCAACATAATCCATATCGAATAAAAATGACGTTTGCTACTCATTGGAACAGGCATGAAAAATTGATAAGTAGTACCTTCAATTACAGTGAAAATAATCAATCGAACCTTTGTTTTTTTTATCGAATTCACTTTATGGCGTGTATAGGTGTATCGATATAAATTGTGCCACATTGATTTATCGAATCATTTATTCTTTACCACATGAATTCTTATTCTATTGCTTATATACTGACAGTCGAAACAACGAACTTTGGCACTTACGAAAAACAAGTACAATCCGATGTCCCCGTAGGTTTCCCTTCGGAGTAGAACACAAGGACAATGTAACCGTTATCACTCGGTAGCCCGTCGATTTATCCAAGTCCAGCTTTCCCCTGCAAAGTAAACATATACCCAAGCCATCTCCCCATCGACAGCACCAACTTACCGTGTTCGTACTCGGGGACGGATCCAAAAATTATCCTCTCAAACGGTAAATGGGGTAGCGAGTACAATTTTCAGCAGCAGCTGTCTGGGGTGGTCTCTCGCGCGAAATTCAGCGCGTGTCCCCTCATCTGTCCCCTTTTGCGCTGGCAAAGTTTCTCCGTACTACATATGTATAATATATAAAGTATAACGATCCAGGCGTGTTCAACGACTTTGAGTCGGAGCACGAGCCGCCTGGCACAACTGTGTATACACCTAACGCGCATATAGGACTCCTTTCGACTCCTTCGAGCACGTAAACGTCCAACGTACAGAACACTTCCTCGTCTCTATATATAAATATAAAAAGTCCGAAGCGCACTTGTTAAACACACATAGACACCTGTCGTTTCCCCTCCTTTATCAAGCGCACATATCTCCTTTTTATTATTGCAACTTTCCAAGCAGGGCTATTGTTGGGCCTCATTTATATACTTCCGTCGATTTTTCCCGCGGTAGCTCCAAAAGCCCAAGTTTCGCCGTGGGCACATCTAAAACTGCATTTAGATCTCAAATCAGCCTATCTGGTATCGCACGAGCAGCCAAGTGAATGGTGTAAATATTATCAAGCCAAATCCACCGGGGCAGGTGAACTCGAGTCTTTCGAGTATATTGTGTGTCATGTTATACGGTGTAGGATATAGAGAAGAATAAGCATATACTGTCGACGACGACGAGCCAGCCAACATTAAACGTGCTGTTGTACAAGGAAGAGCCGGCAACGTCGCTCGGCTGCGAGCTGGCGACGCCGCTTGGTTATTATGTAACAGCCGGCAGTGCCATGCAGTGGGGGGGGGGGCTGCTATAGTCTGGCTACTGCTCCGTAAGCACCCGAGCGGAGCATGCCCATCGACACGAGAGCTGTGCTTGGCTGCATGCGTGCATGCATTGCTCGTCCGATGCTTGAATGCTGGGTCGAATTGACGAGCCGAATAGTGGCGTGTATATAGAGGTACTTGTACGTGTTTACAGGTATACGTGTAGATGTACCAAAGAAGGAACCCTCTGTCTCTCTCTTTCTCGGTTTATTCTTGCACCACGATCATATACTTACTTATACTCGCTTGACTTTTGCTTGTAATCTACAAACCAGCCCGTGGCTGATGTATGCCTTGCTCCTGTTAATACGGTCGGGCTACTTTTTTTCAAACAAAATAACTGCTTGGTAACTTACCAGTATATTTTTTAAAAAATGGTATAATCAAAATAATTGTAGGTTTGTCAGTCTCTGTATAACGAATTGTTTTTGAATTTTCTAATTCGTTTTATGTGTAACGTACTACAATCGATGTAAGAAAATTTACCGTCTGAATTTTGTCTGAAAAAGTCGAAATTTTAGGGTCTGTTTTGAGATTTGTTTAAAAATAAAATCTTTATTCTACTGAAAACCAAAAAAGTTGATTTGATTTACCGTCAACAGTCGACGGGACGCTTTTTTTCAGCAGTAAAAAAGAAAATAAAAATATACACAAAATCACGTGTTTTTGGATCGTCTCTTTATGGGGTGTAACGAATGATACATCCGAAATGTGTACAAAACAAAATAGAAGAGAAAAATGTTCGCAGTTCGTGTAAGAGCAGTGGCGGGTTGCAGAGTGCACCCACGCACGATGCTTTAAGATACATATATGTGCCTCGACGGTGCGTTGCTGCTATTATTAGTGTATCGCATTTCTTGAGTGAACTTGTCGACACGACCGATTTAAATTACGATGCCGCGTGTACAAATTTATATGCCTCACTAATTTAAATTTTGACCTGGGCTCTGCATTAATATCTTTTTGATTGCTCTTTCCGCGTTAGCCTTGACTCTGGTGCTTCTTTTTTCTTCGGCTCGGAGAAAGCCCATTCACTTACAAGTTTTCATTTGCTCGAATCATGTTCTCATTGATACAATGTTACCGCCACTTATAATCAATACAACTTACACGTTTGTAATAGTTTTACAAAGTTATCTAATCTTTTTAATTTAAAAGTCATTTATTGCTCAGGATTGAAATTCTCATTAATTATATCTACGAACGCATTATCTATACAATTTTTTAAAGATCCGAGTGAAATCTTTGTTTTGACTGGTTGTAAATGACATATATATTTTTCATTATTTTGGAATTTGTTTTTCTTCTGCAATGATAACTATTATTGTGAATAGTATAAACCTTACAGAAGTAAAGAATCACAAATTTCTGTATTTGTACTGCGTCAGCACATATAAAATCAAAAGCCTAATATTATTTGCATATAGAACTCATTATTTTACTTATGTTTTTTTTTACAGTCATTATAACGGCCATGCTGAGGTGCAGTATACGGAAATTCAGTCTTTCGATAAGCTTTAAGGGGGCAAAAAATAATTATTAAACTTGTAATAGTCAATTCACTGTCCGTTTCAATTTTTGTTTTTGGAAAACCAATTTTTTTTTCTTCCTAGATATTATTGTTTATTGATAGGAGAAAAGGTTTATCAACATTTTTCAACTCAGAAAGACGAATTGTATTTTTTACCTCTCTTTACAGCAATCATTCAAAAACTTCACATCAAAAGTAGTCTTTTACTTATGTTTTCAATAGTTTTTATTCGATCGTTTGTCAGTTGTATTGTTTGTTATAAAATAACAAAAATCAATTTTATTTTTCTCGTTTTTCTTGTAAAGTTAAAAGCAGTAACAATAGCTATTTTTTAGTTGTTAATGTTCGAAATACAAATTTAAAAATCAACGTGGATCTGCACGTATGAGAATATTAGTATTCTAAAGTTTATCGTACCAATACAAAAGTTTTGAATTACAACGTAAGTAATAAAAGCCTGCACACATGTGGCGGTGGATCATTATTTTCGAGGTTGTTATACATGTCTCCAAAATTACATAAAATTATAGTGTTTTAAATAAGTTGTACAAATAGATTTTTGATATTGCGACTTTTGGTATAATTTTGAAAAAGTATAATTTTATTGTATAAACATGTATTACGTTTCGACAAAAATTATGAAAAACAGTATCATCTTAAAAATTATGATTTTACACTTCAGTATTAGTTTTTCAGACTTGAATATACATAAAATATGCTCCAAAGTAGTAACATGTAGTGCTGTAGAGAAATTTACCATTACTAACAGTTTAATCTATACTTGGGATTATTTGTATAACAAATTTTGTTGTTGTTTGTTACATTGTCCGTCCTTGAGAGACATGTGGTAGATAGAGTCGCAATCACATGGCCCCAAGTCGTGATCTCAATAAACACATGTAGAATCTAAGATGAATGAAGACTTCAAATCCAAGTTGAAAAGATAGATGGTAAAAAGAGTCTGAAATTCTCTGTGATAACAGTATTATTCTTGTATTTTTTAATTTTATTTCTTTTTCGGTTCAATTTTTGTTTCTTTGGTATAAATCACTCGACATTTGCATACGTACATCGCTAAGCACCATTGTTTCTTTCGTGGTACCAATACTTGTGTGTATAGAATGATATATGTATTCAAAATTTACCATGTCAACAATTTTACATTTTGTAACTTTTTTTTCACTTATTCATTGTAGTATCAGTAATAAGAATTATAAGAAAGTACATAACAGTACTAAATTTAACTTTAAATTTTTATAGACATAATAAAAATAAGTTGTGTTAAAAAAACTATAGAAATCAAAATATTTTGTGTCTTGACGAGTGTTGCGCCTATTGTCAAGCCCGAGGCTTGGTACTTTCTATTCTCATTATTATACGATCTTTGTTATGAAACCATGCAGCCGTGTACTATCCACTCAGTTGCATTCATAGTTTTTCTGCAGAACAATTCATTCACGTTTGCCTAACATACATTGAATTTCGTGTACTTAAGTTATATACAGTTGCAGGAAAAATTTAAACTTCAAACTTGAGAAAAATCTCTTGAAAATTAAAAAATATGACAGTATTCGAATGTTTTAGTTAGTAAATGTATAATCAAAGGGGTACTCTTTTTAAAATATTTTTCTATTCAAGCAAAATTTAGCTATTTTTGCAAGATTTTACATTTTTTGTTTATGTAACACTTTTTCTAACTATACTACAATCAACATGAGGTGTACAATGTCTATATACATATTATCAGTAACACCGTGTGATACTTAAATTTTCGTAAATTGTATTGAGCCAAATGAATGTTGACTTATTTAAAAGTTACGAAAAGTCGAAGATTAAACGCATCAACCTAATAAGAGATAAGATTTTTTTTTTAGATTCTCACTAGGATTATGTATTTTAATTTGCAGAAGTGTAGTTAAACTAAATGAATCAATCGAACAAATGTGGGTTACAAACCATTTAATAAGTAAATACTATTATAAATCCATTAAAGAAGGTTATCTTTAAAAAATTTTTTTCTTAAGCCATGTAATAACTAAAAAATGTATTAAAAAAAGTGTATTACTTAGAAAAAAGTAAAGTTCACAAAAACTTGGCACAAACGTGTGTACGCAAGTTGATCGGCTAAATAACGCTACCTAGATTTTACGAGATGTATGAGTTACGAAAATCCTATGGTTAGGTTTTATAGACGAGCTAAGCAAGAGAGTACCAGGCTCTTGTGGATATACTTACGTAATCTGAGCTCGTAGAGAGGAAAAAGACATCAGTATCTATATAGTACGCCCCGCAGTCGAGTGAATGAAACTGGCCCGAGTCCATGGAATGAATAGATGAGTGACTTGCTATACCTCCACACACCGAGCATTGCACTGCCGACGCAATGTTTCTTTTGCATATTTATTAAATTTCCCTCTCCACTTTTTCTCATCCATTTTTTGCTTGACGGCCGATTGCATGGTATTTCCACCGCTATTCTAATTTTTGCATTTTCTGATCTTACTGTTTTTTCAGTGCTAGCAGCACTAGAAAATATAAAATAATAAACGTTTTGTCATCCGACTTTTGTTATAGAACAAGCATGAAAACTTACAGAACTTCACATGCATGCATGGTTTTGATACACTCTGTTGCAAACTTTTTTTTTTTTTAATTCATAAACTACAATGGTAAAAGATTTATTTAATATACATAAATGATTCACCCGCAACTTTTCACGTTATTGTAACACATTTCAACTAGCATTAGTTAAAATCAATAATGTAGTGCAAGAAATATCGTACAACAATGATGACTATTTCTCACCTAAAAAAAACTACTTTAATTTATATACTCGTAATTTTTACTAACAATGTTAATACTCTAAAAATCTAATAATATCTTTTGTATTTCAGGTGAGGTTCCATTCTGAGGTGTGATTTATCTTATCAATCGATGCGTAAGTTGTATGAATTTCTAATTTAAGTAAATATTTATTTATTTATTTATTACCAGAGTATACAAAAAAAGTAATACATTGCAAAGCATAAACTGCATTCACATCCTACAGAGGTAAATCAATTACCTGTTTGCAGGCTGTTACATAATAGTCGAAAATGATTTTTGCTAGAACTAAGATTAATTGATATTTTTTATCTGTTTTTAATGTCAGTATTCACGCATATTTGAAAAATGTTATGACTTTTAATCCCATCTTAGACAATTCATTGTCACATAATGGAGGCATTTTTATTTGATACAGAACTCGGTACTGACCGCTTGCCTGGTTAGGGTAAACAATACTAGATTATTGTAGTATTGGAATGAGTTAAAAATTAAAAATAATTAAAAGAACTTCGTAAAAAATCAAATCTTACCATTATTAAAATTTTAAAGAAAAACATTTACCTGGTTAATCCTTTCAAAATGTAACGTTGGCATTAAGTAAGAATTTACGTTTTATACAACTTTAAATAAAAAAAAATCTCTACTTTCACATTTTAATCGATTTATGTAGGTTAGATATTATTTTTTTTTTAAATACAACTATCGACGCAGTACTACTTTACTGTAATTGCAGAAAAACATGCAGGTACCGTCAGTGCTAGGCAGTATTTTAATTATTTACATTCTTTTGTTACTTGAAATAAAAAGAAAATAACACTACTCTATGGTTTTATTACGTGATTTTTCAAATAAATGGAAAAATTATGTTTTTTTAAACACTAAATTATACCATCAAGAAGAAAAATGAGATTTTGCCTCCCAGGTCTGATATTGGTTTTTCGAGCAAAAAATAGGGACACTCTGGATGTGCAATCTTTTTTCAACCGCATAGAAATAGCATCCCTAGCTACAGATAAGAATATACAATACATGGAAAACATTTAAATATTTGTTTAAAGCAATAAATACAATTTTTAGTGGAATATCATGTGCAACATATCTTAAAAATCAAGGAAGAACCATTATTTTGGTTTGGTTAAAAATAAAAATTGCATGCGAGCTCGAGAAAAAATATGATTCTTCACTTAGTGTTCGTTATTTACAAAAAGAAAGTTGTTAGCTTCTTCGTAACAGTGTGCAATAGACTATATTACAGTATCAGAAATTATCGTTATATTGTATCGTACGTCTCATGCGTACACTGTATGTAAATTTTTCCTTGTTTTGGGCACTGTTTTGCTAATACCATATTTTTAACTCTTAACTTGCAAAGACAATATATATTGGCGCCCTGTTTTAATTAGGCAACGTGAAATGCATGTAAAATAATTAAGAAAGTCGGGAAATGCACCAAGTGTGTAAAAGTTACAGTAACAATGTTAATATTATAAATAAATTTATATATATTATATACACATTTATATATTTGCTGTTTTTTTTAACTCGAAAAGATAAAAAGGTTCTCAAATTATCTGAACAGGGAATTTCTATGTACAATAAACTAACTATAATTATTTTAAAATACCTTTTTTCTGAATGTGGCGTAAAAAGTACGTATGTAAAACCAAAGCGCGTCAGATCAATATTACCTATTGACGTTAGCGATTTTACTTGACCCTGAATGTACCAAGTGTATACACAATCATGATAAATATCTGTTATTGCAAACGCACTTGTTTAGCCCCTATGTACAGTATACCATAGTTATAAGTACACATATTGAATATGCATATTCAGTCTACATACGTACGATATCGACCTAATGTAGCAGCAAGAAATTATCGTTCCTGGAACTTTTCGCGAACTCTGCGATTTACTGTGACATACGGTAAGTACATATACTTAGGTTGTCCGTCTATAGTCGATATTGACACACTTGTTGACGTGTTGCGAAAATTATACATTATCAGAAAGTGAAACGAAAGGGAATTAACTCCGGGATATTTTATAGTCTACTTTCTAGTCAATGGAGTGATAAGTCGATGTATCCGAGATTAATTCGCTATAACTCCCTTATTTTGTGATAAAATATTTAAAAAAATTGAAATATTCCTCATGACAATATGTGTAAACAACTTTCTTTTTTTTTTAATTTTTTAGAACTTGAAATGAAATTTCATAATCTTACAAACTTTTCCCCAAGTTCAGGGTCTTTTTATTTGTGAATAACTTTGTAATGTTAATGTTATTCGTAAACATCCATACAAAGTATACTTTTATAAAGCTTTTTCTCGTGATTTTTTCTATTAATTTTATTTATTTTAAAAATTAAAATCTGTATGCATACTAAACATCCCTGCTTCAATATACCAAATTGGAAAATCCAAAATTTTGTTGCAGTATTGTTTATAACCTCTTAATAACGCTTTCATAAAATTAAAAGTCAGAATATTGAGATTAGAAAACATTGTAATAAAAAAGTATTTATATCGCATCACACCACCATTTCAGTCCTGACGTGTAGCTTTTTTATCTTTCCATTAATGATTTTTTAATTATCTACAATGGCCTCAGGGCTTGTATGATAAGAATTGCATCAGCTTTTGTTAATGTGTTCATTTTTTTCGAGTTACGTTGTTATTAACAGTTTAAAAAACAAGTTCAGTTAATCTCTCTTACAATACATTTTTCTATGTGCAGTGTAAACACTAAATTTTAATCTGCCTGATAACTGCTAAATAAAAGTATATACTTCAGAATATCAAATATAACAAAAAATCGTAATAAAAAATCACTTTTAGAATTTCTTGTTTTTATTCAGAGCTTAGCTTCTATTTAGATTTTCTTGTGGGAAAGTAACACTGAGATTTTATTGCACAATTTTTCAGCGTTGAGGTTGATTGAATTCATTTTTTTATTAAAAATTTGAGTCTCGCGATCTTACGGAGCTGTCGCATTGTTTCGAAGCCTAATATGTAATTACAGCTTCTAAAAATTTTTAAGTTTACTCGCATTTGAAGATTTATGTACAGTCTCACCTTTGTACTTTCATCTCAACTTACTTTTCAAAGTTAATAATTGCGTTTACATTAGATACGCAACTTCACACTAGGGCTTGGGATTTTTTTATGGAAGACTATGTACTTACCAGACAATTTACTTGATTCGTGGAAAAAAACCACACGTCCGCTTGTCATCACACCTACTGACCAATCAATTCAGAGACTTGTCATTTATAAGCACAAGTTGGCATTTATTTTTTAAGTCTCACATAATCACTTGGTTTGCTTCGTGGTTTGCAATATTATAAGGTATATTACGCTTCGAAGCAAGAAAATACCATGATCCTTCCCAAATGCGAATTTCCACCACAAAAATTATGCACTTTCTTCTCTATAGGTGTGTACGTGCTTTTTACTTTCCTCCGATTTAAATACAGTTTTCTCTGATTTTAGGGTTAAACTCGGGGTTAAAAGTGCACCACCCCTCAGGTAACAGTCACATTTTCTACTTATTAGAAAATTATTTTCGCACCCTGTCCGTAAGAAATTGCCTTCCGAGTACGAGTTCGAAGTTTCGAGCGTTCGCTCAAAGCAATGAAGGACTAGAAAATTTTATAATACCTTTAATATAACTGCAAAAGAACCAAAAAAGGTGAGGCATGAGCAGTGAATGCGATTTTTATCCGGGAGTGGATGTAGCACTTTTGACCCTTAAAATGAGAAGGGAATTAATAGTTTCCTCGGATATTTGGTAAAATTATCGTTTTTACTTATTTATCCCCAAAAATTAAATTGTGACGCAGAACGAAACAAAAGCTTAATTTACTGAAAAACCGAATATAAATTTATAAAATACATTTTACCCATACATTATAACTTTATATTAAAAACATGTACAAGATTTTAGATCTTCAAAGTTTCACAAAAATTTCTTGAAATAACTTTATTCATAATTTGTTGCTGTAAGCTAAGTGACTGCAGTTTATCAGTTCTTTTAATGCATTTAGCCAAGTATTTAGCACATTTAAGCGAACTACTCGTTGACATTGACGTTGGAATTGTATACGCTGATAAGTTAAAATTTTTCGAGGTTTAAATCTGTTCTATGAACCCTTCATCCTTTATTATCTGTAATTGTAATTTGTAATCATCAGACTTTATTTGCATCTAAGCATCATCTAATTCGTTTTTACAATTTATCGAGTTACCTAAATCTGCCTTACTGAGCTCTATGTTTAGAGGAAGTATTTTTTGAATCAACTTATACTTTGGTTTGATGTAATATTTTTCCTTTAGTCCATTGTGTACTATCAGCATTATCGGCAAGTGTAAAAAAAGCACGTTTTTTATCGCTATTTTTTGAACAGGTTAAAAGGTATACAAAAGTTTATAGCTCTCGAATGAACAAAATTTACCAATAAAATAGTAAAGGGTTCCCCGTCACAAGGAAATATGTATTGTAGAAAAAAAAATTTTCGATTAAACTGCTTACTGTACATTTGTGTGTTTCTTTTCGAGTCAAATAAAACAAAATCTTTCAAGTAGAGGACTTTTTTTATGTTTTCGAGGGAACTTTAACGTAGTACGATTTCTATTACTTCTATTTAAGATATTTGATTTATCTCTATGTTTTTCAAGCTATTTTTATTGACTCGTGATTCCTAATTTTTTTTACAAACAAAAAAAAGTAATTGACGGTTTGAGTATGCCTAACTATATTATTTTTTCATTTATTTATTTTATAACGTTTGTAACGATAGAAACTGTTCGAGAAAAGTGGATCATTTTGTTTTATTACCAAATGTTATTGTTGACGCTGCCATTAAGTACTTATTTAATACAGAGACAAATATTACTTAGGTAATGAAAACATATTTGATATTTGAGCTGTGGCCCAAGTAAGCTAGTTGAATGCAGATTAAAGCCTGTATGGGAGGTCATTCAACGGTCAAATTCGTTCTTTAAAGTAGTTCTTGTCCACTTGTGGCAAAAGCAATCAGCCAGTTCTCAAAATGACATCACGCTTGTCCCGCTATAAATGAAGTACCCCATCTTTGGTCCATCTTGTCTATGAATAAACTGACGATAAATTTTACGACTTTTCTGTTGTTATTATCATGTTTTTTATACCTTGTTAGGCAATTCTTTTTATTAATTCTTTTATGGATGAGAGTTTTTAGTAAATAGCAAGAAATTATAGAGTTTTGTGAATTCGGCACGTTGAATGCGGTTGCGCTTGAAGCATTTTTTTACATTGCGCCTGATTTGGTCATCCCGTTCATCATTGAAAAAAGTAGTTCAAAAAAATTACTCAAGAATATAAATTTCTACGTAAAATGACGAATACAAGCTAACGAAAAAAGCTTCAAGCTTGTGCAATGTAAATAAATCGATAGTATTAATATGAATCTACCACTTGTATGGAATTGATACAATACGGAAGGAATTACTAAAGTTTTACAAACCAAATGAATTACCAGAAATTATATCATTCACATTCATATAAGATTTTTTTTTACCTTTCATTAGCAGAATCTTCTTAAATTCCTTTCTGACCGAATCTAAAGAAGAAAATATGAGAATCGGTTTTAATCACAAAATTATTCTCATAAACAAAAATATGTAAAAATTTAATATCTGTAATAATAGATACTCGGCAAAAGTGGAAAAAATTTTTGAAAACCATTCATAAATGTTAAAGTCTTAATGAAAAAGAAAACGTTATTAACTTTACGTGAATTTCACTATGGTATTGTTTTATTTTAAAAGACTCTTTGATTCATTTTTCAGAGTGAAATAAGCAATTATTCTAAAAATAAACATATTTAAAATTCTTTTTTCTACCTCACCAGTTTTATTTCAACATTAAAACGTTTACTGCACTCTTAGTAGAATAAAGTTGGGTTGTGCACTGATGCGCATCCAGCCAGGGGAATCACAAGCGCCCTGGTGATCGCCCTGGAGGAAATGCGCTCCAGTGACGAAAGCTAATATTTCCTTCCATAAAAGAGGCACATAAATGTACATATTTTTTTTTTTTTAAGTTAAACTATTTTTTCAAATGATAAGAATAACATTATGTTCATTAAAAATTTAAAACAAACTTTTTTGCGTACGAACTAGATCTGTGCAATTCCTAGCTCGAGGCGAGACCATCTCGATGAAAAAATATCGAGACGAGACCTACCAAAGTTTCGTCTTGGTCTCGTCTTGTATAGGTATCGACGACAATTTTTAAGATTTTCGAGACTGAGGTTTTTGAAAAATTATCTAAAGTGTTAAAAATCTCATAAACGGGTTTTTTTTTTTTTTTTTCAATATACGATATGCACGACTGTGAGTTCACTTCAACGATTTAATCAGTATACGCGGTGTATAGACAACTGACGTGAGTTTTTGAAATATTTTAAAATAACACATTATTTCTTATCTCGGTGATTTTTCAATAATAAATTTTTTCAAAGTATTTTAAGAAAAATTTTGGGTCATTAGTATCGACAATGGAAAGAAATTTTAGACACCCTAATTTATATTACTTGTTAGTAGTTATTAATTTGCGGCAAGTTATTAGCATACACACATAAATGCTCTTCTTGTAATTGTACGTTATCACCAAAACATTTTAGAACTGTACAATTTATTTAGTAATACATCACAATTCGGTAGACTGAACTCAAATCCAAGTAACTGAGCATACGAACAGGGTATTCTTTCACAATGGGCTCTGCTTATTTAAGTCAATGTAAGTATTTTAAATGACGAAGATTGTCACAACTCTTTGCAATTGAAACTAATACAAATTTTTGCTGCTGGCAGTACCATTTTTTTTTTTTTTTTTTTTTTTTTTTTTTTTGTTTTCTCCAAATTTGAGTGCCCCTTTATTGGGTCGGATTTTTTCAGTTCTCACCTCTCACCTAAATACCATGCAACCTTAATCTTGTATTTTAACCTCACAAATCACAGGGTTCAAGTGTTTATCCGTGTGGTTTTTATTTTCCATAAATTTGTACATTATTTATTTTATTACTTTTAAACATCTGTAATACTGAAAAACTGTTCTCTTTTGGAGCAGTGATTTTATATTTATTCACTGTGAATTTTCATTGATTGATGAAATATGTGAAATAAGGTTAATGTGAATAAGCGAATAATCACTGGGAAATCCGTGAGAAAATTAAAAGATACCTAATGAATCAGTGAAAGTACAAACTGAAAGATGAGTGATTAAGTGATTCACTATATCTTCCCATGGTGATTCAGTTTATGAGTGTATGCAATGGATTTTCTGTATTACGAGCTAAAATGCTCTGAATTTATTGTTTTCGTTAGATTTTTATTTTTCAGATCTGTAAGCATTAAAATATTGGTTTCAGGTTAGCTAAGACTGCCTTAGTGAGCGGAAGGTAAAACAAATTCGATTTGCAATATTATGGACACCCCGATAAGCACATACATAAACACAGGCGAACATTTTTTGTAACCGATGACTTTAACGTCTTGTACTAAAAATAAAAACACATTTTTTTTTCAAACTTACATTTTCATGAATTTAAGTTTCCTCTACAAGTAGGCAAACAATAGAAAAATTTAAAACTCTTTTAGAGCATATTGACAGTCTACTTGACCCTGATTTTTCTTTCTACGCGTTGATTTACTTGTTACAGTGACGTTGTAGGTATATCGACGTTCACGTACTCCATATGGGGTCATAGTACACTATAATTTAAAAAAAAGATACATCGTCTGTTGTTGCAGTCTACCAGTTATTATAACAGTTCTTTATTTTACAAAGCCGTAAGTGCGTAGGTAAAATAATTTTTTGTAACTGTACCGTAAAAATAAAAAAAAGTGCTAACATCCAAACAGTTGGAAATGAGAGACTTTTCGTTATGGTTAAATTTTCATCGTCATGATAATAAAACTCACAAAAAAGACTTGTGAGTTCAGACTTAACGTATCGAGGTAACAGCGAGCTTAGCTATGTAGAACTGGTGGAAAAAAATAGTAGTAGGAAGACAGGCTCTTTTCTGTATTTGGAATAGCAATGTTGTGTTCTGATGATGTAGTAGTAGTTGTATAGGTTATACCGATGATGATGGAGTAAGAGAAAGAGAGAGAGAGCGAATACAAATAAGAAGAATGAGATAGAAGGGACAAACGGGTTGTTAGTGACGGCACGAGGTGGACAAGGGGGAGGAGGGGGTATAGTGTAAGTATATATATATATATTCGTTGAAGGCACAGTACGCGCACGATACATAACCTGTATACTGATATAATGTATATACATGTATAGAAGAGAGTCGGAGGGGAAGATCAAGCGTCAGCTGCGAGGCGAGAGAGGAGGATTTGAGGGGAATGAGCGAGTGTACACACATATATAAATATACCGAAGCAGAGGGGGCTGAGTCATAGCGGTGTTGCCACGTCTATATGATATCTTCTCTCTTTCTCGGTTTAACAAACGGCAACAGACTGTAGCCTCCGGCCGCGTGTGTATGCTGATGTACAATACAGAAAAACAGGCTTGCTTGGTGTTCTCGTGGGTTGGGTATATATGTATATTGTATATTGTATACATATATATATACTCATATTATAGGCTCCCGAGAGAAAAGATGTGCCTCATGATGACGATGATGATATGATTGTTGTACATGTATATACATACATACACGTTACTGTGGAGAAGAGAAGTTCTGTGGATCTAGATTTCACGCACTTACGGCCACGAGCTGTTTTACGAATAACACATACAAAATGTGTGCATGGGGCTACAATACTGCAGTCCATCGTTGTTTTTTTGTTTTGAACTTGTTCTACGGCTTGGGTACGCCGAAAACCTTCTGTTTTATGTTCTCTCTGCTCCGAAAAAAATTATTATAAGTACACCGAGAGTTTACTTGCTACGAAAATTATTTTACGTAGCTTCACTCGCCGTTGTGTAAATTTATTTTATTTTATGTTTCGATTTTTTTGGGGGGGGAGAGTAGTAATGATTGTTTCAACTCTTTCGTCGAATACCAAAAGTCAATTACATAATGGCACACGTAAGATCAATTAAAAACCCAGATACGGCTTGTATTACATAAGCAGTGAGAAATCCTCCGTTCTTGTTTACTTGTATATGATTAATTTCGTATTTTTTACAGTTTGGTTTAAAATACTCTGCATTTTTTTTTTTTTTTTTTACATTAAAATCAATAATTTTTATTCCTTGATAAATGCGTAACTAAATAAAAAACACTCTTACATTGACTCTTTTATAAGATGTAGACGCTTAAATTCCTTTTTTTAGCTGAATTTGTATTTTATTCGTTGTAAATTCAAGTGTCGCAGTCACAACGTTGATTGGATCTATTTTTGTCTTTGTTTGCAAGAAAACACTGAAATTTGTTCGCATTCAACCAACTTTTTTTGTCTTCAAACGTATGAATCATAAAGAACCAGATAAACGAACACGAATTACGTTTTCTGTCTCGGGAACGCAACCGTGTTTAAAACTCATTGATGAATAAAAAACACTACGCTCGAATATATTGCAATTTAAAATTGCTGTATACGCTAAGAGGCAAAATTAGTGGGAGTTTGACCCGTACGTACACACATTATTTCTATTATTCTCGCATAGTGAATGGTAAAGAGCCATATTAATAGCAACAACAGCATAGTAGCAGCGAGAGACAAGCCCCAAACGAGAAAGGTGTATTAGTCAAGTCGAGCGTGACTCCGGTCTCTGCTGCAGTCTCGACTTTTCTCCTTACTCGTAGGATACAAGTAAGTAGCCGAGTAGCAATTGAAGGCAAGAAAAAAAAAAGTGTTTCAGCTGGCTTATTTCTTTCTCTCTCTCTCTCCCCCTTGGAGTTAAATTGCTCGATGGTGGAGTAAATGTGTATATACTTATATAGATGTATAGCCAAGATTAAACGAGACGGCAACGTGGAACCACAATACATACACATACCAAACCGATCGAATCGTTCGCTGGTATAACGACTCAAGTATATATGTATATGTTCATGGTATACACAGAAACGAGCGCGTTTGCTTATCCAGCGTGGCACTTGTGCCCCTCCCGACCTCGACTCGACTCTTTTTATCTCTATCTCTTTCTTTAGCTCGCGTATGATACTTTACCTGGCCTCTTTGTGTCCCCCCCGCCTTTCACGCGAACTGTACCGGAGAGCTGACTTGGCGTTCCGAGAGAGCCAGTACACCTCCCACCCATCCCCCCCATCAGTCATCATCAAAAAACGGTACAGTCTACAGTGCAAGCAGACTTGGATTTGAGGAACAGGAAAAAAAAAAACCCCAATATCGAGTAGGCCTTGCGCGCAAACCTGCTTCTGCTGTTGTTTCCACTTCTGCATATGCCATAAACAAAAAATATATTTACATGCTGATTCGTGCCAATGCACACCATCGTACTTGCTGAACGAAAATTTAAAAATTCATCCAATGGTTCCATGTACAAAGTGTAAGAACATTCGATGCCGAAATTGGACGTGGCATTTGGGTGTATGTGCACTGTACGGCAAATATTAAAATTGAACACACATGTGGTATTTCATTAACTTAGTATGCGAAAAATGAGTTTTTTTTTTTGTAATTTATCTTGAATTTCCTTTTTTCTGGGGCACAATAGTAGCTCGTACGTATATATTTATTCTTTATTTATTTATTTGTCAATTGTTTCACATCACCAGTACATACATCTCATACAAAACTGAATTTCGTATAAAAGCACACCAATCGAAAGGAAACAACTTCCATAAAAAGTAGATATACAAAGATGTTCACAACAATTTGGAGAACACGTGTGGAAAATCATTCCTCACAGCCTCTAAGTGAACGAAAATATACGCGTTCTGTGAATTCTATTTCCGGAGGAGGAGAGCTGTTGGCGACGCTTCTGCTGCTATACGTCAAAATGGTCGGATGTACATTTTGGGCGCTCTCTCTCTCTCTCCATATATACATACACCGCTCGAACGATCGCTCTTTCTCTCGTTGGGAGGTACGATAATAAGTAATGAAAGAAAAATAAAAAATAACGTTTCGTTCGAGCTGAGCCCTCTTCTTCGCCAATTTATACTATCTGTATCGCTCCGATTGGTTATCGCTGCTCTTTTTTTTTTTTTTTTTTTAGCCTCCGGGATACATTCCACGTAATCTCCTTATCGTGCTCTAGATTGTGTTTATTTTTCCCGCACGTCATGGAACGACCAGTGTATTTTTACATTTTAAATTAAAGTAAAAGATATAAAAGTAATTACAAGAGGTAAAAGAAAAACATTTCCTCTACCCTCGTTGGAAGATCCGAGTACTTTTCTCCTCGGCCAGGGCTATTTTTGCCGTACATCAAACACAAACTCGGTTACAAAAGCAAACGGGAGAATCATATACGAGTATATATTACAAGTGCTACGTGGCCCGGGAGTCGTGAAGAAAAAAAAAGCAAAGGACAAAAAGATGGAAGGAAGGAAGAAAATGAGAGCAAAATTTCAACTACAAACGAGCAGAGCAAATGAGAGTACGTAGAGAGAGACGAGTGAGTTTTGATAAAATGGCCGGAGAGCCCGATGTGTCGGAGAGTGCAGATTATATTGTACGTGCGACTCGCGCGAGCTGAGACGATAGACTTGGGAGTTGGCTCGGTTGGCTCGTACCGAAATGCGTTGGCTCGATCTCCGCAGCACAACTGCGCTTGCGCCCTACTATACCTTTCTCTCCTCCTTCTCCTGTTGCCGAAGCTCGCCGTTCTCCTCCGTCCTCCTCTAGCAAGCCGTACCCATATTTATACTTACCCACCCAACGGTGTCGAATCGACTCTTGGACGTTGACGCTCCGCTGCATCCCTTCTCCGTTTCTCGCTCGCGACTATGCTTGTGTTGTTCGTACATACGTGATGTGAATGTGTGTGCACACATACCGCCCTGACTCCCATCCTTTGGAGGTATACCCTCTACAGAGCCGACACTGCCGCTGTGCCCTCCTTGCCTCCACCCCCTTGGTCTCCTAGCACCCACACACTGGGTAAATTTTACATGCTGCATCTACACACGTCACTACTAGCTTGCGTGTATTTTACTTGTATAATGGCCTCTCGCTCATATTACACATGTATATAGTTACAAACCCGCCCGTCTCCCCTTCCTCCTCGCGACGAAAACACTCGTGCAGTATGTATGTTGCATACGTATAGGTATGATATGCTGCTTTTATCTCGTTCGCCGATCCTGCGAATGTTGTGTTGGGTTCTTGGATCATACCTTGGTTTTTCCGGATCCTCGAATTTATAGTGCTGGATTCCACGTTTGTGTCAACTTTTACTTCAATTTTTTTTTTTTTTTTTTTTTTTTTTTTTTTTTTTCTTTTTCTTTATGTATATACGCGTAATTTTTACCAATCTCCGTTTATTCCAAAAGCATTCCGTACATAAAACTTGAAAGTCATTGTACTTTGAACTCTAATTTCTTATAAATTTATTTAAATCTACTAAATTCCATGCAACGATTGAAAAACTGTACACCTGATGATGGTGATCTTGAAAGGACAGATAATACCTACGTTAGCTATTTCTATTCAAATTTTCATACTGAGTAAAATTTTGTCACAATTCGCTCCCATCGCGTGTCGTAGGGTGTTCACACAACAGTATAACTTTGTAGTAAAAATTAATAATGAATATGTTTTACATATGAAGGGTTACAGCTTCTTAAGAGTATAAATGTATTTTCTTTTTTTCCCATTGATTTTTTGTAAGCAAAAGAACAAACGTTAAAAAAATAAATGGCAGTAAAGCAAACATAAATATGAGATATAAGATTAATGAATAATTGGGTGTAGGTCACCATATTTGTACGTCAATAAACCCTTACGTGTATAATAACGTCTTGTACCCATCGTAACGTATATAATCGTATATAAGACATGTTGTTGCCATTGCACCGGAGTTGTAGCGTGAGACACAGCGTTGCCAAGTCTTGAATGATTATTCCCCCTTGCCTGCGGGCTAAAACCTTGAAAAAGTTGCGTAGAGTGTGTGTGCATATGGTAATGGTGTGTATATATACGCGCGTGTGTGCGCGTGGTACACACACGCATCACGAATAACGCGATTCACCTCCATATACATAATATATGTTTCCATCCCATATTTATACATATCATTAACTTGGCGTAATTGTACAGCGTAACTACGACCTGGGATGTATTTACAACTTTCCAGTACTCCGCTGTGGCTTAAGTTAGTGGATGTAAAATATTGTACCAATGACTGCATAACTGTTTTTTTAATTGATTGCGGAATATGTACCCATTATTTATTGGTCGTCTTCTCGATGTAGCGGACTGCGACATAACACCATGTCAGTCGTACATGCGAAAGGTCAAACATTGCCCTGGAAAAAAAAAATGTTTAAAAATTCATTTCACCCACTTATTCTGATACATGTTTTGGCAATTTATGTCAATACGTCTTAATAATTTATGTGTTTCTGACATTTGGATCTATAAAAAGTATTAGCTCTACCAGTGAACTGGATCCAAACTTCCCTGAATTTATCGTAAAAAAATTTTAAAAATCAAAAAAATCATTGTGCAGATAAAATGAACTTTTTAGCGAAAACATCTTGTTTAATTTTCATGGAGGTAAGTATTTTGTTAGGTTTTCTAATACATGAGTCATAGAGAAGAACAATTTTTTTGAGTATCGAAATAAAAAAAAGCAAACCAGGATAAACAAAACTTTATTTTCAAGCCATTTAGTATAGAAAAAATAAAAGAAGTACGAAATTAATTTCGTAATAAGTATTAGCGTAAACAAAAGCATGGAGAAACATTTTTTCCGAGCCGATACAAATAAAAAAAAAACCGGTAAAATATTTACATAAAAAAAAAAAAAAAAAAAAAAGCTTTGTCGAAAGAATTAACCAAGGGCAATTTGTTTTGTCCCCTACAACGCAGATATGGACGAGTGCAGAGCGTCAAGCTGTTGCCACGGGGCGAGGAGTGTCCCGTGGAGGGCTCGCTGGGCGAGGGCAGCGAGCTGGGCTCGGCTAGCGGCGGCAGCGGCTCCGGGGGCTCGAGCAGCCAAGGCGCCTCGGCCACGGTCGCTTTCATGGACATCAAGTCGGCGGCGAAGGCCCACGCCACCGAGCACACCCTCGACGAGAGGGCCCTCACCACCCAGTACTACGAGCCCCAACACATTCAACCCAGGTTTCCCTCTCACGGGTGAGCTGCTCATATTATATTCTTTTTCACCAAAACAGATGCCCTCCGTACGTTACACGCACAACGGTGATACGATCGCCCCAACTTTTTCTTTTTTTTTTTTTCATCTGCAGGCCGTGCTTTTTTTTTCCTCCGCTTATCGGTACCCGCGTATCTTTCGGCAATAACCCGAGAGAGAGAGAGAGATATGTACACATACGTATTTTCGAGTGTTCAACACGGGAATTATTGTGCTCCGTGGGTCGCGTCAATTCGCCGAAGAGTAATACAAAATTATTATCGCGAACTTGAAAGTAAAAAAAGAAAAAAAAAAAAAAACGCGCGCATGCAAATGGCTCTTTCCGTCATCAAAGTTTTGAGAAGAGCCACCACAAGTTTAATTTTCATCGAAAAGTTTTTCGGAATTTCATTCGATCGTACGCAGAGTTCGTATCTTTTCAGCCATTTGATGTCGCGGTATCTTTGTTACGTAAGTAAATAATCAAAGGAAAGCTGCTTTTGTCGTGTACAGCGTTAATGAGGTCAAAGCGTGAATAGGAGCGCAAAGGCAGGGATTGTATCGAAGGTCTGGAGCGTAAGTGACGCGGCCGATAAGCGATATCGCTTAGGACATCGGCATCGGGCTCGGGTCACATGTACACTTGCACACAGTATATTATATACAAATACTTACGTGTGTATATGGTGCGCGGCAAATAAGACGCTGTGGCGGCTTCGGTGTAGTAGCACGTGTCACCAATCTTGGTGGTATACTCGTATTGTACCTTATATAAATATATACTTGGAGAATCGAGCGCACGATTGAATATGCTGCTGTTTATTAATATATTTCAGGCCGTGTAAATCGACACTCGCTTGCTGCTGCTGTACTCATTTTTGTGTGGTTGATGAATTATTTTTACAAACTTGTTACAAGTCTGGAAATAACTGCTCCAAATTTTTTTTTTTTTTTTTTCGCAAAAACAGACCATAATCGGAAGAAATGCCATTAGTGGAATAATATCGTTATTTCACAGCAATAAAACGAGAGTCAATTTTTTTTTTTTATTTCTCTATCTCTCTCGATTTACTTTATTTTTAATTGATCTTTTACACGCTTGCGTGGTATTATCCAAAAATATACACGTGTAACATTAAATTACGCTGGAGGGCGGGGTGATTTATTCTTTTTCAGACACGAATAAAATTTCAATGACTTTTTTCAATAGTAAAAATAAAAAAAAAAAAAATAAATAACTCAATCTACGATTAAAAATTGTGCTCGATGGACGCTTAGATAATCACATATTGTATATCCTCAAAATTCATCGAAAGACAATTGCTGTCGTTTAACCTCGAGTTGTGATTTTTTTCATTTTTCTATTTGCCGTATCATACAAACATCAGTTGTGACAAAGACACTATATACACACCTACAAAAACATAATAACTTTTCAGGATACCTGTAAATAACCGCTACAACTCCAGTAAACGCATTTTCTCAAAATATCTTTGAGATGTCTTGTAGACTTGCAATGTCCATCTGAAAAACACCTTGGACAATGAAAAGTCTCCAAGAAACCTTGAGAAAACGTGTCAACTGCGACACGATACACGGATAACACTCTTATAGTTTGCCTCTAAATGGAAAAAGAAAAAAAAAGTAAAATCGGCCAATTGTCGATGTGTTGCAGGAGGGACAGGGAGCGCGAGCGCGAAAGGGAGCGCGAGCGGGAGCGCGAGAGGAGCTTCGAGTCGTCTGTGACGGTGGGCAACTCGAGCGGGCGCTTCGCCCGCTACGAGACCCCCCCGCGCGCCCGGACCTCGAGCTACAGCCGGAGCGCCGGAGCCGGCACCCCCGGGGCCAGTCCCGGCCACCCCGGCCCCATATCCCGGGCCGCCCGGCGCTCCTACCAGGCCGACCCCTACTACGAGCCCGACTACCCCGAGCCCCAGCTCACCAGCCGGCGCTTCCGCAGCTACGACGAGTTCAGCCAGGGCAGCGCGGCCAGCCACGACGACTACGAGCCCGGTGGCGGTGGGGTCGTCCTGGTCGGGAGTGGGGCCAGTGGCAATGGGCCTAGTGACAAGCTCCTCGACGACGAGCTCGGGCCCCCGGGTCTTGGGCTGTCCATCGGTCGCAGGCACGCCATCCCGGTGGCCGGTGCGGGTGGACCCGGTGGGGTGGTTGTCGTCGTCGGGGTCGATGGGCCGCCGCCTCCGTTGCTCCCGCCCCCACCCGACATCCGGCACCTGCAGAAGGAGCGGGTCCACCTGCTGGAGCAGCTCGAGGAGTGCCACAGCAGTGGGGACGAGCAGATGGGCTTTGCGCCCAAGAAACGGCAGAAGCTGTGCGAGCCGGCAGCCCTGCTCCTGGCCTCGGCGAACCACAGCCTCGAGGACGACGAGCCGGAGATCACGTCGCTGCTCGTCACTTCGCACTCGGGTCGCAAGGGCATCGAGGTGCGCCGGGTCAGCGACGGCAAGTCCTCCCATCACGGCTCTAGGCGGTCCAGCTGCGAGACAAGGGTCTCGTTGCCCTGCAAGCGCCGTCGCGACGGCAGCTCCAGGTACGTCCACCAACGCTCTTACACTATAAGTACATGCTTTGGGTTCTTTCGCACCAACGACAAGCTATAAGGATACCCCAAGTGGCTGTGTTTTCTAAACACAACTTTGAACGCGTGGATTCATGGGGGTACATGTAGCCATTTTTACATTGCGAAATTTATTGTTTCCATGTCTTGAAAAATATCAAAGCTTTGTGGCTCGTTTCCGTTTAATTTCGGTCAATCGATGATTGTGTGTTTATTACTTTTTATCCGAATGGATAGTATGATTTGACCAAAAAGTAATCGAGTTGACATTTTTTTTTTTTTTTATCAACAAATTCAATGAGGACAATGATGATTTTTAACAAATAAAAAAACCATCGTAGTTGGGGTTTTGCGCAACTCTCAATAGTTAATTGAATATGCAGGGTTAAAAGTTTTGAAAAATCTGGTTGTATCGTGTTACGCAAAATATAGAAAATCGTCATCCGAGACAGTCGATGTAACACACCTTTTTCAACTCTTTCGTCATCAGCGTTACGCACCATTTAATCTGATAATCTTCATAGTTTGATCGAAATCGACTTAATTTCATCGATTACTTGGAACTTTTTTTATCGGAGTGTAAATGTCTGACCAAACAAGTTTTCGATAAACGATTTTTTAAAAAAGAGCTAGAACAAAAAGAAATCAATTTTTCATAAACTTGTAAGTTTTTTTTATTTTTAAAAATTTCAAATGGGTCAAAATCATTTCAAACAAAAAAAAAGACAAATTTCTTACCGATGTTTTTCGTCTGGAATTATTGACAGTAAAATGCCACAAAAAGCGCTAAATGTTAATTTAATCGGTTAAGTCGGCATTATCCAAACACGTTTGTTATTTCTCAAACACAAGTTCATTAACCTCGAGATTAGAAGGCGTATGACGTAACTGCCTTAATATTTTCGGGTGTATAACACAAGCAAAGCCGTGACGAAGAAAAAAGTCTCATGGATAATAAATGCCTTATTGCGTGTGTGTTTTTCTCCCACCACAGGCATCACGAACACCACGAGGGCTCTCGGCCAGGCACGCCGCTCGTCGACGAGCGCCCGGAGAACATCATGCCCAGCGAGCCCCGAAGGTTTCGCGAGCGCAGCCAAGACGGTCCCCTTTCGCTGCCTCTGCCCAGGTTCGCCACCCAATTGTTGAACAGCGGCAGCGGCAGCAGCGGGATCAGCAGCGGCAGCAGCACCAGCTCCCGGGGCGGCAGCACCCCCAGCTCCGGCCTCGGGAAAATCGGCTCGCCCCCGTGCATCGAGCGACTGCAGCCCGCGTCGGCCAGCGCCATCCCGGCCCCGGCTTCGCCACCACCGCGGCAAGCCAGTCTCAGTCCCACGAGCTCCGACAGCGACACGGCGCCCCAGTCGCCCAGCCTCGAGGAGCGCATCCGCTCGTTGGACGAGAAGTACGAAAAGTGGTCGGGCTCGCGAGCCATCGGCGTCCTCCAAGTGGCTAGCGACGCGCTCTCCGGGAAGCGCGACGTGTCGAGCAACAGCGTTGCCAGTTGCAGCAGCTCCAACAACGTGGCCGCCAGCTCTGTCACCAGCAGTAGCACCACCAGCACCACGAGCACCGGCAACAGCAGCAGCAACAACAACAACGGTAACAGCAGCAGCGAGCGGTTTCGTTTTCGGCACAAGCTTCTCGATCTCGACCTGCACGAGGTTCAGCCCTCGGACATCGTCAAGTCCGTCCTGGCCAAGCGCAGCGTCTTCGACGAGGACTCGAAGCGCCTCGAGAACCTCAACGAGAAGTACGAGCCCAAGGAGTTCACGGGTGTGCTGGGCGTGAGTACGCTCATCGGTCAAGCGTCGAGTACCACCACCAGTATCGCCGCCACAACCACCACCACCACCATCACCACCACCGCCACTACCACCGCGACCTCCTCAACCACCACCACAACCAGCAAGGTCTGCCTGCAGTATCCGTTTCCTAGTCACCCGCCCGCGGCCGCGGCCGCGGCAGCTGTCGTTTCTTCGTCGTCGTCGTCGTCGACGTCCTCCTCCTCTTCCACGTGTTCAGCAGCGTCGTTGTCGTCCGCGTCCTCGGTGTCGTCGCTGTTGTCCCCAGGGCCGGTGAATCCAAGCAAGGCCAGCAGCAGCATCGTCGAGCCTCGCGGCGCGAGTGCCGCGACGACGGCCAGCTGCCACGTGCACCCGAGCCCCACGGCGCCCGTCACTCCCGGGGCCAACGTCAAGACGGTCAGCCCGGAGCTGCCGCCGGTCTCGTTGCCGCTCAGCCTGGCGTGTGCCTCGACGAGTCGCAGCCAAGCCTCGCTGCCCCCGGCCTCGCCGCTCGCGGCCGCGGCACCGCCGACTCAGCCGGCCACGACGGCCGCAACGAGCCCCCTCGAGGTCGCCCAGCGGCATCGGCCCAGGAAGGAGTCGACCTCGAGGGACCCGCGGGACCCCCGGCCCGTTCACAAGACCAAGGAGCCCACGACGGCGCCCTCTCCTTCGTCATCGTCGTCGCGAAGATCGAGAAAGGACGAGGAGCGCGAAGAGCGCGGGCAGCCCGAGGTCTCGGAGTCGGAGGGCAGCAGGGACTCGAGGCACGAGAAGAAGGACAGGGAGGACAAGGAGAGGCGGGAGCGCGAGGAGCGCGAGCGCAAGGAGCGAGAGGAGCGCGACAGGCTCGAGCGCGAGCGACGGGAGCGCGAAGAGCAGGAGAGGAACGAGCTGGAGCAGCAGCAGCAACGAGAACGGGAGAAACGCGAGAGGGAGCGCAAGGAGAAGGACGAGAGGGAGAGGAGAGAGCGCGCGGAAAAGGAGAGACTTGAGAAGGAAAAGCGGGAAAAGGAGGAGCGCGAGAGGCGACGGGAGGAGAAGGATCGGCTCGAGCGCGAGAGGAAGCGCGAGAGGGACGAGAAGGAAAGGTTGGAGCGAGAGAGGCGGAAGGAAAAGGAGGAGCGCGAGAGGCAGGAGAAGGAAAAGCGCGAGAAGGAGGAGAAGGAGCGCGTTGACAAGGAAAAACACGAGCGCGACAGGAGGCGAGAGCGCGAGGAGGTCGAGAGGCGAGAAAAGGACAAGGCCGACCGCGAGAGGAGGAGGGAGCGCGAGGAAAAGGAGAAGGAGCGAGAAAGGGAGAAGGACAAGGACAGAAGGGAGCGAGAGGAGAGCAGCGGGAAACGTGGACCGACGGAAAATCACGTTCACCCGCCGGTGGTCAACACTCACCACTCGGCTCCGATCTCGAGCAAGCGAAGATGCTCCTTGCAGGACGGGCCTCTCGAGGACGAGGGCAAAGAGTCGAAGCGCGCCAAACTCTCGGAGCACCGTCGGGACAGCAAGGACAAGTCGTCCAAGCAGAGCAGCCGGCGTTCCGAGGATCGTAAACATCGCAGCGAAATTCACCGGTCGAGTCGCGACAGTAGGGACAGCCGAGAGAGCAAAGACTCGATCTTGACTCAGGACAGCCGAGACAGTAGGGACAGCAGGGAGTCGCAATCCCACGCTGTCGACTTGCTCCGGGAGTCGAGTCGGGAGGGCAAAGAGAACAACAGGGAAGCGACGAGTAGCAGTAGCAGCAGCAACAGCAGCAGCAAGGACAAACAGCGTAGTAAAAAGAGCCGTTCGGAGAGGTCGACGGACAAGGAGTCGAGGGAGCGAAGCCCTCGAGTTTCCGTGCACGAGCCCGAGAAGGATTTTCTCTCCAGGCTGGAACTCAAGAGAAGCGACTCGAGCCCGCTCAGCGAAAACTCACCCGTCACCACCTCGCACCATCCCACCAGAGAATCGCAACAGCTACATTCGCATCATCATCATCATCATCACCACCACCACCAACAACAGCAACAGCAACAACAGCATCTCAATCAGAATGCTCACAGTGACTTTGACGAT
Source organism: Copidosoma floridanum (assembly GCF_000648655.2). The sequence continues at coordinate 3,680,034 of NW_019379523.1, read as the reverse complement.
GCCATGCTTTCGGGGCACGAGATTCATCAGGGACCACGACATCCTTCGGCTACCGATACCGACAGTGACGAACCAAAGAAGCATTCCATTTTTGACATTGTCGACGATGAGCCTGCTTACATTAGTATGTACGACAAAGTGAAGGCGCGATCGACAAAGACCATGCAAAAGAAGGAAGAGGAAAAACGTCAAGTGAGTACTTAGTTTGGTGATTTTTATTTATCGATTTGAATCCAAAGCAATAATTTAATTTTTTTTTTTTTTTCTTTTTTCCGCAGGTGAGGTTAAAAGACAAATTTTCGCAATTGAAACAAAGTCGGGCGAGACGCGAGGAAAAGAAGCAGAGCACTTCGTGGGACGGAGACTCTGTGAGTAGCAAGGCCTTGACGGAGGACGAAGGTACTTCCGAGTCCGACTCGACGAGAGCAAAGTCATTGTCCCGCAAAGGCTCGAGATCTCGTATACATTCTGACACCAGCGAAGAGGACGAATCCTTCAACAACAAATTGGATGTAAAAATAAAAACCGAGCGTTTCTTGGAGAGCGACGTTGATCAAGGTTTCGCGGATACGGAGGAGAAGCATCACATTCGCGAATCTCCCAACATCAATAAGAGCATCATCGTCAACAATGTTCACATCAAAGAAGAGCCGAGAACGTCGGATGACGATGACAGGATATCGATGCCTTTCCACTTGAACAAGGTAGTGGTGAACAATCACGATCGAGACTCCCGTAAAAAGTCGCACAAGAAAAAACAAAAGCGACAAAAGAGCTCGATATCGAGCGAGGATGCCGTCAAGCAGCAAGTCTCTTCTGACTCTTTTGATTACAAAAGCAATATCAAGACGGAGCTCTGCTCGAGCGCAAACTCCAATCACGTGGACGACGAGGCTTCTCCGATTTCAATGTCCAATCTCAACGCTTCGACCCCGCCCGCTGACAGTGACGAGAGAAAGAAGTCCAAGAGCAAAAAGGACAAGAAGCGCGACAGGAACGCCGAGAATAAAGTCAAGGCGAGGAGAAAGCGCCTGAACCGACAGGAGGCCAGAGATAACCAGCGAATGGAGGATATCTTTGGTCCCTTGTCGGAGACCGACGAGCGAGAGGTTGACGAGCCCGCGTCGAACTACGTCAACAACTCACCCGACTCGCCCGTGGAAAACCACCACCACCACAGTCTCCACCGGCATCACCGACACCACCACGTGGACTTTAATTCGGACAGCGACGGTGCCAACAGCCCCGTTCGCGAGCACGAATCGTCCGGACGCAAATCCGACAAGAAGCGCCGGCATTACACGCACGACGAAACCAGTCCCGACTCCATCGAGGCTGGCCGAGAAATCGAGGCTAATCTTCTGGCTAGTCTGTCATCCGGCTCGCCCAAATCCGCCACCATGGCGCCCGTTGCCACATCCGCCGAGTCCATGAACGAGCACGACGTCTTTCGCTTTACCGACGACAACGACAGCGTCGAGCCCGCCACTCCGATCAGCACCGCACCCGAGAAGCTCAAGGAGAAAAAGAAGAAGCGCAAAAAGTCCAAGGACGAACGCTCGCGCAAAGAATCGCACCACCACCATCACCACCATCACCATCACCATCACCACGAAAAGTCGTCGAGTCTCAGTTTGCCGAGTCTCAGCTCGGACAACTCGCCACCTAGGGCCAGTAGTCCCATCGTTCAAGCTGCAGCGGCTACGGCGACGCCGGTGGCCAGTACCATTCAGCCAGCCTCACCGAAGGAGAGTATGCCTAGTCCGATAACAAAGGAAGCTACCACTGCCGCCGTGGCACCGTCTGCCGAGCTCGAAGCCACTACAGAAGCCCTCGAGTCCTCGCAGTCGTCCGAAAAGAAAAAAGACAAGCTGATCCCTGGTTTCGGGCTCGATATCGACGAGAGTATACACGAGAACGCGGTCAAGAGTATCTCCGAGCCCGACGAGCGTGACACCAGTCTCCAGTCGATCAACAGCCGAGAGGAGCCGGAGATACCCGAGGCGTCGACACCGCCAGCGCAGACCGAGGACAAGCCTCGAGTCGTCATTTCCCAGGAAGAAACTGCAGACGCGGTCGCTGCCCTTCTGGAGGAAACGTTCGGTGAGCCTGAGGACGACTACCCTTACGAGGCTGAAGAGACGAATGAGCCCGAGGTCGAGAACACCATGGTTCCGGTGCCGCAGACGCCACCACCAGAGGACGTCGAGGAAACACAACAGGCAGTCGAGAGTCTCAATGCTTCGACCGAGAGCACGGAAGCCGACCTCAAGCCAGACACGCCACAGAGCGAGCACGACCTGCAAATTGACACCGACACCGAGGAAGACACCAGCTTTGAGACCTTTGAATCTAGCCAGCTACCCAAGACACCAGACATTCCAAACTTTTACAAGTCACCGTCCAAGACCCCAACGCCTGCAGCTGCGTTGTCACCTCCTGCATCGTCGTCCACTGTTACGACCGCCCCGGCAACAGCTACCGAGGTGCCAGTAAAGTTGTCAGCAGAGTCGTCGTCGGCCTCGTCGAAGTTGCCAGAAAATCTGGAGCGGCAACCGCCGACCAGTCCACCTGTTTCAGCTGCGCCTCCGCTGTCAAGGCCCCTGCCGAGTTCGATACATCCCTGGAGCCTTGCTGAACAATCAACTCGAGAGCTAACAAAAATACCTCTACCAAAGTCTGTGGAGCAGCAGTCCAGTGTGAAGGAGCCCGCGAACTGCGAAGCTCAAGCGCCAAGACCATCTCCGCTTCCGGTGGTGGTACCTGCACCTCCAGTTCCTGGGCCACAAATGCACGTCTCGGAACCACTGAGTATGCCAATTCTCACCGAGACGAGCAAAACTTGCGCGCCGCAGCAGCCTCTCTACCAGAGGCTCCCGGTTTCTCCTCAGAGCCAGATGTTACCGTCACGGCAGATCTCATCGAGGGTCGCGAATCCCATATCAACCGCTATCGCCGTGTCGAGCGCGGCTGCCTCTCCGACCTCGTCGAGACCGAGTCCCCTCGCGGTGGGTCAGCCTTCGCCCCGGCTGGCTCAGCAACCTCACTCGCCAAACGGCCAGTGGAACCGCGGCTCGGCCCAGACAAGTCCTCTGGCAGCTTGTGCGCCCAAAACCTCGATTACCACTGCGAACGTCAGAATACCGGTGAGCGTTCCCATCTCGGCTCATCGTCCAGAGCTTCAGCTCCAGCACATCTACTCGACGGTGATGAGCCCACAGCAGCAGCAACAACATCCGGTCATTCAGCACGCCTCGGGTATGAGAGCCGTGGCTCCGAACTATCCGCGCGGGGGCCTGCCTCCTCTGACTTTAAGCATGCCGCCGTCGAGACAATACTTGCCGAGCATGCCGATGCAGTCGCAACAACAACAACAACAACAGCATCAACATCAGCAGCAATCACAACAGTCCAAGTTGGATGCGAGCTCGCTGTCCGGGAAATCCGTCATCGAAACTCTACTTCCGGCCAACGCGAGCGAGCTCGCGCCTCGAATGGACGAGCAGCCGAAGCTCTCGACGAGCATCATCGCGGCAGAGTCCAGCATCAAAGTATCGACCTCACCAAAGGTGCCCTCGCCGAATCAGCCGCCCACTTACATCCCGGAAACGGCCAAGGTCGACATCGGCACGAGCGCTGCCTGCACCGTTTTCGGCAAGACCACCGACGTGACGACCACCCTGTCGCCCAGTCTGCAAAAACGCGAGCTCAGCAGCGCGCAGATCTTTACGAGTCACTTGGTTACGGCTCCCCCTCCACCTCCTCCCTTGCCGTCGTCGACGCAGTCTTCCACGATGAGTCCCGTCATAGTCGCTCACGGCCAGCCTCACCTCGGCCACCCGTCGCTCGTACGCTCGCTCATGCAGTCCACGACGGCAACGTCGTCAGTCGTTACGCCTTTCGTGAAAAGCCTCATGTCCTCTGCGTCGCATTACGCGACGCCGATCAGTGCTCTGTCCATGGATCCTTTGGCCTCCGTCGCTGGATTAAAGTCACCCTTGATGTCGTCGCAACAATCAATGCTGCTTGCCAAGCCGCACATACCAGTTGTCTCGGCTGCGCTTCAAGGCATCGCGTCACCGGCTAACCCGAGCGTCATCGGTAAATCAAGATCTTTGGACAACGACACGAGCTTTTTGTCGGAGAAGTCGCTTCGCGCGATGGACGAGCTGATGAGCGTTCACAAACAGATGCAGTCGGCCCAGTTCACGCAGATGAAATCGCCTCAGAGCGTCGAAGTCCGGCACGTCGCTGTTTCTTCCGAGGTCGAGGAGAAAGTCAAGGAGGAAAAACCATCGGAGCAGCCGATAAAGTTGGAAACGAGCGTGGACATGAAATCGGAAAAATCAGAGCCCAGCCAGGTGGAACGTGTCGTCGTCAAGTCGGAAGACGAGAAGCTCGAGGAATCTGCTCGAGTTAAATCAGAGCTTGACGTATCTCCCAAGATCGAAGCACCTTCCAACGAGATCAAACAAGAGCACGAAGCTCCAAAGGAAGAGGCTGAAGTTGAGGAAGACGCCGAGGAAGAAACAGTCGAAGAATCACCAAAAGAAATTGAAACCGCTAAGGAAGAGGCGACCGATAGCAAAGAAGACAGCGATTACTGGTCGGCAAAGGAGGTCAACATCGAGAGCGTGATCAAGAAGGTCGACGCGCTGTGCGATGGCGAGAGCAACGACGTCGACGAGGAAGATCAAGCCGCCGACACTCACGCGGAGTCTCAGACCCACGACACAAGCAAGAGCGAAGGAGACGCGTGGTTTGACTCCGAATCGGCGGACGATGAGCACAAAAAGAGCTTCACGAACGTGGACGACCAGGACGAAGGCGTGGAAACGTCCGAGGGCGAATCGACGAGAGGTAGACGTGGCAGATCCAAGGCGAAGAGAACAGCCGGTGCACGAGGTGGTGGTGTAACTACCAGACGTGGAGGGCGAAATGCCGCAGCTGCTGCCGCGGCTGCTTCGTCATCGGCTACCGTGAGCGCTGGTCCACCGGCGCCGGCACCAGCATCATCACCAGTACCAGTTGGTACACCGCCCAAACGTGGAGGTGCCGTTGGTCGGCCAGCTCGTGGTGGCAAGCAGCACTCAGAGAGGCACAAATTCCCTGCGGACGTTTACGAGTTTCACGATGACAGCGAGGAGGACAACGCGGGCAGGCCCAGGCTCATCCTCACGATCAAGTCGCCGGGACCGAATGTCACATCTGGTCCCAACGCTCTGCCGGCCACGCCGGTCGCGGCCGTCAAAGAGGTGCCTCCCGAGGAGTTTGTCTCACCGACAACGAATACTCGCAAGTCGCGCAGGCTCGCTGAGAAGGACGGCAGTCGATCGACCATCGACGACGTCATCGAGGACGTTGTACGTGGTGCAGCGAACAAAAATGCGCTCGGTACCGCGCAGTCCTCGGTTACAACGCGCAGAAGCACCAGACAGAACAGCACTAATCCACGCGCTACGGTCGTCAACCAACAGCAGCAGCAGCAGCAGCAGCAACCCCAGCCACAAACACAGCAGCAGGTACAGCCACAACAGCAACAGCAACTGTCGGTCCCCACGACTGCTGAAACGCGCAAGTCGCCAAGGGCGTCAAGAAAAACATCGCACCGCAATTCCGAAAGCACTGATGACCTCACGGAAGAGAAGACAGTCAAAGACGAACACCAGTTTAAAGAAGAAAATGAGACACCGAGTCCGGTGCAGTCCCTTTCCGACAAGGCAGAAGAGCCCTGCAAGCCAACGCCGCCAACTACAGAAGCTGGTCAGAAATCTGCTCCCCTCGAGCCCACTAATCTTATTGACCCGGTAACTGGCATGCTCATACCTATGCGTGAGTCCGAGGAAGGCCAGTACATACCAGTCTCTACAGCTTCTGGTCAGGTTATTCACAACGCCGTGAGGACAAGTGCAGATGCCAAAACGAATTTGACCATAAGCAGCAGCAGCAGCGTTAATTCCAGCAGTCACATGAGTGTTAGCAATGCCCCGGTGGAGCCTGTTAAGCCAAAGAAGCTGCATGTGGAAGCGAGTCAGGCAGAAATAACCAAGGCAGAGGTCGAAGCTCCAGTTATAGCTGTTACAACTATTGCTGCAACGTGCAAACCTACAGTTACAACGGTACAGAGCGTCACCACTCCGATACATACGACTCCTGCGCCAGCGATGATCCAGAGTAACGTCATTACGAAGCCTCAATCTCCGGTCATTCAGACAACTGCAAACGTTGTTGCTCAGACAGCGCCAGCTGCAGTTGTAGCTACAGCTACAACCAACGTACCGTCCACTACAGTAACTATAGTATCTAGCAGTGTAGTTTCAACTCCAGCCCTGTCCACCTCTGTCGCAGCAACTTCAAAACCAACCAGTTTCAAGGCTCACGTTCTCAGTGCTGCTAATAAAATGGCCAATCAAGTGTCGCATCCTATGATTGTGACAAAGGCACCTCCAACCAATATACCTAGCCAGCCAATTGTGCAGAACTTGGTGAAACCGCCGATCCAAGTTGTTCAAGGTTTGCACATGCACGTGCCTCCGGCGCGAGTCGCTTCCCCAAGTTTGAGTCACGCCAAGCCAGTTCAACCACAACCAGCCGTTGTTAATGCAGTAAATGGAAACAACAAACCGCAACCACTCCAAGGACAGCCCATGTCACCAGTACTAAGCAACACTGGTACTCCACCGAACCCAAAACAACATCTTCTTCAGGCAGCTAAACAACAACAACAACAACAGCAGCAGCCGCCACACGCTATCAACATCAATGTACAACCACAGCCGATTTCAAGTCCGCTGACTCCTACTCCGAGAATTGTGACAACACCTCAACCAGCAACTCTCAAAGGGATCAACGGTCAGCCTCACGCAACACTTAACCCAAAGGCGCATCTACTGCAGGCTGTAGTACCTTCCATCATTGCTGGTACGGTTGCTAGTCCACCGCTGCAGTCGCACCTTGTCGCACCAGCCGTTGTTACTAGCGTCCAGTGTTCAAGGACAGCTCCTCCGAAACCATTGGTAAGGCTCCCGTTTTGTAGAAATTTAAGCTTTTGATTGCAAAAGTGCAACAATGTGCAATTTTTTTTTCTCTACTAGGTAACTGGAGCTATAGAAACACCAAAGGTAGAAGTGTCAATGTCTGGTTGCATAATGGTGCCGGCTCCAAGTCCTCAGAGCAGAATGGCTCCTCTAACAGCTTATGAAGCTTCATTGGTGAGAACAGATTTTTATTTTTTCGTCCATAGCATACCTTATGTTTGATAATATTGTCCAGATAAATTTTTATTTTACTTTGTCCAGTAAAACCATAAATGAGTTATTTCTAATGATATTTTTTTTTTTTTTTTTTTTTTTTTTTTTTTTTTTTTTTTTTTTTTTTTTTT
>NW_019379523.1:3655358-3669719 GCF_000648655.2 Copidosoma floridanum | reverse complement strand
ATAACTGTAATTATCATTATCATAATTAATATTATTACCATCATTTTTTTTTTTTGTTCTTCTCCATTGGTACGATGATGAATAATATCGTTTGAATTTAGACTCGCGTCGAATCGCTGAAGTTTATCATTAATTAGTTACGCCGTGCGCGCTATACTCTATCTATCGCTACAACTATCACTACTATCCAATCTATTCTACCACCTCTATACTATTCTATTACTATTACTATACTATTGCTATCCACTACGAGTAACTACTACGAACTCTGTCAAAGCTGTTGTCGATTGTAATCATTCAAAAATGAAAGAGAGACGGACATTCGAAGTTTATTCACAAGCTAGTTAGAACGTACCGATGAATGCACGTAAAACGAAAAAAAAAAAAAATAATAATAATAAAGTTGATACAAGAGACGAAAAATATAAAAATTCATATGCGTAAAAGCGATTTTTTAAGCGAAAGGGGCGCTCAAACCAATGTCGCGCGCAGCTTCGCTCCGTGTTCGGCATATGAATATACAGTGGGTTTTAGCTGCGTGCGATCGATCTCATTGAACGTTAACTTCGCAAACCCTATTAAATCAATATACCTGCACACACCATGTACACACACTGTATACGAAATAATCAAAGCTGACATTCATGCACAGAGACACACACATACATGATATAAAACACATACACTTCCATTCGATCCTGCATAAGTTTTACGGAGTGATCAAATGAGATGAGCGAAACGCGTGCGTTTTACGTATATTTAAAAGGAGATCTGTACCACCGATCGCTCGTCGTCTTCGTCGTCGTCTCTTAGCTGGCAACAGCGAGTGCTAGTCTTGTGTTTTTTCTACTTGTGTATCTGTTATCAAATTCATGTACCCTATCGTGAAAAGAAAAAAAAAAAAAAAAAAAAAAAAAATATTTCTCACGTTCGTAGCGTTTAAGAGCGCCTATAAAAATAATATGCAAATTTATAAGAGTTTCACGATACGCGCGCATCTCCCGTAGAGAGACGACGAGAGGACGAAAAAAAAAAAAAAAAAAAAAAAGATATTACATAGTGCGAGTAACGTTGACAATGAGAGAAAATGTAATCACAATAAAATGCTACATCTTAGCGAGTAAGGCGAAAAATTGTAAAAAAAGAAAAAAAGAAAAAAATGAAAATCGAGAAAATTGCTTTGGGGGTGGACAGAACGTTCAAGTTGGCTCTCTCGCCGGTTGCACAGAATAATTTCTATCGTTAGAGAGCGTTTGCGCTCCTTTTGTTGGCTTTTTTTTTACAATGTGTTGATCGTGTCCCTCCTCTCCCTTTATATTTTTTCTCTTCTCTTTCGAACATCTTTGCAACTCTTTTACTACCGTTTCTGTTTTCATATTAAGTTGTTTGATTTCGACTAGGCTGTGATTCGACTGTGCGGAGATTATTGATTGTGTTTAACGTAGTGGGGTATAAACTTTATCTCTGTAACGATAGATATTTTTTCTCTCATTTCTGTGTAAGGTCAGATCGTCACTGTTGCAGCTGGAGAGAGACCTTTTCTCGGTACTAAAAAAAAAACCCCGAGAAAACGTCGTTCCAAACTTGCTTCTGTCCGCGCGATGATTATCAATATGATCAACATGTAATGGCTTTTTTGTACTATAATAATATTCTTTTTCTTTTTTTTTTTTTTTTACGATTTTAATTTTATTAATCGAGGCGACTATACGAAGATAGTGACTGTTCTGTCCATCCTTACATTATAATTATATATTACGTGTAAATTTAAGAGTAACCACATGCGCTAAAACAAATTTAAGGGAAACGAATAAAATAAAATTATCAAATAAAGAAAAACAAACATGTCGAGAATAAATTAAAATTTTTAAGGCCCAGGAGAGCAAAAATGATACTCGTGGAATGCGTGCGTGTGTACAGTGTAAGAGAGATGCGTTGTGCATATGTACAGTGTAGAACTTAAAAATCAGAAAAAAAAAAAAAATAACAAGAAACGTCGGCGATAAGTTCAAGAGAGCGAAAGAAAAAAAAAAAAATTTAATCGAGTGGATGCAGTATACGGCAGTGTGAGTGTGCTTCGGTGAGAATGAGCAATTAAAAAGGAGTATCATGATTACGTTTATAAAATAAGTGTGTGGGCCGAACGTCACATATACACTGCGATGCGTTTTTCCCCGTATACGCGCGCGAAAAAACAAATTTAACTTGCATATACAGTTGTATGTGTAATTTATATGCGCGTACATATATAATATTTATTGTACGTACATGTAAGTAAAATTGTAAATCTATGTATTGCAATTTATACTCGAAATGCCTGTTTCACAAATTTTTTTTTTTTTCGTTTCTTCATCAAAGTCTCGTACTAATATTTAAAATTGAATAATCATACAGGCGCTCGCACGAGAATAAATTGACGAGTTATATTATACATACAAATATCAAATAATCACGAACGAAAAGCAGTGTATGTGTCCGTTGCTGCTCATTCATCTTGTAATATATCTGTGAATATTATCATTTAGTTTCTTCCTACACTTAGGCTAATGGTATAAAAAAAAAAAAGAGTTATGTTAATAAGTAAGGAGAATGTACAGATATCTCTTTTTGTTTTGTGTTTTACTGTAGCTATATTGATAATTATATGGATATTAACGATAATAATAACTATGATTAAAAAATATTTCTGAGCATTTATATTTTTCACATCCTCCTTCCAGACCGAATATACTTACTAAATTTTAAATAATATTCTAAGTGTCATTCGTTATAATCATTGAAATCTTGAAAATAATTTTAAAAATTAAAACAATTTTTCTAAAAATTACCAAGTACACATTTATTTATACACTTTTGTTCAAAGTTACGTAAAGAATCTTAATCAATTTTTGTATTTTGGAAAATCACAAAAAAAAAACAAATTTCAACTTTCAAGAAGTGGTGGCAGCACTGTACAGTTAACATCTCTCGTGGCGGGGAGAGGGACGTCGACTTCTGCTCGCAAGTGATCGTTGTGGCTCTTTTTCTCGAGCAAAGATGGTGAGTTAGTCGTTGAAAAACTTATGTGAAAAATCTCAATAAATCAAACGAATCCTCAAAAAACAAGTGCGCGGCTCCGTTTTATAAGAAAAATGAATAATTCGTTGACAGTTGAATCGCATTATTTTTCGCGACTCGTCTAATCTCGATTTTGTTTTAATATCCGATTGTTATCCGATTGTTTCCTAACCTAATCGCACGTTGTCAACACACAACAGAAACAGTTTTTTTTCAAGATGTTTTTGTCGATTGCAGGACGCAAAGAAGGCCACTCCCAAGGCAGCTGGTGCTGTAAAAAAAACGAAGAAGGAGCCCAAAGATTCCTCAAAAAATGTCATGCGGGAGGTGAAGATTCGCAAACTCTGCCTGAATATCTGCGTCGGAGAATCCGGTGACAGACTGACTCGTGCCGCAAAAGTAAGTCTATTTTGTTACATTGCTGTTGTTCAATGTATGCTCCTAACTGTAATTTTGCAATTGTTTAAAAGGTACTTGAACAGTTGACCGGTCAACAGCCAGTTTTCTCAAAAGCAAGGTATACCGTCCGGTCTTTCGGTATCCGAAGAAACGAAAAGATCGCCGTTCACTGCACAGTCCGCGAAGCTAAAGCGGAAGAAATCTTAGAAAGAGGTTTAAAAGTGAGTTGAAACTCGAGTGTGCCTACCCTATTTGATGTTTAGACTCGGTAATATCTATTTGTTGTCATTCTAGGTTCGTGAATACGAGTTGCGTAAAGAGAACTTCTCGGGTACTGGAAACTTTGGTTTTGGAATCCAGGAGCACATTGATCTAGGTATCAAATACGACCCATCCATTGGTATATATGGTTTGGACTTCTACGTCGTTCTTGGTCGCCCAGGTAAGATCGTTAACACTCATTTGTTCTACTCTATGCACGTTATCTGGTATCATAGATGTTGTTGTCGAAGGCAGGGTCTATAGTTTTTTTTTTAACATGTGCAAAATGAATAGCTTCTTATTTGCAACCCATGCCCACCTACTATACTGGGTGTGTTACTTAATGGAAGCGACACTGTTCTTTTTAACTTCAATATTCGATTGTACCTTTTCTCATCAAATATTTATTTTACAAGATATAAATTTTCTATTGCAGGATTCAACGTAGCTCACAGGAGAAGGAAAACTGGCAAAGTCGGATTCCAGCATAGGTTAACAAAAGAAGATGCCATGAAATGGTTCCAACAAAAATACGATGGAATCATATTATCTGGTAAAAAGTAATTTACGATTTTTTTGTATTTTACAAGAAAAAAAATTATGTTAATAATAAAAACAAAAAAAAAAGAACAAAACAATTGAATTCCTTATTTGTTTGAGGGTGATTAATCATAATACAAAAGTTACAAAACCTTTTCTTTTTATTTAATTTACAATAAGAAATAACTTTGTAAGATTTAACTCAAGCACGTGCTAAGCAGTGGAGTAAAAAAATCACAATTTTTTAGTTTCACAAAAATAAATTACAAAACATTTTGTCAATTAGCTACAAATATAAAAGCGTGAAAGCTGTAAAACTAGTACAACTATTCTTTTAAAACACTCGCATCTCTGATTTGAATTTAAATTCAAATCAATAAGGCAGGAACTCTTGCATTACAGCAATATATTACAAATCAAAATTATCACCTGGTAGAAATCATAGTTGAATGTTACTTAGTAAACTTGGAACACATTGTTTAACAGAGATAAACTGAATTAATGGACGCCTATATGTGCTATTTTAAAGTGAAAAAATCAAATTATTGACAATAAGTATAAATCAGAAAAATTAGTAATAAGGGAACTATGTCCACTTGAACAGTTTAGCAAAGCTCGTCGACATTTTTTATCAGTCTCTTAAGAATTGTATCTGGACACGTCACTCTTAGGTACATCAACTTAATATTAAAAATCTTTGACATTTATGACTATATCGTGCTAAAGTTTTGAAATTTGTCATTCATATCCAGTAATATTACGAGAGATGATGCACATTAGATATGAATAATAGTGTACTTCGATTTCATTGTCTAACGCATGAATTTTAAATTAACGAAACAGATTTTGTAATTTAACGCTTCTTCTCAGTAAATTTGAAATGTAGTCCGTCCTAGTAAATTTGATATAGCGTATTCTATGTTGATACTATTACACATTGATATGTGTAATATGAAATCTCAAAACTTTAGTTGATTATCTCTAAAAAATTTATCAAGACTTGAATAAATAAACTTACTGGTAAAAACAATTTTTTGGGTGATGCTTTCACTAAAATGTCCGTACAATTGGATTTTAAATCCATTGACGAAACATTTACGTCCGTATTTTACTTTTACTGCTACTAATCTAAAACTTTTGTAGTAATCATTTTGAAATATTTTTTTTGCTAGTAGAGATGCAGAGTTTTTGTTTGTTTTGTCATCGTTCAAGTTACATTTTAACTCACTTCATTTTCGTCCATGAAATTGTTTTTCAAAGTTTGGACAGCTTATTTCGACAAAAACTGAATTAATTCAATCGCAAGACGACGGATACAATAAATGAAACTTTTACACCCATAAAACATAGTAACTATTTGTCATTACATAAAATAAAATTTGTTCAAAACAAAAACATGTATTTTTCGCGACGCATCATACTAGCTACACTTGTTTGAAAGCTTTTTTAAAGGCAAAATACTTTTACTTCCTAATCGACCCATATGCCTTATCAATATTAAGTTTTTCTGCATCTGTAAAACCTAAAATACTTTCGATAGCCTTCAAATGTCCATGAAGATTTTCCTTATCGGTAAGGAAATAATACACAGCTGACTTGAGGAATTGAAGTTTGGTTGTATCCGTGATTTCAGGGTCTTGTACTTGATTTCTGGAGTCCACAAGACGCCTGTACAAGGCCTGAATAAAAAGTAAATTGTTATAATACAAAAAATTAAATAAACGAAAGATTGCAAAATTTCATGAAGACACAGAAATATGGTGATAGTCAATTAAGCAGCGTGTACCAAATAAAGCTCAACTGTGCTGAAGCTTAGAATCACCAAGATCCATGGAGAAATAAAGAGGCTGTTTCTTCTACGTATGTGTATGCTACGAGTTCATCAGTAAATACAATAATTTTATTTACGTAAGATCCGTGCAATGGAAAATTATGTGCAAACTGAAAAACTAATTTTTAAGTCGTTCTGTATATTTTTGAAATGTAATATAACCATCTACAACGTAATTATAAAATCAATTTACTACTTAAATTAAAATACAGCAAAATATTGAAAAAAAGAAAAAAATAAACAAAAGACAGTAATAAAGTATAATTCATCGTGCACTTTTTATATCAATTTTCTAGACGAAAAACCTATTCAGATACTCTATTAAACCAACTAATTCGATTTAAACCGTTGAAAACCACACAAAACAAGAACTGAATTGTATTTGTTGACCAGGGACAATCGAAATAGCATGTTTTTCATCACATTTCGCCTGGAATGTTGATATATGACATATGTACAAAGTATAAAATCAAACTTAACAATAACAACAACGAGCCAAAGTCACGTGGCAGAGTTGAGTAATGGTTACAATACCTTACGCGTAACAAGGATGTAAAGCGAAACAGCCTCTGAAACTGTTAATAAGCTTTGGCAACGACTAGCCAAAGCTAAAAGTTCGGCCGCACAGCTTGATTGATCCTGCTGTGCCTGGAGTCGTGTGAGATGCAAGAGCGTTGGCCAAAAACAGTGGAATCGTCATTAGTTGTTTGTGTGTGGTGTTAGACAAAAGTTGGACAAAAAAAAAAAAAAAAAAAAAAAACGAGGAAAGGTTAAAAAACAGATATAATTTTGCGGATGACATGTGGTAAGTAGCGTGTCTACCGAGATAAAACGATGTTGTTATTTTACAAGTGTTGAAACGAGAGAGGAAGAAGGGAACAAAAGGACCAACTGTTCTTACTTTTGTGTACTCCAACTCGGCTTCCGTGATGGATAACTTCTTCAAAAGCTCAGGTACCGTGATCGCGTCAGGATTATTTGGATCTGTCTCCGACACCTATAAAAATACCAATTAAGTATAACGTAACTACATTATACAAATTTATTTTCACGACGCATCCAAACCAACAGCTCCCACCTGGTTACTGGGCTGTTCCTGCTGGTCTACTACGCAATTGGTCTCCTGGCTTTTGGCATACATCTTCAGGTACATGTTTTTAACGCGCTCCTCCTGCTCGGCCAGCTGAGTTTTGAGCTGCTCAAGCTGGGCCCGCAGCTCGACCACCTCCTTCTCGGCCTGGCGCCTCGCCGTCGACTCCTGCTCGAGCCTCGGGACGGCCTCGAAGTAGCGCGTGCTCATCTCCGACAGCTGGTTCAGGAGGGCCTCGACCCTGTCGTTGTGGTTCTGCTTGAGCTCTTGGATATCCTCGAGCTCCCGGAGTCGCCGCCGGTACTGCGGACTACCCTCGCCGAGAAGACCGCTCTCTCTGTACTGGGCCGTCGTCGAGGACGTAGAAGACGCCGCGTCGAAATGGCCCGAGTCGACGAGCGAGGACGAGGACACCGCGACAGCCGCCGCTTCGCTGTTCACCATCTGACCCACTTGCTCCTTGGAATCGTCAGGCTGCGCGAGACCACCACCGTCGACGCTCTCGTGTTCCTCTTCCTCCCGCTGCTGCTGTTTCTGGGACTCTGTCTTGTACAGGCGCAACTCGACCAGCTCCATGGTCAACTGGGAGATCTGGCTGTTTTTCTCGTCGAGCTCCTTGCGAGCCTGGCGCAGTTGGCTCTGGACGTGGCGCACCTCCTGCGTGGCTCGCTGAGTCGGGGTCCTTAGAACAAAGAGTAGATTTATCCGTCATTCAACTACTTATATTTCGTCGGCAATGATGGGCGATACATACCGATACTCGCCGGGCTGGGTTGGCAGACTACCCGCGCAGTAGTGAAGGTAACCGCGCGATCCATAAGTCGAGCCGTTGAGGGCAAAGTTCGGGTGGTCGCAGTGTAAGCCGCCGCTCGTGCTGCACAAGCTCCTGACGCTATCGGAATCGCTAAACTCATCGCCGGCTCCTCTGCCGGTGCTACGCCGATTTCGCAGTGGCGTCAGCGACAGGCTCTGATATTCAATGATTTATCATTGTACGGCGAAAAACGTCATATTTTTGCCTATACATCGTCGTGCTAACGCTCGAAACGATATAGATCGCGAAAAAACCATTTAAATTAAAAAACCATTTCGAAGATACATATGATTCGATTGATTTTTCTCCGTAAATAGCGTGCATCGTGTAAAAATACACGTGTATATCGACATGTTGTTTACCACTTTATTGATTTTTTTTTGCATGCGAGAAAAAAAAAAAAAAAAAAACCTGCAAGTTGATGTATCAACTTTGGTAGGTAATTGTTTTTTAACTTATATAAATACTGGGAATCGAAACAAAAATAATGTGATTGTCAAAATTCTCATATCGACCAGCACACTCGCATTAAACGGGCATCGTCTCACTTGACATCAATTTAATAAGTAGCGGTGCCTGCAAGCTCGTGCGGCTATAGCTATACGTGCATATAATATATAGGTATGTATTTGCGCCACAGGTATATAATTTCTTTGTGCGGCAAATAGATCCATACCATGTAAATGCATACGTGTGTATGTATGGATCTACACATGTAAAGACTGTGTATTAATTTTTGTTTTTCCACAAGAGCAGCAAAAGATGTAAGTATCAGAGCAAAATTACACATAAAAATTGAAGCGCCAGAAAAGAGGCAATAAACGACATGTAGATTCCCATATCGAGGAAGAATGAAAAAAAGGAGGAATTATAAAATGCAGTGCAAGGTCAATGAATCGAAATGCGTCGCGGTGTTGTTTTACGGCGCGAACTGGGCCGCGTTTACGTGAGCATTCTTATATCGAGGTGCACATCATAAAATATACCCATATACACTATATACAGTGAAAAAGGGGTGATGTACATAGCGAATAGCTTGTGCCGTTATAATATATAAAGTAGCGCGTGCATGCACACGCGATATGCGAGTATACAAGAGAGAAAAAGCAACCGAATTCGTTGTCGATTAATATTTATGCACGTATGATTATGTATACCGATGGACAGCTGTGCGAATTCCCGTTGTTGCCGTTGCTGCTCGTGTGATCCATAAGAGTTAAACAACAACAAAGGGGGGACGAAGCAAATGGTGCGCGGCCGCGCGACAATTTAACCGCGCCGTACTAAAGTGACACTTTGCAAGCTCGGCGACTGCACGGACGAGTCGAGCTTTGCAACTGCGGCGCGTAGCATGCATAAATGTGAGAGCTTCAGGAGTGAAAGTAGCGCGAAACGAGTGCGCCGACGCGCGTATACAATGTTGGTCCGCAAAGCTTTGAAAGAAAAGTCATGCTTGTGAATTTATTTTATTTTATATTTTAATTGATAACAAAGGGTCTCACCGAGTTGGATCTCCGGATGGGTGTGGGTGGGGTGCGGTGGTTGGCGTTGGAGTTTTCGGCGATGATAGGGAAGAGCTCGGTCGCTTTGGGGGTTCTCTGGCTCCCGGTGCGTCGGAGGGGCGACGGTGAGGTCAGAGGCGAGAACCGGGGGATCCGCGACTCCAGCGGGGACGTTGGCGAAAGCGGCGACGCTCCACCCGGGCGCGCCATCCTCTTCCGGGTGATGCTCTTTTGCTTTGTTGTTCTCTGGTAACTGTTTTTTAGCTCGTTACGGTCTCTCGATCACCACCGTTTTCGCGACATCGCTGTGGCTCCGCTTGCGTTGTTTTTTCCCTTTTTCTTCGTCTTGTCGTTCGGTGGACTCTGGATGGAGTGAGACTGAAGACAAAAGGAAAGATTAAAAACGCGAATCGTTATTTGGAAAAATTTTACTACGTCAATTGCAATCCTATCGTTTTTATACATATATTTCTATGCAGCGTCGATGTGCGCTTGATTTATGTTATACTTGTGTAGGTTTGAGAAGAGGAAACTAAAGGGCTTCTAATTCGACGAATCTAATTCGTGTCAATCTTTTTGTCTTTTTGTTTTTTCGTCGCGGGAATACAACCAGATCCATACTTTGCGATTACACTGAGAAGCAAACCAACATACGTATATATGTATGGTCGTTGAAGTTGAATTGCTTGCAAGATAATATAATAATTGTAAAATTACGTATTGCGATAACTGTTCTAATCAATCGATATATTTGTATGCGTTACATGAATTTTAATTGGAAAAGATATTGAAACTATCCGCAACGAAAAATAAAAAGTCACGAGGAAAACGGTACAAAATAAACGGGCTAAGATTAAAATAGTGATGACTCTTTGAACTTAGTCCGTAAATAATAAAAGTTTAAAGTTTATCGATCGCTCTATTTACGGTTCTCAAAGAAACGATACCGTATTTTATTTTGTTTTAATTTTGTATGGCCGTTAAAATTTTCATAGGATCACACCTTTCACAAAACTACTTTTGATATTTTCGTCAAATTTATTTATTTGATTACCTATAGAGTTGAAAATATTTTATTTGACGATTAACACTCGAATAAATAAGAACTGTGCACTTTTAAAAAACAAGTTGATGTACTTATATACAGAAAAAAAAATTGATTAATTATAAAACTGCAATGTTCCAAGTTTTGTCATTTGAGTATAAGTGCTTATACATATTGTTAAGATCAGCTTCAAGATAAAACTTGTTATTCTGCGCGAGTTTCACGCGCTACATTAATTGACAGTAATTTATCATTATCCAAACATTTGAAACAAACTAGCTGGAAAGTTGTACTAAGATAAAAAAATTGGAGCATCTACTTTTATAGAAAAATAAGAGTTTTATGTTGTACAAACATACAGAAAAAACTTAAAACAAAAAGTGTAGAGGAGTGCCAATTGTTAATAAAAGTCTTAATCATTACCTACACAAATTACTGAAATAACATTTTGAACACTTTCAATGACCTCCTTTTTTCTTCCGAGCAACTAATACTGTTATTAGATTATATTTTTGTAAGCCAATCTGTGAGAAAAGTGATGGGACTACAAGACAGTGATGATAAACATTTTAATTGTAACGACAATAATAATAATGATTATTGTAATATTGATAACGAAGATGACAACAACGATGATCAAAAAAAATTTTTTTACGCAGGAAAAACAAGAAAAAATCATATTTGGAATGACCCCCCTAATTCACTTTATAATACACCTAGATGTATGTACGTTAAATTGATGTTCTTATATCTTGAATGACCCCCCTAATTCAATATAATATACGTAGCTATATATATATATATGTATATATATATGTAGCTATATATATGTATATATACGTAGCTATACATATACATATATATCTTTATAAATGGTGACTCATGCGGACATTATTATGTAATGAAAGGTTATTATGAGGACAAAATCGTACTTATGCGGACTGTCCTCATAACTTTTCAATGTTATAAGTATGTATTCTCAAAGCACGTAATGTCACCTTACGTAGAAATATATATGAACATATCTTCCTTTATAATATAGTTATCTCCATAGGGAATTCTACACAACCTCCCCACAGCCTCCCCCCACAGGCCCATTTACCCCTCACCGCCCCCCCCCACAAAACAAGGTAAAAACCAGTCATGTTCTCCTTTATTTTGACACATTGCCGTTTTTTCCAAGATCCCCCACAGCCCACCACAGCCTCCCAGAATTTTCATTTACCCCTCACCGCCCCCCCCCACAAACCCCCTACAAAATCATATGTATAGTATAAAGGTATAGTATGTCATTATTCAAGCCAGGAGGTACAACCACGTATGGCTTCAAGGGATAATAACAATGTATGTTTTAATATTTAATTAAATAGTTACAGATAAGTGCGCAATACTGTAATCAGCTGAACTTAAATACAATCCATTGTATCTCGATTTATTGGATCCCTTGGTTTCTTTGTAGGCATTAAGTTTTCGGTGGACCGACTTTTTTTGTTAGCATTTTGTAACGTTGCAATTTGCTAGCCCTGTCAATGTGTTAAAGTCTATTACCACATTCCTACCAAATCGCATGGAAATATTGTATAGAATTTTTTCTCAAAACATCCCACATTCTGCCACCTACCCCCTATGTCCCTCTTACTGACCCCCACGAATTTTTTCATGGCCCCCACGGCCTTCCCACACTACTTTTTTGGAACATGACCGTGATCATACCGTCTCTACCTATCTTTGGACAAAACTGTCTTATTGCCATGATTTATTTCATCGTCGAGAAGAAATTGAAAGGCATAAATTGATTTATAGGGGGTTGTTGCGCAAAACATCTTTATTTATATAACTAAGTACGTTTAAAAACCAACTTATATGAAGTTAAGAATATTTCGAAACCAAATAATATATACACATATATTGGTGCACATAATTGTTATATCATCATCACTTATATAGTCCATTATCACACAATTCGTCTTTTAACGTACATAAACTTAAGTTGAATTTAGAGTATCATTAATATAAACAATGGAAGTTTCGCATCACTTTATGAGTCATCTTATAAAGCCTGATGAAACCACGAAGACTTACGTCCATTTCTATTTTGTTTTAAATAAATGCTGGAATTGGTACAGTAGATGAACACGATATACGTTCATGATATGTATTATTAATTAATAACTTCTACCTATACATAAAAATATAATAATTAAATCATGTTATGAATATAAGATACACAATTGTATTCAAAAATTTCTNTAAAAATAAAAATGAAATAGAAATAAAATCTACTTTTATTAAAGTTAGCTAGCAATAAAACACTGAAAATAGACTTAAAAATCGAGGGACAAAAAGTTTTTAATCGCAAAATCCAATATCTGATCAACACAGATAGATTCGCTGATACTACGTACATACATCATATTATATATCTGAGCATCGAACGTGCTTGCGTAGGTATATACGTGTCGGACAGACGTGTATAAAAAATTTTTTGCGCGTAATACTGGGAGGAGATGCGTGAAATCAACAAATGCACGAATAGTTTACCCAACCAGCTGCAGTGGCTCTTGCAATTAGCGGCGACAACAAGGTTAAGGCTGCACCAGCTGTCAGTTCACCCCTTACTGTGTGTTGTATTTGATATACGTGGTACACGTATTTAAACCCAATTCATTTACAGCTCATCACCCACTTTATTCACTGCCGACTTTTTAATTACTTTTTGCCGAGAGTACTTAAGTATTTTTTCAAACGACAAAAATGATATTAGGATGTGTGATTATTCTTAAATGCGGCAAGCTTTGCCAAGCCAGCTGAACTCTGGATGATAAAGTCTGGATGAGTGTGTTGTGATGTGCGGGAGAGGAGAGAGAGAGAGAGACCTGCACCGTGCGCTCTACGGCGGGCGACTGCAGTCCGTTCAGCTCGACGTATTAATAGCGGAATTTCGTAACCTACAACCACTAACTTGACTTAATTATCCTCAACTCGTGATCGCGATATGCTTTTGATTAAACAGTCACAATCACTTGTTACTTGTAATCAACAAAAAACGGGAGAGTGTGTCTCGGATTTTTAAGTACGTATACGTCTTTGATAGGTGACTCTCGAATCTCATCATCAAAGATTAGATAGCAGGTGTTCCAACTACTTACTTACCTATTCCATTACGAAAAAAATCGCACGGATCGCGTAACGGAGGGCGCGAAATTTTTGCATTTTGAATTCGCGATGTGCGTGAGCGAACAATTCGAATTGTTTAGAAATTTCACTGTATCTTCGCGAAAAATAAAAAAGCTTAAGGGTAAATTGTAACTTCAATTGTACGTAATTTTTATATTTTACTTATACATATATACATTATTATTACAAAATACATGTGTATACTGTATATAAAAAGTAATTCTACACATCACTTAACAGTAGGGCAATTTTTTTTTTAATTTATTTATAATTGTGTATACCTACTTATACTCTAATCCCATTCGTGGATTTTGAGGCACAGCTGTTTCCACAAAAATGGCTGGTCTTGATATCATTTTTACTATTTATAAAACACAATTTGACGGTAAATTTGTAAAAATTGTTATTTCATTTTTCTTCTTATTTTTTGTTTATACTATTATCAGTATCGCGTCGTTCAGTTCTTAGATATTTAATTAAATTGTAAAATTTTTGTATCACAGTGTTTTATAAGTTTTCGACTAACTCCATCTTAAACTCTTCACACGCTTAAGTATTTACTATTCATAAGTTTACGTAAAAAGTACCAATAAGAAAAAAAAAAAAAAAAAAAAAAAAAAAAAAAAAAAAAAAAAAAAAAAAAAA
>NW_019379523.1:3607986-3653094 GCF_000648655.2 Copidosoma floridanum | reverse complement strand
AAAAAAAAGAAATCCCACCCTATATACCTAGACAATCGAGTATATACACATACATGATAATATACGAACCGACAAATAAACGTAAGGTACGTTAAACCCGATGCTCGTGCAAAAATTGGAGACGGAGAATATGATGAAGACCGGGTCCTTGAGCAGCGAGAACTTGAGCATCCGCTTGATGATATTGCCGTCCGGCGTATCGTCCGCGTCCGCGCTCTCTATCGCCTTGTTGGGCCCGTGGCTCGTCCCGTTAGGCAAACTCCTCACGGACAACCGGAAACGCTGCGCGTTTTCCTCGCTCTCGTTGGTCAACGATTCCCTGGAACAACAACAAAATAAATCAACAAGATCCGTCCATCGATCGCTACATCGGTATATTATAGGCACGCGAGTTTACCGTTCACCGCGGTGGTGGTAAGCTATATTAATGCGTATATAATATACTTACGAGCGCTTGCGAATGTTGTGGATGCTGCTGCGCAGGAAAACGTCGGATCTGTTCATGATACCGCTGCCGCGGCTGAAGGACCTGGCGAAGGCTTCCTCGCTGGCCGGCCGACCAGCCGCGTTGTCCTTGTCGTTGAGGATCGGTTGGCTCAGGGCTAGCCGGATGCTGCTCGAGGCGCTGTTCGGTATCTTCAGGCTGGAAAACTTTTTGCTATCCGTGCTGCTGGCGATGCTCGGCTTGCGCTTATCGGTCCAACACTTTTTGCCACCCACATTGTTGTTGTTGTTGTTGTTGTTGTTGTTGTTGTTGCAGCGGTTCGAAGTGCCATTTTTGGTGACATCCTGGGATTGGACATACGACGCGCAACTCGTGTATATATATGTATACAATTCATTAAATCGCTATAAGTTGTAATAATACCTCGAGTGGAAGGGAGTCGGGCGCGTTGCTTGGTTTCAGGGGTACGAACATGATGCCGAAAACTATGCAGATCAGTACGATGGCCGAGAGCGCCATCATGGGGTACCTAAAGTCCCCGAAGTACGAGATCAATTGGGTTATGACTTCGGCGAAGAGGACCGTGCCCATACCGGAGCCGCATACTGCTATCCCCGTGGCGAGGGATCGGTACTTTTCAAAGTACACCGTCACGCTCACTATGGCCGGCAGGTAGATCAGCCCGAAGCCCAAGCCTATACGTGGAACAGTCACCAAGTTATATATTCATTCGTACAAATGAGGATTATTAATGATCAAATTAACGCTCTATCATCAATCCGACGTTTCATGAGCTTGATTAACCTCGATTTCGGAAAGTTTGCGCATTTTGTTTACGCCGGCATTTATATTTACAACAATATATAACGTTCATATGTATGCTAATGGAGTCTGTTATCGCGAGTCGCGAGATAAAAATCGGCTAAATGGTGATCGCCGATAACCGTAAATACGCTCGCGAGTGGTATCACCCGCGCGCGATTGTAAAAATCATTATTTCAGATGTGTTTTTTTTTTTTTTTTTTTTTTTTTTTTTCCCCGAGACATTAGTTATACTGTAATATTGTTTTGGCTCGTCATCAGAATCGGACGCACGAAAGTGTAACCTTGGCACGGCTACGCTAGAAGATAAGCGCGAAAACAAGGCTCGTATCGATAAAATATGTAAAAAAAAAAAAAAAGAAATTAATACCAATTGGTGGTGTAACGTGATTGCGTGTATACCTGTTCCAATGCCGACTGTGAAGTAGAGAATAGTGATGCTGTTGGCCCAGACGCTGGCGAGCAGACACAGGCTCGCTAAGATCGTTCCGAGGATGGTGACCGCCTGACAGCCGTACTTGTTGACGAGAAAACTCGAAAATGGACCTGACGACGCGCGCAAACAATAATTAAAATGCAAGTAAACACTATTGCGCGCGTGCAAGCGTGCCAGTGGGTTTTTATACCAACCAGAACAGTAGGTGACACCGACGAGGAGCGACGAGATCCACGCGGCTGCCTGTTGCGAGCTATGAAAGTACCTCACGAACTCGGACTGAAACAGCCCGCAGGAGTACGTCACGCCGTCGGCTGTAAATTTTTATGTTTAAATTGGGGCTGTTGTACAAATAATAAATCGAGGACAGCGGAAAATTCATTTGTACCGATTTCTTTTTTTTTTTTTTTTTTTTTTTTTTTTTTGCGACATCGAAAATAAGAACATAGCGCGCTGTGTTTCTCGAGACGGAGGGAACAATCATGGGTGTACGTCAATTCGCGAGGTCGCACTTTCCGTGAAATTCAATCGGTCGACGCGTCATGCGCGTTTAAACGATGCGTAGGGAGAACAAAAAACCTTCGCGTACACTTGAATTTTTTTCTACAATGGCTTTATTTAAAGAACGATTGCACGAGCCGATCGTCGCTGTTGTGAGATGCGCGACACAATTGAATTATCGATCGGCGCGAGGAGATCGGTAAGGAGCGAAGACGCGTTTTCTCAATGCAAACCCTGTGCGTGTTACAACTTTTTGAAAAGTAAATCCGTACGAACAACCATTGACATAAGTCATAAATAAATATTATCTTCTTGTTTTTTTTTTTAAACATAAGTAACCGATCCACAATATAGGGGTGGAATGAGAACCTTAGATAGCTATATATGTAGTGCAGAGAAACCGCCCATTCGAGATCGCCGGGATACATTTACTATGGTACTATATGCATACCGTGAGTTACATAAATGGCCCAATCCAAGCCTACTTCTTTTCGTCGATCGCAAACCCTTTCACTGTACTTTCTCGATCATTATTCTTCGAATCGATGGCACGACAACCTTTTTTTTTACGACATTTCGAAAGTGTTTTCAGTAACTTTGTAAAAAAAAAAAGTCAAACGCGACAGAGAGTACATAAAAATGGCTCTCTCGCAGCTCCCGTTAAAGTGTTTTTTAAACACTACCCATTATTTTAAAAGTAGCTGTATACACGCGCAGCGGTGACAATAGGGGAACATTGTAATAGAGGTGCCCACATATATATATATACTATATATGTAGGTGCCACTATGTCATTATTATTGTGTTGGCCGACAAGTTCTGAAGAAAGGCTTTTCGTCACTCCACGCAGCCATTATTTATGTGCCATTACGAAAATCGTACCCTCCTCCTACTCTCTGTTGAGCTATGAAAATATTTTGTCGAAACATCCCCATACAAATTACAAATGACAATGAAAGGTTGATTAAAAACCAAGGTATTGGCTTTCGAATCGATTTCTGTGTAAAATAGTAGTAACCGATCCCATTCGTTGTTATAGGTACAACGGAGGACAGCTCAAGTGTTGTATACACACGTAGGTCTATATACAAAGATAATAGTATAACAACGATTTTGCTCTTCCGAGTCGTAACGTCTTTGGGAATCTTGTCCCCCCCCCTTCTGCACAAGTATATACTTATAGTCCTCTCTCTCTCGGCTATATACCTCGTCGAAATTATAAATAGAGGGGGGGTCGCGTGCGATGCGCGCTTTTGCGACACTACAGGCGACTCCGACTCGTCCCTCTTTGGTACACTTACGCTATACATACTTTACTCGCTCGTCTTTTCAATTTGCGCTGTAACTACATTTATTGTATTTGCGGGTAAATTTATCTGTTCTTTTGAAATGTGTAATGGTTCAAGAGAACCGAGGTAACAACGACACGACGAATTTTTTTTTTATTATACCCAAGTACGGCTCTTGTTGTCGATGATTAATAATGCCAGCTGACGAGTTTTCAAATTAAATTCATATACATTCCGTGGTGAAGGAGGAGGGTAAGGCGGCACTTGAATTCCTTGGCGATTTCTCTCTCGGATTACGTGCCCGTATCGCGATATGATTTTTCGACAGATCGAGAAGAGATTTTTCGATACCGATCCGCGTTCGAACGAGGTAACGTATGAGTGCCGTTTTTTTTTTTTTTTTTTCATTAGGAAAATCCATTTTGAAATCAATCGATTCCTCATCCATACGAACTTGATTTATCGCGACAAAATACACAATCTACCGATAACGATCTGACGCGTGCGAACATCAGCACGGTCAGAAGCGTGTGCCAATTTTTCGGCTGTTTCGCAATATATACGTATACAATTTCGACGTGCAGTTGATGATGATACTTGCTTTTTTTTTTTTTTTTTTTTTTTTTTTGTTCTTAATAGCTTATTTCTCAGCAAAATTATATCGTTTAACGAGCGGATTTCGGCCAAGATGATTTGTAAGTGTCGGTTCTCATCGCGTTGGGAATAACGCTACTAGTGTTTTTCGCGCCCGCACATTTGGATGCACGTTACTTTTCCTCCGATGAATTTTCGACAAGTCGACGAGCGACGAAAAGAACGAAATACATATATATTATAGTTACCCAACGTGTACGTGCACAGATAAATGAAAAACGATGTGGTATCGATAGACTTATCGCTCGAGCGTAGGTGTACTCGCGATAATTGTATATTTTTCGTCAAAAATGTGTATTATTGGTGGAACGGATAAGCCTTCGAAACATTGCGTTAACAAATTACTGCACAAATTGGTTACGAAAACTCGAGTTTTCAGGGAGTTTATGTACATGCAGTAACGTTTCCGCGAGAGTCGAAAGGAAACGAGAGGAAAAAAAAAAAAAAAAAAAAAAGAAAAAATACTCACTGATAACGTGCACCATGAACGAGGCGAAGACGACGACCCAGCCCCAGCCGCCGTCCGGCGCAGTGGGTTGAAGAACATCGACGTCGGGTGGCAGGGGTTCCTTGGCCGTGCCATTTTTCTCGTTCCCGCTGTGCTTTTTCTCAACCACGTGCACCATCCTGACCTCCGTTGACCCAGTCCGCGCGCGCTGTACCAACTCCTGTGACCGGCAGCCCGAGAAGACGAGGAGGAAGCTGTTTTATCTCATGGCTCGTACGACAGCTCCACCGGAGGAGAGTGGCGGCGAGCGACTGGCCCGCAACAATTATAATCGAGCGCTCTCTCTCTCTTGCGCGCTTCGAAATCGGTATGTATACTCGCGCGTATTTACGGCTGTGCGTGTATATATATAGAAGGGGGGAGGGGGGGGGACACACCGGGAGAAAGAAAGAGGAGCTTATGGGTTCCTTGAGTCGTTTCCTTCCCTCTCTTCCTTCCTTATGTGCGCGCGCTTTTATTGCCGATTTCTGTCCGCGGCCCCTTGGTTGACTGCCGATCTCGAGGCGCGCATCTTCCGGGACTTCTGAATTGAAAAAAACACGAGTCGATTTAGTTGATTTACTCGTATGTGTTGGCTTCTTTTTCGTTTATCGCTGAAAAAATATGTGATGTAGATTACGATGGGGCCCGCATGCCGATCGCGAGTACACGGATACGCGATAGTTTGAAGATTAGAATTTTCTCGAGGGAATTTCCACTTTGATAATCTCTCGTGTACGATACGACGAAAATCGACGGGTGTTTTCTCTCCTCACCCTCTCCTTGGCAGTGACGAAGTTTCAACGAGTTTGATCAAAACATCGTTTTTTTTTATCCATTACGTGGGAATATAGACATACCTTGTGCGTACATGTAGTCTATTGTGTGCGAGTGGTTGGTTTTGTGATTACAGATGTGCGTGGCTCCGAAATCGAGATATACAAGAGTTGGGTTTTTACGACAAAAAAAAAAAAAAAAAAAAAAAATGAGAGTGGTAAAGCTTAGAAATATTATCGAAAGAATAATGTTTCGTTTCAATGCTTTGCGTAAAAGTGTGAGTTTGATATCGGTGTATATCATGTACTACCGACGTTTCATGTTAAGCATGTGTATATACACGATAAATTAGTTTTATTCGATAGTACGAAAGTTAAATTCAACAGAGCATAAATGTATAATATAGTCCGTTTGCAGTGTGCACGAAGATCGGTATAAGTTTGAAAACAAAAAAAATACAGTTTCTAAAATCGGGTATCTGAAAATATGTCGGGGTTTGAAAGCACGTGGTATGCAAGTGAGCTTTCACCAATTGAGAGAAAGCAAAACGTGTGTCGATCATCGTTATATGCACAACAAATCGATAAATTTGAAATAATGAAGGCGCGAAGTGTATCGATTAACGAAGTCTTGGGAGCTAAACGTAATTTATATCGAGCTCGACGCGATTTTTATTCGTAAAGTAATATATATATATATTTACCGTTTCTTAATTCTGCAGTGAGAATAAAAAAATATTTTCGTCAACGAGAGAGGGAGAGCATAACGTCCATTTCGACGGAATATGTTCAATACTCGAGGACATAAATCACGCGGAGATCGGTAAATTTCATTTCTTATAATCAAGATGAGACGTAAATCTCTGGGGAGAAAAGATAAAGAGCCGCGGTCTCTCGAAGTACACGTATGATGTATCGGCGAATAGGCTAAAAGGATAGGTAAAAATCGGTAAGGTTTCAAAACTTGATTTTCAAGTAAAAATAACGCACGCGTGCAATGTATAAGACCGATCGCGCGCGTTTGATCGTTATTGTGTTATCGAGTATAAAAGAGTTCGAATGAGAAGAGCAATGATTTTATTATACGCTTCTATTGTTGCTGCTGCGTGTAATTATGATGTATCGGGTATTTGACTCATTTCGGTCGACACTGCATGCGGGCTGCTCCGCCTCCTTTTTTCTCTCGTCGCGAGTTGAAAAAGACATAAAGTAGGTATACACACGCGCGTCGGGAGAAAAAAAAAAAATCGAAAGAAAGAGAGAAAGAGAAATACACATCACGTATATATATGTACAGTCGTATAGAAATGAATCGCGTGTTGTTGCATGCATGCGCTCTTTCGCTACAGTAAATTTCCTTTGTGCCAAATCAAACGTCCATATAATATAATGATCCGATCTCTTTTTCTGTGTATGTATATCGCATGTACGTATATGTACACATGTGCAGGCAGGCGATTCTTTTTTAAACGCTTATAAATACAGTATCCAGCGTCCATTCTCGCCAATAAAGTGCTTACTGAACTTTTTTTTTTTTTTTTTTTTTCGTTTCATCACTGCACTCTATTTGTATATATAGACAAGGAGAAAAAAATAATAAATTTTTTTTTCATCATCAAACGCCGAATGAATCACTCAAAGATATTTTTAATGGAACAATCAACGAGAGCATAGCGGTGCCCTATAACGGATTGTGTAAAAACGATGCATTGATTTAGGACGGACGAAATAATTTTATTCTTTGTTTGCATCGTCGCATTGGTATGTATGTATATAAGTAACGTAGTTTTCCAGAAAAATTTTCACAAACACACGCACAATACAAAACGATTGCGATCGGCATTCACAACGATCCCGATATTTTTTTCATAGAATCGGTTTTTTGTACGCGATCGATCGTATCAAGATTTAAAACACACACGTCACACGTACTAATCTACCGTCAATTGACTGAAAATGAGATACGTAACGTGTATAACGTATGCACGCTGATAAAATAAAAAAAAAAAAAAAAACGTTGGCTCGATTTTAGGTTTTTCATACCGATTCGCGGAGTATACGTAGGTGCAACAATAAAATTCCCGTAAACAAAAACTAGTCGGAAGTACCCAACAACCGTGACTTTACGCACAATCACCCACTTAATTTACCTTACGTACATATACATACATTATGTATAATTACGCATCGCGTAAACACGCGGTCTCTGTTGTTCTTTCTCTCGATTATGTTTTTACGAAAAACACGCTTGAAAACGCGGCGACATAATCGAGGCATCCAGGGGTAAATACATGTTATATATATTATATATATCCTCTCTGTATCTATACCCACACAATAATATATTTACGCAGCTCCGCTTCCTTTTTTTTTTTTTTTTTCCTGCGTATAAGCATTTGTGGATTTCGTTAACACAATTGTGTATCAGCGATGATAACTCCTCGAGTACTAAAATACAGCGTATAGCTACTTCGTATCTTTAGAAAAAGCATACATGTATGGTGATTTCACGCTCTTATTGCAACAAAAGCGTATAAGTATATCTACTGTAGTTCATATATACATGTACTTGTGTCAATAAAAAAGTGTTACGCTAATGTATACTCTACCGGTTCAAAGGTCGAAAGAGAGAGTAAGGCAGGGAGAAAAAGAAGAAGAAGAGATTATGCGGTACTTTGCGCGTTTACTTATACGACAAAATTGAGATGTAGGTACCGATTACGAGCAAAGTAGCAGCAGCAGAGCGCGCGATCGATTTCAACGATATTTAGAGATGTACATTTTTGTACTCACCGGTAAGGTGCATCGGCAAAAGCGCGCGAGAGCAAGTCACATTAAATTTCGGAAAGTTGTTGTTTGTTTTTTTTTTTTTTCACTCGTTACTCACACAAACAATAAATCGGTAACCGGTCATTGGCCGATCTCGATCTCGGGCCTCTTTGTATCGGACTGAGGCAGCGCTCGTTGGCCTCTTCTTCGGGCGTGCAGCGAATTACCAAGCACAAAAAAGCTCGACCATCGGGGTGTGCAAGTACAACAACAACGCAGTCTTGGCTCTCCAATACGCGTGCCGTCCGCAGCTCAAAATAAAGCTTCGCCGGTAAAAACGGGGCGAACGAACGCAAGCCAGAAACCGAGGGTCCTGGTGCATGCAGCGCGTTGTCGCGGAATTTCGTTCGATGCGACTTGAAAACTTATTTCGTTCTGTGCCCATCTGACCTGTCTAAAAATATAATGAATCGGAAACAGGCCGGTTAATATCGCCCGCAGCAGAGAGACACGCGCTAAGTATATGTGTATACGGGTCTGGTGTGTTTTACGTGCTCCGAACGCGCGTCGAACCGAGTTTTATGCTTGCGAGGTGGACCCGCTTGATCCCTCCGTTCGATGTCACGTGCGAGTCCTTTGATGAACACTTTTTTTTTTTTTTTTTTTTTCAATCAGTTTGCTTCTTCCTTGTATACAGAGGACGGAAACTCGTCAGAAGCATAGTGTAATCGTTATTTTAAAAAATGCATCGTTTCAAAAAATTAAATATAAACATTTTTGAAATGTACATGTGCATCAAGTGAAACAAGAATTCAAAACAATCGTCTGAATTGTGCTAAAAGAATGTAAGCCACGATTTTTTTAATCATACGGAGCAACGAAAAAGTCTCTGTCACAAAAAGATTTAAAATAAAATCAAAATTAAATGACTATTGAGAATTATGTTTAATAAACATACAGACAATATTAATATTCAGGATTTATTTGTAGAAGGTGCATTTATTCCGATCACCGTACTGTTTAATTAGAGTATGAAAGTACTCTATTATCTTTTGAGGGAGAGCTCAAAGATTTTATTTTTGTTCATGATAAATTGACTTAAAAAATGTCACTGATAGAGCCTAAAAACAATTTTCAAATGGGTGTGGTAGAAAAATGAAATAGTTTTTACTTTTGATGACAGTATTGGTAATCAGTTTGAAAATGGGGCGCCTCAATCATGTGGTTGACTGACTTTTATTTTGTCACCCATATCTTCACCCAAATGAAGATAGCAATAGCCCGGCTCTACGAATTCAATGTGTTTCTGGAGCACAGTGTGGTATGATTTTATTGCATATATTTGCTAGTACATACTGATTAAAAACTCAAATCAAGAGTATAATTTTTTGAAGTATTAATTAATTCCAGAATTTGATTACATTTTTTTAAATAAGATATTTTTATTTCTTGTATTCAAAATTACGAGTGGAAAAAATCATTTTTCGAACTTCTAAACTGTTAACAATAAAGCAAAATAATTTTACTTATAAGGTATCAGACTTAAATTACTTCTCAGTTATACAAGTAGCAATAGCTTAAAATTATGAAACTTCACGTGAAAAATCAGAGTGACTGTCATCACTAGTAATATGATCTTGGTGCTGTGGAATGGCTTCATACGAGCAAATAGTCACTCCATGACGGTGCCCAGGTGACCATTCTCCTTTGAGTCCAATGTAATCAATTCTAGTCCTCTCCGCTCCTTGGTTTCCGGTAAAATGGAGGGTAAGGTAATGCATTGAAGAAAATTTTGCCACTCTGTGAACCAAAATAATTTCCGCTTAGTCAGAATCGAAACAAAGAAAGTCTTAATTTCTATTTATAACTTGATATCTTTCTCAAATTCACATTGAATACAATTTTTTTCAAATTATATCTTCAGTGTAAGATTTGGCATATATTATAATCGTTTCAAAACTAATCAATTATCTCAATCACATACTTGACAGGATACTCATGAACACCATATTGGTCAATAACTAACTCAAACTTTTGTTCAGGTTCGCTGGCAGCTTCATCGAATGTCATTCCTTCTCTGTTTTTGAATCTGTGGACACACACATTTTAAAAATAAAAACTATTTTTATTACAAAAATACAAAGAAGAGAAAGAAAAACAATCAAACGTTACTCACAATTTAACTTCAGTAGGATGAGACTCGCCTGGTCCTCCCACTATGATAATACCTTTGAGCTTAATATCACCAGTAAATCTGTAGATCAATTGAGTTTATTAATTTTTGAGCACACATTTTTGTTCAATACTATATGAAGATTTCAAACTTACGGTATGTTAAAAAGAAGTTCCTCATCTACATCACTTTCAACATACTGTAAAAAAAAAACAAAAATATTTAAAACGTGTATTAAGAAACAATGATAAACACATAATGATGTGCAATGGAAATTCTTCAAATATGGCGTAATTAATAAAGTTATCATAAACAGGAGCGATTCTTGTAAAAATTTTAAATTTATCAGTTGAAGAAATTGTAATGTTTAACTTTACAATTTTGACTTTAAGTAGACCTTTAAAACTAAATGAAAGAAAAAAACCTTTGTGTGGTCCAGACGCTCTTCCCAAGACTTGAAAACTTTAACTCCAGAACCTTCCGCCAGTTCGTTAAGGCACTCAACATTTTGTAAATCAATTTTTTCGTACAAATTATACTGGACTCCAAGCTCCCTTTCGTCGTGAGAACCACCACATTGGCATTGTCGCTCCATTCTTTTTTTAAACAACAGTGCTTGCGTGTGGCAAAAAAAATAGCACTTTTTGATAGACACCGGTCGATAACCTCTTTAACGTTACCGAAAACCGACTAAAGTGACGTTGCAAACAATGAGTGCTGTGTGCACGACAATTATACTTCACTTTTCAATACTTAGTGTTAGCATAAGCGAACACAATTACCCATTTTCTAGTCAAAGCTAAAAAATATTTAGACTCTACAGAGAGTAATTAAGATTTTCTAAAACAAACCACGGTTGTACTTGAACCTCGAAGCTCAAACTTCCAACGATTCATTGCGCCTACACATAGGCTACCTTTGTAGGTAGGCCTAACGCCATAATTTTAACTATTGCGTTTGCGCTAATATTTAATTAACGTTCCTTGATGTTAAGTTTAACGATTAGAGGAATTACCGCCTTGCTCAGAAATAACATGTCATACTTACTTGATGAATTATTTGTATGATACTTTACAAAATTGCACAAGAAAAATTTTCAAGGCACCTGCCAATTTACTGCATGAAAAAAAATCCAAATCACAACACAACAAAGGGATGTTTAAAGAACGTTGGCTAATCGTACGATTTTTTTTTTTTTTTGAATTAATTATCCATCATCAGGTGTAAAGAAGCGCGAACAAAAGAAGAAGAGGAAAAATTAAGGGATGATTAAATCCTGTGCCTAATCTAATTTTTTTTTTTTTTTTTTAAATAAAACACTTTTATTTCTTGTATTCAAATAGTACTTATAAGTGGAAAAACAACAGTATTATAAATCGTCTTTTGTTGTTTTTGTTGTTCTGGTGTATTATGAATTCTTTGGTGCATTGTATTTTATTTACACAAACACGTGAAATTCATTCTTCGTAATCTTACATATTCTACAGTTATAAGACATATAAAAAACATTGAATTTGACGCCATCCTTTTCACTGATCAGTGCAAATGACCGATATAATACAAACACGTAGATAAAACTTTGATTTAATTTGTTTTTGAAAAAACTTTAAGATTAATTATATTTAGTTGCAATAGTTATATGCAGAATTATTTTACAAATGCCACTGTTACTTAGGTATAATAAAGAATAAAACAATTTGCTCAAATGCATAAAAAAAAGAACAAATGCTCACTACTAATTACGACCTAAATTTCCCATTTCCATGTCAGGGAATTGCATTTGTAATTGTGAATCAATAATTTGAAATAGCTCTGGAGGCTGAGGTATTCTTCCAGTTTCCAGTTTTGACCAAATAGGAACATCTGAAAATATGTGATAAGTTTTCGTATTTTAAACCGTACAAATATTTTATAAAGTTTCCCAAACGTTCTCTCACCATTAAAATGTATTTCAAATGCTCCAGAGGAAATCAAATAGCCTTCAGCTGCATTACATGCAAAGAACAATATAACACAAGAGTATAGACGATTTGTTATGCACCATTGCCACCAAAATGGCATGGGCTGCCCAATCCACTGGAATATATTTATCTTACTAAATATTAAAAGTATGACTAGAATCTTGAGTCCACCCTGAAAAAGTGACAATGTTATGATTTAGAGTTGCTAAGCTGATTACAGCGATGAGTAATCGTATAAAAGTAATTCTTAGCATATGTTTTTATACACATATTAGTTATAATTACCAAAAACTTAGCAAGGCTCATATTTATTCCTGGAGGATTAAAGTTCTCTCCATCGATCTGCAATTCTGGATATTTCTGTCTCAAAATGTTAACGTAATCTTCAAAAACTTTCCTGTACCCACAAGAATAACTGCAAAAAAAAAAAAAAAAGACAATTTAGGTATTTGTACAAGCATTGATCGCCCGTACGTAATGAATGTACACGTTGCTGGGCAGTTGAAGCCAAGTTTATGAGGCCTTATCTTATTAAGAATTCTCCTTAAGAAATAATTTCTGATCGAAAAATAGACGTACACGTCAAGCACGAAAAGAAAGCGTACTTTGTTGAAACAGAGTTAACGAAAAAACACGATTACAAAGACGAAGGAAAAAGGTAAAGAAGAATAAGCAAGGTATAAACTCACCAGTAAAAAAATCTAAGCGTCGGCCCCGATTTGGAGCCGAGTTTGGTTAAGGGTATGTCGTCATTTAGATTAGCTTTAGATTCGAGCGAGGCGAGCAAAATAAAAACCACGCACAGAGTCAGCCTCGACAG
Source organism: Copidosoma floridanum (assembly GCF_000648655.2). The sequence continues at coordinate 3,639,961 of NW_019379523.1, read as the reverse complement.
GTACATTTTTGTTGTTTTGTCATTAATACAAGCGGGCCACGGGGTAAAAAATTAACCGGCTGCTAAGTGATTTTTGTGGTTAAATGCGCGAAAACTCGATTATAACGATGGAACGGGACACACACTCTCTCTGCTTTCTATCGGGATTCTCCTCGATGTGAATCAGCTCTCCAAACTCCAAACCACCTGATTGTAGTGCTGCGCTCTCTTCGCTCTCTCTCCCACCCTTGTATATCTTCGCTATCGTGCACTCTTGTGCAGCTTCGCTTTCGTTGCTAAACCAGCCAAAGAGAACTGAAGTCGGTGCGAGTAGAACAGAGTTTCTTTGCGGTTTTGGAGAGTCAATAAAAAATTTTTGGGCGCTCCGATTAAGATTGGTCGATGCGGGATTGGAGGAAAACGATCACGATGATGAACGATAATGTGCAAGTGGGCAACGCTCTCTCTTTTTATTCCACTGAGATGTAAGGAACAAAAAAAATTCTTTATGTACTTACAAAATTTTATTTTTATTTTTTTTTTGTTCCAGTACATGTAAAAAAGTACAGTGTTTTTTTGGCTAAAATTACAGTTCTAAAATATTTTTAGGTTTTTACATACATCATATCTCTGAAGAATTAGTGAATGACGCTTACCTAAACGCAGGAACAAACGAATATTAATACGACCAATAAATTAAATACATATAAAAACTTTCACAGGTTTTTGCAGAAAAAATGCAATTTAATTTTTTCAGAAATATGACGATTCTTTTTTTTAAATACTTTTTTTTTTTTTTTTTTTTTCCAAGTCAATAAAACAATTTTCTACGCATATCACAAGTCACAACGATTTTCGATAAATCTAATTTAAAATTCTGTCAAATCGATGCGTTAACAGTATTCGACGTTACTCGTCTTAAAGCATAAACCGCTAGCTGTATAATTGCTAACGTAAATTACAAAACAAACTATAAATCAGTGTCGATAAAGTAAAAAATATCAAATACAATAATAGTGATAATATCATAAATACTGAATCAAGCACGGCTGCAATTGAGGCTGTTGCAGATGCAATAATACCGATAAGAATTAAAAAGTCAGAGAATTCTCGATGACAACGCAAGGGCCTGCTCTGCCGGAATTCAAAGGAGTAACCTGATGCCACTCGTTCAAAAGTGGATCGTACGCCTCGACCAGGCTCAAATACTGCTGGCCGTCGTACCCACCTACGGCGAGCAATTTGTCACCCAAAACCGTGACACCGATCGCGTCACGGGCAATGCTCATCGAAGCCACGGTCGTCCAGGTATCTGTCTTGGGATCGTACCTCTCAACACAGTCGAACCGGCTAGCGTGGGGATTGCTGGAAGGTGCGTCGTGTCCCCCGAGGGCGTACAAACACCCGTTCATCACGGCGACAGCGACCCCACCTCGACCTGGAAAGAGTATTTTAGGCAACTCATAGAGGAAAGCAATGAAATAATAATAAAAGACAAAAGATGTCAGTTAAGGATATGAATGGAAAATAAATTAGTTAACCTACGTCGGGACATTGGTGCACACGAGGTCCACTTGTTTGAGTGCGGATCGTAACATTCGACCGTGCTCAGGCTCGAGCTGTTATCTCTTCCTCCAACGGCGTATAGCTTGTCGTTTAGGACGGCAACGCCAACAGTCGACCTTTAACATTATAAATATAATTATTCCATATTCTGCAATAATTATATTCATAATATTATTATGAATATAATTATTCCATATTCTGGAATAAATATTGATACAAATCTTCGTACTACAACCTTTGGGAGCACATTGGAGAAATGTAGGTCCATTGACGAGTCGTGGGGTCCCATCTCTCCACCGTGTTCAGAAAACTCCAGCCATCGTGACCTCCCACGGCATACAGCGGACCCTCCAGGACTGTTACGCCCAATCCGTGACTGTTTGGATAATAAATAAAGTTATTTTACATTTAAAATGAAAAAAATAACACTAAAATGTATATTAATAAAGTAAGAACCGGTGTATAGTCATGGGAGGCAAGGAGCCCCACGTTTTAGCGTTGAAATCGAAGCATTCCACGGTGTTGAGGGTTTTCAAGCCATCTCGACCACCAGCGACCACCAGTTTCTTTTCCACGACAGCTGCCCCAAACTGCGAGCGCTTGGAGCTCATGTTGACCAGCGTCCTCCAGGTGTTCGTGCGGAGGGAGAACACGTCTATCGTTGTCGCTCCTTTAAGAGTGTCCATTCCTCCTATTGACAGTAGTTGACCGACGGTTGCTTTTCGCGGTCGGGTGCGGTTTGATTGCAACATTGGGCGACGTTCGGGTAAGAGATGGTACTTCAGGGCTTCCATTATCAGGACCTGAAATTAAAATGACCATTTAGCCATGATAATGACAAAATAGAGTTGTGTTCAATATATTAGATATTTTTTAATGAATTGCCTGTGAGCTCCTTTGTTCCCGGAACATTTCATTGTTTTCCACGTAATCGGTTAAAAATGCAGGCGTCAGTAAAGGTAATTTGACGTAGGCTAGCAAACGACTCGACTCCTTTTGCCGGATTTTGGGATCGTGCTCCAGCCATCTTCGCAACGCGTCGAATACAGATTCCTCGGAAGTAACATTGAGATCATCGGATTGAAGTAGCATCGCTACGTCGTCGGCAGTGAGTAAGAGGTACTCTTGATTTTTTACCACTTCCATGAAATGGTCGTTGGTGTAAACATTAGCTGTGTGCAATAAGTTTGTGCAGCCATGAATGTCAGCGAATCTTCTGATGCCCAGACAGTTGCTCGGGTGGAGTTGTTTAATTAAAAACTGACAGCAGGCTTCGACTATACTACTGAGTTGCAACAGAGATGCCGTTGCCAGCAGCGTCTCGACATTGTCCTCCAGTAAATCTATGATACCGGTGTAAAAATACCTGACAATGCCCCAAAGAGCGTCCCCGTCGACTTCTTTGAGTTCGATTTCGTTTTGGAATGTTTCTCTCAAGGAATTAGTAAACATTGCTGCAAAATATTCGCAATTTGCACTCAACACCAATCTATGAGCTGGAATGCGCTTTTGACCCGCAATCAGGATCACATCTGTCAGTTGTTGCTTGTACAGATAATCTTCCATGGTTCGCAAACATCGCTCGGCATGTTTGTCCAGCTTGAAACTCTCATCCTGCGGAGTGCTTATACTGGCAGTTGTACCCGTACTGGAGATACTCTGCTTGCTCGATGAAGTTTCGCTGCAAGCGTACAGCTTTTCTACTTTCTCTACCTTTTTCATTTTTAAATTGGAGTGTATATGAGATTTTAAATAATCTGTTGAAATAAATTATCGATCAAATCATTTATAGTATACCTATAAAAAAAAAAAAAAAAAAAAGGTTTTAACTTATCCAGTACAACTAACCTTTGTTTGTTTTTGTAGTTCTCAATCACAACGTATAGCTGCATGCGAAAATGACACTACAATCAATACTATACTTATTCGAACTAATTAAATGCAAAAATTTAGAGCACATATCGAAAACAAGCCAGAGTATAGCTGCACTTACGGTACCCCCTTTAATTGCTCTTTGTGTCGCGCATTGTGTATGCACATGCATGAGACATGAGTGTATATATATATAAAACATACACATTAGAATACACACACACAAGCAAACTTTGTTTTTCTCTCGACGTTGTCGTCTGCTTTCTGTTTTTGTGTGTGCAACGGGGAAAAGAGAGCGCACACATTTGAAAATAACTGCGTGCAAATTCTTTCGATATTTATAAGTAATAATTAAACGAAAGTTAATTGTTTGTTTGAGGTGAGTGATATAATTGGAATATCAATAATGTTACGCTCGAGACTTCGGACCATCATATCATTCCCGGCACAATGTAGAACGTTAGGTAATTGTAACCTTAAAATTGATTTATTATGTCGTTGCGAATTTAAAAAAATGATGATTGTTACAATTTTACAGCTGCCGTCAAAAGGTTTTATCGTAAAACTGGGATATTGTCAAGCAATGACGATAAGTATGAAATAACGTTGGATCAAAAAAGATTGAAAACACCCCTTGGAAAGGTGTTTGAAGTTAAAAGTAAGCCGCTGGCCTTGGCAGTAGCTCACGAATGGGACAGTCAAAAAGATGTGATTAATCGTAATATTATGCATTTAGTGAGTACTTGCGGAAATTAAGAAATTAATAAACGCAAGATACAGGTGTACTTAAATAAATGCTCTTGATTTCAGACTGCTCTTTGCAGTACAGTGATAGATAATCCCAACAAACTGACTAAGGAGGATATATCAAAATATATTGTCAATTATTTGGAGACAGATACTTTGCTATTTCAATCAAATAATAGCGACAATTCACCAGTAAGTTTGTAATTCGTAGCACTAGTGAGAAGTTGAAATTTTGAATTAGCAATTTTCTTTTAAAACTTGTTTAAAATTAGGATTTGGATGAATTGTACAAGCTGCAGCAACGAAAGTGGGATCCCATGATACAATGGTTTTGTGATCGATATCAGGTCGATATTGTTAAGACCAAAAGTATAGATGCTCCTAAAGTGCCTCAAAGCACAAAAGATAAGATCACAAAACATTTATTATCTCAGAATGATGATGATGCAATTTATGGTGAGTTTCATTAAAAAAAAACATTGGTTTAAAGATTTGTTTTATTTTTTTCAAATTCTCAATTAAAAAACGTGTTTATTACATACTTTATAAAATTTGTATTAAAAAAAACAAAGATTCTAGTTTTTTTAGCTGTAATAGTACAGCTCTATCTAATAATGCAACAACGTACAATAGTGTGTCAAATAATTTGATGAATAATTAAAGGTTTCATGTATGGAGTAGACACCGTGAAATCTGTTATCTTAACTCTAGCAGCCTCTGAAAGAGTGATTTCTGTCGAAGAAGCTGTTGAACTGTCTAGATTAGAGGAAGAGTTTCAGGTAAATAAAAGTAAACATTTCTAATCTACTTTCAAATCAAATTATAAAATACATTTTTCCCAGATTTCTCACTGGGGCAACGTGGAATGGTCTCATGATCTCGCAAAGTATGATTTGCAATCGCGAATGGCAGCCGCGATTCTGTTCATCCACATGAATTCCAATTTCATGACTAGTCAACCAAAAACAAAATCAACAAACATCACGTGAAGGTAACTCAATCCACTTGATTGCAACAACTTTAATTGTTATCCTTGTGGCATAATGATTCCGACAAACTGCAGTTTGCTGGCGTAGAACAGTCTGGTCCTTCCCAGTCTTTCATGCAAATACAGCTGGGGAACAAAGTTGCAGTGTATGATTCAACGATTGTAAATAAACATACACATAAAATTTGATTATATAAAACTAATACCTATAGGTTGGCCCATAATTCAAACACACCGCACCGTTTTTACACGAGTTGTGAGAGCATTCGTTGCGGTGGCATTCTCCTACGCCCCGCCCGGTCGCCGGACTCGACATTGTCAAAGGGAAGACGTTGTCATCGGTTTTCAACTCGATGTCGTATATACATCCGGAAAACCCAGTGTGAAGCGGCAGATCGTGCGGCAGTGTTTCAAAGTACCTCGATTTGTGTCCACCTAAAAATTCGACGTTTCAGGTAAAAAAAAAAAAAAAAAAACACACTTATACGCTCTAACAACGCACCGATGTAAAGAATCGGCGAAACGTCCAGCCTGGTGTTCGTGCCGGCAGCTCTTCCAGTCACGTTGCCCATCCCGTCCACGTGAAACCACGAATCCCTGCCCCTCCTCCCGATCCTTATCGTGTGAACTCGGTGAGGCCTGACATTCAACGGCGAGTCGGTGAAAATTCTCCTAACTCCCGAGCCCAAGTCCCAGGTGAGCATGATGTACCCGCGAACGTAGGTGAGCGAAAAATGATCCGACGTGTCGGGCTTTGCCCCGGTTTGGCCCATGTAGGCTATCAGAGATATTTGATCCAACGTCTGAGGGACGATCCGCAACTTCAGCTCCATGTGATCCTTGAGCGAAGTACTGATGCCGTAGGCCATGTATGACGAAAGCCCCGGCGAAAAGACCGAAAACGACGGCTGGTATATCGTGGCGTCTATAAAGTATTTTACCCAACAGTTTTGCTAGTTCAAGTGCCAAAGGTGTTGTTCTTGTATTTGTGCACTTACCCTTTTCGCAGTACAGGCCGTGCGTGCCCAGAGGACAGACGCAAATGAAGTTCGCTCCCGGCGATATCAAGCACGTCGCCCCCAGACGACATGGATTGTCATCGCACACGGACTTTTCGCAGGTTTCTCCGCTGTAACTGTTGTTAAAAAAAAAAAAAAAGAAAATCTTTTCACACCAACTCTTTGTTAAAAATGAATAATTTTCACCGAATCCACTCACCCGGCGATGCACTTGCATTTAACTTTGCCCTCGACCTCCTGACAGGCGCCAAAATTCTTGCACGGACTCGACAGGCACAGAAAAGAATCGCACTCCTCTATCTGCACCGCCTCGACGGAGTCGTAGATGAAATCCCGCTCCATGCCGTTCATCTTTTTCAATAAAAAAAAAAAAAAAAAAAAAAAAACAATAAATGCACGCGGTTCGAAACCTTTCGTGATGGGCGCGTGTACCTTGAACGAGCTCATGCATCCGACGAAGCCGAGGACAATCTGCGGGAACTGTTGGGTAAACGCCACGGGGATGCCGCCGAGGTGCAGCCTCGCGTACTGCGGCATAGTCCCGTGGACCTGGAGCACCTGCTCCCCGCTCATGACCACGCTGCTGTTTACGAGCAGTCGCGCCAGGCACTTGTCCGACACTGCCTCCACGATGTAGTGAAACCTACACCAAAAACATCGAGTTCCGTTAGCCCGTAAAACCAAGTGTATATATCATACATACAATATTGTCCACAATGACGATGCAAACCTGATCTCGACGTCGACCTCGAAGCCGTTGTTGATCGGCGAGTCCAACTCCCCAAAGAGCATGGTCTGGAGGCCGCAGGAAAACTGAAACTTGAGCTGGCCGGCCTCGACGTACAGCAAAATGTACCTCTCGTCGTCGAAGAGCGCGTGCACGAGGATCCCGCTCTTCGCCCGCGTCCTCAGTCGCACGGACACGTTGAGCAGCCCGTCGTCCACCGTGAACTTTTGCCTCACGTACGACTTGCCACTGAACGCGGCGTTACGTATGCTCGAGCGCTTCCTACAGTTGCCCGGGTAACTGCAGTCGCACCGCGTGCCATTGTACATACACAGCGTGACATTGTTGCACTGGTCCCTGTCGCAGTTATAAACAAGTCCCGGCTCGGTGGTGGTGGTGGGTGCACCGGTGGTATAAGCCGGTGCTCCCGTGTCCTCCTCGGTGATCCCGTAGTCCGTGACAAAGTTGGTCTGCAGAAAGTCCACCAGAGTCGTCAAATCGGAGGAGGCAGCGCTGTAGGTAGGGCTCCCAGTGGACGAGTCACGGGTCGCGTTGTCCTCGACGTAGATGGTCGACGACAGCATCGTCACGTGCTGGATGACCGTCGAGCCCTCGGTGGCGTTCCCACCACCATCTCCCGGCGTGTCCGTCGAGTAGGGCTCGTTGCTCGTGTTGGCCGTCTCGTCGTAGTCGGAGACCGAGCTGCTCCGCCAGTAGGGCTCGCTCGTCGTCGTCTTCTTTGTCACCTCGAGGACTATCGGGGTCGTCGGAAACCCCTCGGAGGCACTCCCGCCCGTCGAGACGGACGCGGCCAGTGAAAACACCTCGTCCCCATCGAGGGTAAACACTCGCTCGGTCGACTCGCTGGTGGCGTTGGTCGCTTCGACGCTAGTCCGGGTCCCGTGGTGTTTACCACCCCCGATTTGGAAGCCAGTTACGAAGCCGAGATCCTCGTCCACGGGGGTCGTGGAAAGCCCCCCGTCGACTCCCACCGAGGAAGATTCGACCGGTTCGGTCGTTTCGAAGAGTTCCTCGGTCGTGGCCGCGCTCGGCTCGAAGCTCGTATCGGTGTAGTAGCGGTCGGTGAGGCTCGTGAGTTGCCCCGGGTCGTCCGTGCCGAACGAGGGAGTGGCGAGGTCGTCGTAGCTGGTGGTGGTCTCGGCGAGGTGGAGGAGGACGGTGCACATGTCCCCGGCGTAGGGGGGTGGACAGGAGCAGGTGAAGTTGTTGACGCCGTCGACGCAGGTGCCCCCGTTGTCGCAGCGGGCGTTCTTTGATTCACAGTCGTCGTACCTGAGCTCGCACAGGCTGCCGTGGTAATCGGGGACGCAGTAGCAGGTCGGCTGGGTGTCCTCGAGGAGGCAGACGGCGCGGTTCTGGCAGGGGTTGTCGGCGCAGGGGACGATCACTTTGGCGCACTCTCGGCCCGTGTAGCCGAATAGACAGGCGCAGGTGAAGGTGCCCGGCTCGTTGATGCACAGGCCGCCGTTTTGGCAGGGGCTGCCGTTGGCGCACTCGTTCACGTCTTCCTCGCAGTACGGGCCGGTCCAGCCGTCCGGGCACAGGCACGCGAACTCCAGCCCTGGACCGTCCACGCACTCGCCCGCGTTTTTGCACGTCGTCTCGTTGCACACCTCCACGTCGATCTCGCAGAACTCGCCTGACGATTCGTTTTTTCAAGGATTTTTTTTTTTTCATTCGCGTAGTAAAATCATTGGGAAATACATATTACAATGTAACATCGTGAAGATACTTTTATTAGCATTACGTCCCAATCGACGTCTCCGCTAATCAAGTATGGAAAATGTCGTACAATTAAAAAAAAAAAAAATTGTTTTCGTCGTTGTAGCGAATGAAATGTTCTTACCGATGAATCCTTCGAGGCATTGGCAGGTGAAGCCGTTGTGGTCCAGACAGGTGGCATTGTTCAGGCACGGCTCGTTCATGCACTCGCTGTATCTCTGCTCGCAATTTAAGCCTACGTTTGCCCCATTTATTTAATGAGGATGATCGAGAAAAATGATGAAAAAAAATAAATAAATAAATAAATAAAGGGGGACCAATGACTCACCCACAAAACCATCGAGACACGTGCAGTTGTAGGTAGCGATAGCGTCGTTGCACGTGCCCCCGTTGGCGCAGGGATGCGACCAGCAGTCGTCCCAGTTGATTTCGCAATTTATGCCGGTGTAGCCGTCGATGCAGTAACACTGGTAAGAACTGCAATTACGACGTGGTTTAAATTGAAAAATCAAATTTATTCGTTGGATGATTTTTTTTTCTCCTTTTTTTTTTACCTATTGGGGTCGTCGACGCAGATTCCGTACATGCAAGGGTTGCTGCTGCAATTGGAGCCCGTGGGCGCCGCTAATGCTAATGTTATGGAAATCACTGCGATGCATTTGTGCCACTTGCTCGAGTAACACTCTTTTGAGATGCTGCACAGTTAAAAAACAGTTTTTTTCAAATTTTATTTTGCTTTACAAACCTACGGTGAATTTTTTTTCTTTTTTTTTTTCAATTTACAATATTCTATTTTTTTTTAAATCCATTAATCGGCGAGTATATGTATACAAATCAAAAACGAGCATGTAGATGGTGATTTAAGTTTTTTTATTTTTAATTTTGCAAATCGTAAACAAGCACTATATAGGTATTGAAGCAACGAAACACGTACAATAAAAACACTGTACTGTTACGTATATATGTACATGCAAAATGAACATAAGCCTCGAAGGGTACGTGCAAACGAAGGAAAAAAAAAGTTGCGGTGGCAAAATTAGGCGTGAGTATTGGTGATTTCAAACGCAAGTTTGGAAGAAAAGAAAAAAAAAGTTTTACCCCAACATGTCTCCGCAGGAGGAGGATAAATACCCACAGGCGCTAAATATCAAACGTATACTTAGGCACAGTGACGGCTCGTGGGCGGCACATTGAACAAGCTTTGTTGCGGTCAGTCGTCATGACGACCTTTCAACACCACACAGAGAGGAAAATTAGCATCCGGGAGGAATCAAACTATAATAATAATAATAATAATAATATACCCTCGAGGGTCCTTATAATAAACCGTGGAAATCCATCTAGCGACACAAGCCCAAGTGCCATACATCACACGGCGTGTATGCCATGTAACAACAAAACACACCTTTTTTTTTTTCTTTCTTACATTATACTTCCGAGCTATTTTTCCCGAAAAAAAAAAAAGTAAAGACTTTCCAACTTATGGAATCCACGTGGATTATAATAGCTGATTCCAATTTCATGAAAGAAATAAAAAAAAAAAAAAAAAGAGGAAAAAAAAATCAATCCCCCGATAATACGGTGCTCGAGAATTTCGACCCGTCATACATCACACTCTCGAATGCCGCGTGCATATACGTATACACGTACGAAATATATGTGATACAGCTGCGAGCACTATTAGAAATCTATTTTAATCATGCCGGTGCCGGATCTTTCAAGTTGATTAGCCGAGACACACGCTTCGGGCATCCCACGTATACGGGGGCCAGTGCATGTTCGACAGGCGCGTCGAAGAGTATAGGAGAATATAGGGACAAGGAGAGAAAGAAAAAAAAAAAAAAAATGTTGCAAGTCGGGAAAAACTGCAGCGATGGCCCATCGGACGTGGACCCGGAGCTTGTGGATTCTCAGCTGCGACGATACTTGGATGAGCGCGGCTTACTGAAGGGAGCCAACGGCGAGCCGACCCATTGGAGGATCGGACTGTCCAAATTGAGTATATATGTATACTATATAGCTCCCATCGGATGTCCCATAATATAAGGTGAAAGAGGGAAAAGTGAAAAGCATTGTGTGTATATTTTGTAGGTGGCCGGGGGGTGATGGCGAGCAGTCGGATAGAGCGGGGCGAGCTGGTCTACCGGGACAGCGCTCTGGTGTTGGGTCCGCGCTGTTACAGCAAGTACCTGCCGATTTGCGCGAGCTGCCACAGTCGTGGTTGCGCTCTTTTTCCGTGCGATCGGGGGTGTGGCTTGCCGATCTGCTCCAACGACTGCCAGGACGGTGTGGACCACCGGGGCGAGTGCGCCTACCTGTGCTCGCTCGAGCCCGATTGTGGGCCCCAGGGATGGTCCCTCGATGTGCTAAGGGCTCTCGTGCCCGTGCGAGCGCTGCTCTTGCCGGCACGGCTCAGGGAGCTGTGCTACTCGCTCCAGTGCAACCGATCGGCGCACGAGGCTCGAGAGGTACAGCCGTCGGGTTTCAATACGATTTTTTTGTTTTCTTTCTTTTTTTTTTTTTTTATACATATATTACCGATCCATTATCATTCACTGGTGTGGGGCCTAAATGAGCATGGACAGAATATTTTTTACACTGCACGTGGAGTTATATACGTTTTAGATCTTATTGAAATGTATTCGATCAACTCGAGTGAGTCTATTTCTCGATCTGGATCGAATAATAATCATTGTAAAATGATGAAAAAGATACGTAAAATCGGTAAGAAATTTTGGTTCTGCAGGTAATTGTCGATAGAATAATTTTTAGTGTTTTTTTTAAATTTTTTATTTATTTTTTTTTTATTAATTAGGCATTAACAGCCTCCTAGAGCTCTCTAAACGACAAAAATTGTTTCTAATAGACTAATGAATTAATTCATTGTACCCAAGAACTCGGTTAATGTTGTAAACGCACTAAAACTGTTAAAGCTTTAGTTGCTAAAAGAAATCGTGAAAAACAGCCAAGGTAGAGGTAAAAAAAAAAAAAAAAAAAAACCCGTAGGTGGACATGCTAAAGAAAACCGTGAAGGGTACACTGTCACGCGACGACGAGACTTTCATGCGGCGCGTGTGCAACGTCATGGACACGAACGCGTTCGAGTCGGCGGCACTGCACCGCGACTCGGACTCGACGACGAGCCTACGGGCGCTCTTTCCACTGGGTGCCCTGACGAATCACCAGTGCGCGCCCAACACGCGCCACCTCGTCGACGAGGCCGGCCGGCTGATAGTCTACGCGACAGAGGACATCGCCGAGGGCGAGGAGATCACCATGGCCTACACCGAAATGCTCTGGGACACGACCATGCGCAGGCAGTTTTTGCGCGCGACCAAAATGTTTTCCTGCCGATGCCCCAGGTGTGCCGACGCTACGGTTGGTACTTTTGAAAAAAAAAAATAATAATAATAATTTGACAATTCGCTGCTCGATAACTCGGTGTGCGATATCATTTCAGGAATTCGATAGTTTCTTGGGCGCCCTCCGTTGCGCCGACAAAGACTGCTCGGGTCGCCTGCTGCCCGTAGCTCCGCTGGCCTTCAGCTCCAATTGGACTTGCAGCAAGTGTGGAACGAATATAAAAAACAAACAGGTACTTTATTTTTTTTTTTTTTTTTTGCATTTATACTCGCTTGCAATTTCAACGCGGCTCGTTTGATCCCCGCAGATATCGTACATTCGCGCTGGAATACTGGCAGCGACCGAGGAGGTGATTTACGAGAACCCCAGGAAAATATTGCAATTCGTCAAGCGTGAATTGAGCGTCCTGGTTCCGAAAAACAACTGCTTCATGCTGGACATGATGTTTCGCGTGGTATCGTTGTTCGGAAGAGCCGATGGATACACGTGGGAAGATCTCACTGATGAGGAGTTGGACGTCAAGGCGGAGTATTGCAAACATCTCGTGGCAACCTTGGATCTGTTGAAATGTGGCGGTTGCATGAAAAAAGGTGCAGTGTACGGTAGTGTTTATCAGGAATTTTGCTGTAGCGAAATACTTTTTTTTTTAGGATTGATTTTGTACGAGCTCTACTGCACGAATGCTGAAAAACGGAGGAGGATGTCTTTGAAGGGAACAAATGACAGCAAAGTATCGGAAAACGAGGTGAGTGTGTGTGAGCAAGAGAATTGCATCGTTTCGATCTATACTAACAAACTTTAATTGAATGGGAACATCTTTTTTTTTTTTTTTTTTTTTTTTTTTCATTATGATGGAATTATGGGCGAAACAGTGGAAATACTGAAAAACGATGTTGCCGCACCACGTGATTATCGAGAGTTATATGCAGCGCGATCTTCCAGCTAATAGGATGGACGAGACCAAAAAGTTTGTTTTAAAAGAAAAGTTTTTTGATTCATCATTATTATTTATTCATGGTACGTTGCATTGTCATTTACACTTTTTGTAAATATACAGTCAAATATTAACAAAATTTCCAAAACACACAAACCTTACGCTTGTTGAAGAAGCATCTTGGCTTCTTCGTATAAACTCGTGCAAGGCTTGAGATTTTCTACATCGTCAATGTTGCACTCACTTTTTATCCTACATAGTGAAAATGGATATATTAGACTATTGAATTTCAAATATATACAAAGCACTTTAATGTCTTTTAATGAATCTTTTACCTGCTTATGGATTTGTACGTCAAGTTAGGCATAAATTGTTTTCGCGTCAATGCTGTATGTACTAAAGCTACGTTGTTGAGTAGTATCTTGTTCGATTCTAATGAAAAAAGAACGAAACTGAGTACACACATCATGTGAAAATAAATGAAACTATGACTAAATGCTTTCTTACCATTATCAATGTATTTATTCAAAAGACCCTCAACAAATTCTTGACCTGCAGCTTTAACGGAAATTCCAATGCGTTGGAAGACCGCTTTGCATTGCCAACGATCTTGTGCGTTATCGTGACCAGCACCGATGGGTCGTCTGGGCTGAGATTCTTTGACGAGACTTTCCCAATCGACACCTAAAGCGTCTCCCAATCCTTTACAACTGGTTTTTATGTCTTCCTCCAACTCACCATCCGAAATTTCCTCAAAGTCCATATTTTCCATACTCTCATCTTCCATGTTGCTTTTATTGCTTTAAAATAACGTCATGTTTAATTGAAAATAATATTGCCAAACGTTTTTATGTACAGCCAATTGAAAATGATCGTACCTGTAAGCTTCAGGAGTCTCTTTGTCTTTTGTGAAGACGGAATCATCCATGGCTTTAGGCGAAGGATGGGTCACATCTTGACTCTTAACAGAAGCAGAATCTCGGTCTGTTTCGTTCGATTTAGCTTTGTTGTTCTCAGTCACTTCCTCTTCCATGTTGAGAATATCATCAGGATCATCGCTAATATCACTGAGATCGCTCTCAGTGTGCTGCAAGTTGGGTAAAGTTTCATCGAGGCACGGACGCTTCGTTTCTATTACTACGGGCGTTACTGGTGGCGGTGGTTCCTTTACTTCGGGTGGCTTTTCCTTCGCCAACAGCTTCTTGTGAAAACTGTCGGCCGATTTTTCTCTACTTCTTCGCGGCCTGCCTTCTGCCAGTTCCATCAGCTTTTTGTTTATAGGCTCGTCTTTCATGCTATTGTGCAAGGCCTGTTTAGCTGCGTGACTCGGAAGCTCTTCTCTTCTCTCTGGAGTGCTAAACGGTCTGCGCTTACTGAAATGAAAAAAAAAATAACTATATTCAAGTGAACAGTTCCTAAAGAGTGGAGAAAAAAAAAATTACCTGAGCACTGGGTCAGTGAGCTCGATCTCCTTAATACGATCATTTCTGTAGCCGCCTCTTACGTGCTGGTTATCCCACTTTCTGCCAGGTTCGCCGACCTTCCAGTCGGGCACAGCTCCGTCGTATCTTTTGCCGGACCAGGACTCATCCTCGTGGGCAGTGTCAGGTCGAGACGGCAGGGCCTCTCGTTCCGTCCACATCCCAGCTCGTCCACCTGGTCGCCATTCCCTCTCGTCCCACTCGCTACCAGCTCCGTACGGGCGTTCGAGGTCGTGGTGCACCTCCCAGCTATCACCAACAGCTTCTTCTCTACACGATATCAATAAAATCATCGGTTAGCCAATGGCCTCATGACGGGTCAGACTATACAGTAACGATATGAGTAAACAAACCTGATGGGTGGTGCCCGAATCGGATGGTGCAGCAGCGGCTCGGGCTCGAAGGGCCCTGACCCCGGTGGTGGCGCTCCGCGATCCGCGTACCTCGGCTGGCCACGATCATCAGCAACACCGGCAGCCGGCACAGGAGCCCTGCGCTCGGAGAATGGGCTATCGTAGCGCCGAGCCTCGAGAGGCTTACGTCGCTCATCGGGCGGCTCCCTGCCGTAGGGCTCGACGCCCGGCTGCTGCGGCTCCTCCGACTCGTCCCAGTGGCGCGAGTGGGACTCGGTGTGAGTCGAAGCACTGGAGCCGGTGAGTCGCGCGTAGGCCCGCTCGTACTCCCGTCTGTTTGGGCTGTCTCTGCGAGGCTCCAGCCCCGTGGACGGGGGAACCGGGGGAGGGGCTGGCTTGTATCGACGGTGGCGGTCGAGCGGCAGGTGGTCACGGTCCCGATCGCGCTCCCTGTCGCGTTCTTTGGGACGCTCCTTGGGACGTTCGACCCCGCGCTCTTTCGGCCTCTCTGGACCGCTACTCTTGTAGTCGGGTCGTGCGGGCTTGTCCGGGATGCGGTCTCGCTCTCGCGCTCGGTCGCGCTTGTTAGCCGGTTCGCGCTCGCGGCGGTCTTCGCGTTCCCGATCTCGGGCACGCTCGTCCCGGTGGCTGCGCTCTTTGCTGGGCTGCCTTCCGTAATCGGCCTGCCGGCGCGAGTTTCCCTGACCAGAGGCACCGAAGAGCTGGCTGGATGAGTTAGTCGTGGTAGAGGTTGATGACGGCTGGTGGTGGTGCTTGGCCTTGTTTGGCTGCTCGCGTTCTTTGCTGCGCTCGCGTTCGCGCCTGCCGTGGTCCCTGGAGCGGGCGGAGCTGCTGGAGCCGCTTGGACCCTTGTCCGCGTGTCGGCTCGAGGATGCGCTCGGTGGCGGTGGCAGAGGCTCGTGTCTGACTCGCGGTTTTTCGGCGCTTCGGCTTCGTCTGGCTCTAGAGAGCTGCTCCTTGGAAGGCAGATGCTTGGAGCGCTCGGGGGAGCGGGAGCGTCGATCCCGGTCGCGGGAACGGGGCTTCGAGCGGTCGGTGCTACGGGCACTCCGACTGATGGGTTTGTCCGGCTCGGGCGGACGGGGTCTTGATTTTTCCGGCTCCTTGCGGTCGAGCCTGTCGGATCTGTCCAGGCGATCGAGACGGTCTTGGCGCTCCAGGCGATCGTTACGGTCGATCCTGTCGGTGGATTTTTTCTGCGTCATCTCCTTCAAACTGAGCTCCTCGTGTTCGCGCAGCTTTTTGTGGTGTCTGTCTTTGTCTAAGTCAGCTCTGCTTGGTAATTTGAGCTGGGGTGAAGCGCTTCTCGTGCGGTCTTTCGACTTGGCCGGGGCGGCGTGAGACTGAAGGGCCAGTGGTGACTTGGCTCTAAGTGTGGAAACATGTTTATGAGCTACGGTTGTACGACTACTACTGTTTGCTTTCTCGTTAGATTTTGATGGGATATCTTTCTTTGGGGGTGTGTCGACTCTTTGTTTCTTTTTTGAAGTCAACTTTTCATTTTTCGATGCTATGTGCTTTAAATCTAATCTGCAAAGCAACAATTTTATTATTGTCAGGTGGCTTCGTCTTAAGTCCATTGATAATATTATACACACATAGAATTTTTCATTCGTCTAAACTATCCTTTATGCAGGCTTCTTTTTTTTTCTTTTAATTGATTTTGAAATCCGAAAAAACAATATAAAATTCAAATTGTGGTAAGTCAAAAGAGAAAAATATGCTAAATATGCTACTTACTTTCGTCTTCTTTCTTTTTCGTCATTAAAGTCAGGTGATGCACTGTGCTTCTTCTTGAACTTTTTAATTTTTTTTCTTGAATCTGATGTTGAACTTGAAGATGAATCATCACTACTGGAAGAGCTACTACTACTCGATGAACTTGAACTATGAGAACTGGAGGAACTACTCATTGCCTTTTTTTTATATTTAGTCTTTTCCTTTCCATGTACTTCTTTGTCTTTCTTCATCTGTAGCTCCAACTCTCTTTGCAGCAGCTGCCTACGCCTCTCCAACACCTTCTCGTCTTCGTACTCTAAATCAGTCTGATTCCACTCTTCTATATTTAAATCTGGACTATGGGGAGTTGTCTTTACAATTTTCGATGTGATTCTCTTAAATGAATCGTCAACATGCTGCAAAATCATATTAAATAATTATTAAAAATCGGACGAACTTTAGTTTATAGTATACATAAAGAGAGTGATTAAACATAAAAATTTGTAATAATTACCAACGAAGGATTTGTAGAGGCATTGTCCTTCTTTACTCTCTTTGACGGACTAATTAATGTATGTGTATTAGCATATCTGAAAAAAATGATAGAATAAATATAGTGCATGTAGTTATGGAGCAGCTGAAATTGTTGTAAAGTTTTAACTGACTTGCAACTCTTGCCGTATGAACAATTGCCGTTGAGAGCCCAATTTCTGCAATAATCAGAGGCGTTTGGAGCAACAGCAGTGACCGCAGGCTTGGTTCCCAACCTTTCGAAAACACTTGGACGTCGAGAGTCAATGTTACATTTCGTAGGGTCAACTGGTATTTTCCTTATATTTGACTTTGACATATTATCACCATAAACGACGAATCGTATTTCGAGAATGGATGAACATACTTTTGCCTCACTTTTTCACACGTTTTTTTATTTAGATCGGCACGATATAAAGAGCAATTGTAAAACAATGCCGTTTTGCGTGCGTGTCAAGTAATCACGCCGTGTTATTTATTTATTTATTTATTTGAACAATAAACAAGAAAGTATATCAGGAAAATGATATTGACAGTGTTCTCCACCAAACACCACTTGATGAAACATAAAAAAAAGTAACAACAAAACAAGAGGAGCTCAACGGTACAAAACACCCATGGTTAGGGACTAGGGACCGGAGTGCGTTCCGAGTTCCGAAAGTCATTTGCAGATTCGCTGATCGCCGTGTAAACGGCAGCGCTGCTGCTGTCACCGGATCGTCACATGACGTAAAGTGACTACTGGAGCTAAGCCTCAGCTATAGACTTCCCACTTCCAGACTTTACCTTATGTGACGATCTGATGACAGCAGCTCTGTCTTTTATTACACGACGATTTTGACTTTCGGAACGCACCCCTATAGGTAGGGACTAGTAGGGAGAGCTGCTCTCCGAGATCAGAAAGAGAGAGAGAGCACACATTTTAAGATAACTATATCTTTTTGAAGATTCAGATTAAGTTGTTTAAAAGCGCTAAAATTTGAACAACAAGAAATAAAAAAAAAAACCTTACAAAATGATTTAAAAGAAGGGGAGCAGATGAATATAAAATAAAATTGAGAAACTTTTCAAAATCTTAGTTTGGGCTTCATGCTCGAATCATTATTTTGTCTTGATTGAGTAATTTGCGTAAAAAATAAACTTTAGTAGTTTGTTGTTAAAAATTACAGAAAAAAAAAAATTCCTATTTCAAAAGATTAATTGCCACATGACTGAGGCTTTTTTATTCTTTATTCGATTGGTTGAAACAGGTCGATTATATATTGTTTGGCAGAATTTTATAAGTTTATCATACAATTATAATCAAAAGTAATCAAAACTACTTGATTTGCTTACAATACTCTGAAAAAATATATTTATATCAACAATTTTATTTGATTCAAGTTAAGACAAAATAAAAATACACGGAATTTTGGAATATTCCTTGTATTAATTATACAAATTAAAAAAAAATATTTTCAACATAATTTAATCATGCATTCACATGACGATATTCCATTCAAACTGAAAATTATCTTTTAAAAAAACATTTGTGTTATGAGTGTTAACATAAGTGCAATCGTATACAAAAACCCGCATGATTTTGAAGAAATAAAATTTGCCTGTTCTTTTATCAGCTGAGAGCGTAATGGAACGATCCATTCGATTCGACTATAAGTATATAGTTTTGTTTACATTATGCTCCGCCTTCATCTTTTTAATAACTCTCTAATGATTCTCAATAATTTGTCAGATTGTTGTTTAGATAATGAATCAAATTAAAACATTAAGTAAATGCTTCAATTATTTGCTTTATTTAAACTGATAGCTGTTAGTCTGATAACATCTGCGTGATACTATCTGGTGTGGTCGCTGCAGCGTAGACCCGCCCGTAGTGGTCTATACCTATATGGTGTGGTCATCATCTGTAATCTGTTATCTGTACTATCTGCGTATAGGTCGTCCCGGATTCGTCCGTCACTCCGTCATCGTCACTCACTACTTTGGTGGATTGGTGATGCGTTTGTTGTTTTTGTTGTTGTTATATCACTGTACACAACTAAACATCGCGTCGCAGGATATACCGATAGTGCCGAGCCTGTAGTTTACTTTAATTATCATCGACGGATCAAACTAAAGTAATAAAGTGTAGATGTATACCTGTACCTACGGTGTGCCGGCCTATATATTCATTGTACACAGTACATATAGTAATAGGGCATCGTGCAGCAATAATATAGTACACGGTGCGCGAGCAGTGTAAATATATTACTTACCTTGGTTTCTGCTCTTGTTTTTTGGTGCAAATTCACGCAACACGCATCATTAGACTTCAGTCTGCACTCAGTGACAAACCTTTTAACAGCCTTTTAATTCGCAACTATACCTTACTTAATAGTGTTCATGTAAAATGACATGTGATTTCTGATTTGACGTGTACCTACTCGTAGTAAGTACGTGTGAATTTGTGGTGTTATGTTTCCAGTGGAGCTGTAAGCATTTAAAAGTGTAAGAGTACACAGGTGATTTAAAATCTCCACGGCCCTGCGCGCCTTCTTTCTCTTCCTCTTTTCCTTTCCATTTTGTCATAAAACCCGTGTACCTATTCGTAGCTGTACAACCAATATAACAAAAGCTGAACAACATCTGTCAGGATTGGATTGTACTTAATCACTTTTTGGTTCTCCGCGACTTTAGCGGAGGAAAGTGCAAATTTTCGGGAGACACCGCAGCAGTAGCCAACAACTGAACAACGAAACGTAATTCTCGTCAGCGTCGTCATATATACCTACTCGTCATCCAATCGAATAGCGGATCAATCGCTGTGTAAAAAAATATACATCTATACTAATAACAACACCTCTAATTTCCGATTGAGCCTACTTATCCTTTTTTCTCCTTCCGTCTTTGATCCCCCCTTGAGCCCGTCTTTCGCTCCCCCATAGCTATTAGGTACACCTATATACCTATTCTCTCCGTTTCGCATCATCTCTCTTTTATATATTATCGCCTCCTCTCTTTTGCTCTGTCTATCTGTCTGGCTCGCTCTCACTCCGATCCTCCGATGACCTGCTCCAGAGAGAGTTTTTGAGACCCGAGAAACAAAACCGCAAGTGCCTCTAAAGCCTCGTCGTTCATTTAAATGGTAAGTCCGAGATACCTAAATACATAATAACGTTGATTTAGGCTCTTCTATACGTGATGCATGCATGTTATTATACTTACGAGCATTGCATAATGCAATCATACACGCACCACGACGCGTGCAGTACTTTATTTCTGTATACAGACGTATACGTATATACATATGAGTACATCTATCTATAAAACTTGCTTATTGCCGTCCGTTCGCTCAATATATAATATATACGTCCTACCTCTAAATTGCCAACTGCTCGCAGCAGCCTCTCCTGCATCACACCTTATTTTTTATTAATTCCCCCCCCCCCCCTTCTCTCACACTCTCTCTTGTCCAGGTACCGTAGGTTAGATTACCATTTTCTTTATAAATTGTATTTTTCTCCTCATTAACGAGTCTCTTAATTTCTCTGCTCGATAAGTAGGTATCCTCTTTAAGCTCTAATTACCTCGTTCCAGCACTTTGCAAATCATGTTATTCTTGTCTCTCAGATCCAGCATTAATACTGCTCGAGTATTCTGCATTTGTGTATTTTTTTTCTGGTGTTATTGTTATTCTTACTTGTTATCTACGTGACGTGTAAACGTGATTAATTCCCTCTGTTTCTTCTTGTACCTTTACAATATTGTTGATACGTTGCGTTTGACTATTAACAGATGAAAACAAATATTATTTATAAAAATATTTTTTATTTGTGCTAATTTTTGAAATATTAAAGTTTTATCATCGTATGTTATTAAAATTAACGAGCAACTTTTTTTCACGTTTCAAGAAATCATGCCTCTGTTTGGGAAATCTCAAAAGAGCCCAGCAGAGGTGGTGAAAGCTCTGAAAGAAGCAGTCAATGCATTGGAGCGTGGTGATAAAAAAGTCGAAAAAGTAAGATAAATTGGATTATTTTCGTAGCTACGATATTACATGAGAGAAAAATTTTATAAAAACGTTTTCTGTTTTCAGGCTCAAGAAGATGTGAGCAAAAACTTGGTACACATTAAAAATATGCTATACGGAACTGCCGAATCGGAACCTCAGGCCGACATCGTTGTTGCTCAATTAGCGCAAGAACTCTACAACAGTAATCTTTTACTCCTTCTTGTTCAGAATCTTAGTCGAATAGATTTCGAGGTAATCATCTGTACCGTTTATCAAAATCCATAATTTTATGTCAATTCGTCATTTTTAAACTCACCTAATTTATTCTTAATTTTGGAACTACAACAAAAAGTTTGAAACTTTCGTCTTGATAAATAGCAAATAAATTATAAATTCTTAAAAATCACCAGTAAATGTCTGAACCTTAAAAATTTCAGGGTAAAAAAGATGTTGCTCAAGTATTCAATAATATTTTAAGAAGACAAATAGGTACAAGGTCTCCTACAGTAGAATATATTTGTACTAAGCCAGAAATTTTGTTTACTCTAATGTCAGGGTGTGTAGTATGAAACGAATTTATAAATCAGTAGTTTAGTGATACTTGGCATAATAGTTGAATAATAAAACCTTTGTTTCAGATATGAACATCAAGATATTGCATTAAACTGTGGTACAATGTTACGAGAATGTGCGCGGTACGAAGCATTAGCGAAAATCATGATTTATTCAGACGATTTTTACAATTTCTTTAGATATGTCGAAGTTTCCACGTTTGATATAGCTTCAGATGCCTTTTCTACGTTTAAGGTAATTTACTCAATGGTTTCATGTTATTGTAGAAAGTTATACATATTAATAAAAAACTTCGTTTGTTCTGATAAACCCCAACGGAAATTCCATAAATCACATGTTTTTCCGCCCTCAAATTTACTTTCTCACTAAATGGTAAAATAATTGTGCTGTAATGCACGGTATGCTTTATTATATTGGCATACCACAAGAATATGCAACCTAATAAAAGAGTTTAAACTGTTAAGTTGAAGAGGATCGATCACAATATTCTTGTGTTACAGATTCAAAAGCAGTTGCATTTGAATACTTAAACGTATTTGATATCCTACGTTAAAAGATTCAATGTCACGTGACTTTGATAGTATCTAAGGATAAAAAACTGTCGATACAATTGTTAGTTTGGAGAAAGGATCCAAACAATAGACAGCAAAAAAATTAATTATTTGGTACTTTTGACACGACAGAAAATGTAGGAAAATTAGTTTCTTCGGTTGCTCTTTAAAATTGAATAGCGAAGTATAAAAATATTCGTAAATGTAAATCAAATTGATTTAGAAAATAAAATATGTAAAGCGCGTGCAACATTACTAGGTGCGTTAAAAACATGAAAAATTAATAGTACTGTAGCTAAAGAGCTTTCCTAAAGTTGAGGATATACATCACAGTTAGCTGGGGAGAAAGTACAAAAAGTGAGGGGATTGCAAACATGCAGCAAAACTGGCGATTGTTTAGCTCGTATGGATTTATCTGCATGAACGCGTTTACGCATACTCGATATCTTTTTTCTTATGTCATTGGAGTATCCGCTTGTGGATCTACTAAAAAATGCATTAAAATGATCATCCACTAGTATTCTAACGTAAAACTAAAATGGAGAAAACTCTACACATCATTTCGTTTTGTCTAAGAATCTTGTCACATTTCATTTACAACTACTCATTCGAAATATTAATACAACTGCTCATTCGAATAATAATATTGATAGATAAAAAAGAATAGCAAATAGAGTATTTTTAAAAGACATTCGAAAAAATCCACTCAATCTTTCGTTGTCTGTTTATAAAATAATTTGAGCAGATAATAATAGAGATATTTTGAGTANTTTTTTTATAGGAA
This sequence comes from Copidosoma floridanum, assembly GCF_000648655.2. The sequence continues at coordinate 3,617,019 of NW_019379523.1, read as the reverse complement.
CTTCTAACTAGGCATAAAATTTTAAGTGCTGAATTTTTGGAAGTCAATTATGATAAAGTTTTCTCTCACTATCAGAGGTTACTAAATTCAGAAAATTATGTCACACGTAGACAAAGTTTAAAATTATTAGGAGAACTTTTGCTAGACCGACACAATTTTACTGTAAGTCGTAAATATAGATCAATCCACTCGTCAATGTCGTTTGAAATTTACCAAACTTGCTATACTTTTTGTAGGTCATGACAAGATATATCTCAAACCCAGACAATTTAAAATTAATGATGAACATGCTGAAAGAAAAGTCTCGCAACATACAGTTTGAGGCCTTCCACGTTTTCAAGGTAAATGTATATTTTAGACACTGAAACGATTAATAAAAATACTCAAGTTGTTTTTGAACTATTACAGGTGTTCGTGGCAAACCCAAATAAACCTAAGCCCATTCTAGATATTTTACTACGAAATCAAGAAAAATTAATAGAGTTCCTTACACGCTTCCACACAGATCGTTCAGAAGACGAACAATTTAATGACGAAAAAGCTTATCTAATCAAGCAGATCAAAGAGCTTAAGCCTGTACATGAAAATTAAGTTGGTACTTTTTTTACACTGTTTTTCAGTAGTTGTGTAAATAAAATTTGCATTCACGATTATTATAATATTTAGCCTTTTCGACGTTTTAATACTCTGCCATCTTCCATCGATAATTTAATTTCGAGATTTCATTACCGCAGGTACAAGGAAATAGCCTAAATTTTTTTTTCTCAAATATTCTTGATTGTTGTTTTTAAAATTATTTATTGCAGAAAAAAATATAACGTGCCTACGCATTTTACGAGCCTACTCTGTTACACCACGTAATCATGCAATTGTTGTATTTTTATTGAAATACTTTTAATTGTACTATATTCTTTCGCTTATTGGCTGTAATTTTAAGAATGAAATATCCCAATGGTGGCGATGATATAGTGAAAGACATTTTGCTAAAATTAGAAAAATAGCTGCTCTACACTAGAATATCTTTAAAATGCAGTAAAGTGCGTTATTTTTACATAGATAAGTTCTGCTTCTTTTTATCCTAAAATTATAATCATATGTACATGTATATGACTGTTAATATTTATTGCAATAAAATTATTATTTAAAATCGTAGACAGAAAATATTTTCAAAACTATTATTTATTAATCATTTATAAACAAAAACACATGCAAACTACCACTTGCAGTACACATTTGATTAATGTAACAAAATTTCGTGTCAACTTCATAAAAAAGTTCAACATTAAAAAAATAAGAATTGTTAGTTATTAATTTCTTTTTATCAGTTATTTAAAAATACGTTTACATACTAAAATTAAATGAACGATGTATTTCATTAGTTTGAGGGAAAACGTTTAAAATATTTAAACGTAATGCAATCGACGTAATGGCTTGAGAAACATTACCAAAGACCCGCGGACGCTTGTGATTCAATCCCCAATTAGGTTTAAGACTCGGCATGGAATTTTCTCCTTTGCATTTCGACATGTTCAATGTACTTTTGGTTATTTTTTTATTAATCGACATGTAAAGAGAGCTCAATAAATATTTTGTTCGGGAACATTGTTTTACAGCCTAAAATCGATAATGTATTATATTTATTTTCTGGGTTCAACTTTAGGAAAAAAATATATATATATATATTTTACGAGAATTTCGTATCACTTTACCTCAGCATAGTCTTCATCTTCTGTCAAAACCCAGATTAACGTTGCAGTATGTAAAAATAGATCTTCTTTTTTATCAGATGAAATATTTAGTAATCTCGCTAGAACCTCAACATTTCCTTCCTATGAAAAAATAATGTTTTGGTAATGTTTGTACATTGATAAAATTATCGATATAACTGTATATTACTCACTTCTAGAACATACAGCTTCGTTGGGCCGAATTTGGCTAAAGTCAATAAAATGCTTATATCTTTCAAGCATATATCTAGCCAAGGTATAGATCTGTTTGCTTGATTCAATATTCCGTACAATCTGGATACCAACTTGAGCTTACAAACATTTATACATGCGTTTGGTGATAACTGAGTAATAACATCTAAAACATGAATACAACGTTAATAAAAAAAATGTATTAAAGTACTTTAATTTTCATACCGATTAAAAAAGGGGAAAAAAATTACCCAAAGAAGATAAGCAAACTGACAGTTGCCCTATGTTGGAAGCTAATTTGAAAATTTCAATGTTTTCTTGCAATCGCGAGGCCAGAGTGGCAGATGGAACAGCAGCCTTGGCTGCGCTTCTTGCTCTTTCACGTAATATCGACAATTTCTTGCTGGCAGCTTGACGAACTTTGTATCCTCTCCAAACAGCTTGAATTTTGACACACGCATTGTGCCAACGTAAGAGCCTCGCTTTTTCAATTTCGCGAATCCGTCGCTGTTCAAGCACGTAAAGCCACCACTTTTCTATCAAAATAACCGCTAACTTTTGCTTTTCTCGTAGGACCTTCAACATTCTCAAACGCAAAATGTTTTTCCACCATCTCTGGACAGTAACTATTGCTAAAAGTTGACGTTGATAATCTTTCCTTGCTTTTATCGCAAGATTTCTTGCGCGATAACATCTCTGTATCACAATACATGCCATTTTTTGCTTCTCGTACTCTCTCTTACATTCCCTCATTTTTAGTATCGATTTCCAAAAGTTTTGGACTTTTATCACAGCATTCCGTTGTCTTTTATACTCTTTGACTTGTTTCTTCGTCCTCAGAAATCGCTGTAGCGTCATAACAGTCATTTTTAGTTTGAGGAACTCTGCGCGAGCTTGTCTTCCCTGTAAACAACACCTTCTCCAGTTTTCTATCATCGAAACTGCATTTTTGATCCTCTTGAAGTCTCTCTCTGCGGTAAACCGCCTCCAGTGCTTTTGTATAACAACAACTGACTGTCTCTTTGACAAGAATTTCCTTCTCTCTGCTCTGGCGGTAATAATCGCTCGCCACTTTCTCTGCACGAAGATTATAGAGGACCTTTGTTTTACGAAAATTTTCCGCGTCTGTCTTCCGCATTTCAACGCTCTCCATCTGCGCTGAAAGACAACAGCTGCATTCTTTCTTCTGACCAGCTCCTTGTAACGCTGCTTTTCTGAAATCATTCGCCACCAAGACTGAACTTTTACAGCAGATTGCTTTATTTTCAGATACCGTTGGCGATTTTCCTTCATAGCTATTTGAGCTCTCCATTTTTGTTGAAGGACAATGGCTGTTGCCTTCATTTTTAAATATCGAGCTCTGACTTCTCGCGTTTTTACCAACCGTTGACGCCAAACTTCGATAGTCTTCACTGCAGTCTTCATTTCACGATAGCGTTTCTGTGCCACAGACATTCTCTGCCAAGATTGAATTTTCACTGCGGATTGCTTCATCTTCAGATACCTTTGGCGATTTTCCTTCATAGCTATTTGAGCTCTCCATCTTTGTTGAACGACAATGGCTGTTGCCTTCATTTTCAAATATTGAGCTCTGACTTCTCGCGTTTTTACCAACCGTTGACGCCAAACTTTGATAGTCTTCACTGCAGTCTTCATTTCACGATAGCGTTTCTGTGCCACAGACATTCTCCGCCAAGATTGAATTTTCACTGCAGATTGCTTCATCTTCAGATACCTTTGGCGATTTTCCTTCATAATTATCTGAGCTCTCCATCTCCGCTGAACGGTGATAGCTGTCTCCTTCAATTTTAAGTATTGAGATCTAGTTTGCGTTGCGTGTTTCAGTCTGAGCCAACAGGTTTCGATCGTTTTAACTGCTGCCTTTGTTTTTAGGTACTGTTTTCTCACTCTTCGCGAAGTGATAAGATTTTCATACCATGATTCGATTTTTAATACAGCAGACTTTTTGCTCCTGTAATCTCTTCTGGTCAAAATCATTTTCCAATTCTTCTGCACTGCAACAGCAGAATTTTTGACAGCCAGGTACCGGATTCTTTCCACCCTGCCCAGAGTAATACTTCTGTACCACCTCTGAATTTTTACGCAGCTCGAGCGCTTCTTCCTGTACTCCTTTGATGCTGAAACGCATCGCCACCAAGATTGTATTTTAATGCAGGCCTGTTTCTTACTTTTATAACTTAAAACATCTTCTTTGGTGGCTCGATAGTTTCTCCACGATCTCTGAATCACAGTGGTACTACTCTTTTGCAAGAGGAAGCATTTTCTTTCTTCAGTTTCGGTGTGTCTGGCGATCCAAGCTTTTTCAATCGTTCGGACGGCGTTTTTTATGGCGATAAAGTTATTTCGGTCCCTCTTTGCAATCAAATATTGCCTCCACCGTTCTTGAACGCATCGAATCGCCCGTAGTTTTTTCAAGAAAACTTGGCGTTCTTTTTTCATCAACAACGTTGCGCGCCACTTTCTTTGCACGAAAATGATCGCGTTTCTTTTTTTCTGATAATCTTTGACCGCCTGTTCACCGAGGCAACGAGCTCTCCAGCGTCTCTGGATTTTAATGGCGCTCAACTTCAGTTGGAAAAAAAGATTTCTCTCGGGCTTCATGATCTGCTTGGCACGCCAGCGTCGTTGCAATTTTACGACGAGTTGACGCTGTTTTCTAAACTCCTTGATGTAGGGCTCTGTCGTGCGTATTCTGGTCCACCACTTTTGAATCTTCACCGCGGACAGTTTTATGCGTTGGTACTGCTTTTGCTGTTTCTCGGCCTCCTTCTTCAACCTCCAATACATTTGTATTTTACTGGCGGCTTTGTTTTTCCTTTGCAATTCGCGTACGTATTCTTCTTTGAGTGAGCGTAATTTTCTCTTGGCTACGAGACACTTCCAGGATCGTTGAATGACTGAAGCTGCATCGTACTTCCTTTTCTTCACCATTTTCTTCATGTAGACATACCATAGCTTCGATTTCCACCAACTTTGTATCGTTTTTGCAGCCTTTTCATACCTAATGGCTTGAAACTTGTAAATCAGTTGCCAGAGGAGGGACAAAGTTTTTTCTCTGTGGCCATCGGCGATACTGTTAGCATCGATGTCTCCCGCAATAGAGTAGCCAGCCTCTTTAATCGTGGTAAGGGCAACCTTGACATTGTGAACTTTCTGCAGGCGTGATATAGCTGGTACTCTGCACTGGCTTGTCAGGTTTTTCTGTCCAGTCATCAATTCGACGACTCTACAGAGTCTCACCCCATCCCTTAAGTCTGTGCTTAAAGTCTTTACGGCATAATCGTACTCGTCCAAGACATTTTGCTTATATGAAACCACGTAATTGTAATTACGCAAGATTTTTGTTATGTCACCGATCCCACTGAGAAGTTCCCGAGAAAAAGTTAACAAAATCGATCTGCTGTCTTTGAACGGTGCTTTTTTGTGGAATAAACACGGATCGTGACCTATGAGTTTATTCTTTTTGGCATGATCCAAGAAATAAACTAAGAACAAAAATTTCTTGAGTACAAATTTGTTCATCACAGCTTGAAAAGATTTTAATCTGATGGTAGGATGTGCCTGAGAAGAGTGTTGCTTGACGATGAAAGGATCAGAGAAAAATCGATTTAGAAGAAATCTCGAAAGACCTATCATGTCGTTATTTGATTGAAGAGGAATTGTTTCTCCGTAAACTGTTTCTAGACCTATTCTCAACCAAAGAGGATTATAACTGATAAATAACTCAAGGATGATTTTTTGCAAACCTATTAAAAATTAGAATAATATTATTAGCTAAACATTAACTAAATACTTGAGAATGATGTATTAAAACACATACCAATATCACGATGTGGATCTTTGTCAATTCTCACAGTTAGAATCTCTTTTTCAAGAGCAATAGTAAGTTTTGAGAGGACATTGATTACGTCCACACTACGATACATGGTGCATGCAGCCTTGCGCAAAGCATTCAATCTCATGTTGGTGTGGTATCTGGCAGATACTGACTCCTTGGTTTCCGCTAAAGCAACATCATCCTTTGCTCTACATGACTGCCAAACCTTGCCGATATCTATTATTGCTGAGTCAATGTCAGTTGTTAATTGCTCAGGAGGTGACAATATCATGTTGAACCACTTTTTAAATTCTACTTCTTGCATGAATACCCATCTGTCATCATAGTAACACGAGCTATTTAAAAAAAAAAAAATTAATTTTTTATTATACAATTAAGAAGAAATATTTTAAATAGTGAGTTATCAAGTACTTGGCAAGAAATGGATCACTAGTCATATTAGGACCAAATGGGTCTGGATTACAAAACACAGATAAAAAGTCATTAGGATTGTGATACTTCACGGCAACTTCTTTTGGCTGCTTTTTGAATGTTACATTTTTATGTTTATCTACATGTAACTCTGATAAATTAAGCTTCGATATCCGTACGCCAGGTATATCCATACTTTTGTTTTCTAATAAATAAAAACGATGTAAATTTAATTTTTTATCAATAATTTGTGAGGATGGTAATCAAATGACTTACTTTTAATGGCTTCAGTAATCAGTTTCTTCTTTGACTTGACTGCATCAAAGATATTCTTTTCTTTTAAAAGTTTATTTTTCTTTGCAGAAGATAATCTTTTCATTGGCGATTTTCTCTTTGTACATTTTGGGGGAGAAATTTCAATGAAAACTGCTTTTTCTGGTTTTAATTGTTCGTGATTTTGTCCATTATCGTTAATATCCTCTTCTGTTATACTATCCAAAGTTGAATGCATTAAACTTTTGACTGGCGACAGCGAATCATTTCTTGACTTCACCCATAAGTCTGCTTCCAAACAATCCTTGGCACTACCAAAATCAATTTGGCTTTTTGAAAAATTAATACTTAATCTCGTGGTTTCATTTATTTTATTGGAATTTTTTATTTGAAGAGGAGTTGAAAATTCGATATCCATATTAGTACCGAAAGATTTAGCAAGACACGTGGGCTTGAGGTAATTTTTAGTTGGAGAAGTGGGCAACTGATAAGTAATGTTTCCATCACAATCATCAATATTAAACGTTATGTTTTTGTTCACTTGAATGTTTGGAACGTATTCCGGCAACGATTTCTTATGTACTTTAGTTGCTGTAGAACAATGATTTGGCGAAAAAATTATTTTTTCGTCATTGAATGTAATCGAAGGTTTAAGAGGAGTTAGTTTAATATCATCAAACAGCTTAGAAATTTCCGACTGAGGTTTTTTAAATTCTGATTTAGGTGAAAATGAATCATCGCTTTTGCCATTACGATTATCATTTTGAAAGTCTTCTAAATTTAAATATCTGGGTACTGTCACATATGTCTCTTTTCTTATATTTGTAACTTTAATTTTATCGTCTAACATTTCTTGTGCCTTGGTCCAAGTCTTACCAACTTTCGTAAAATCTAAAATATACAAAAAAATTTTCAGAGTAATTTACAATGAAGTTTCTTTTCTTATGCACAAGCTCGAGCTTAACTTACCATGATTAGGAGTGAATACATTAGCTTCTTGCGCTGCACTAGATCCAAAATTTGTTAAATTTGATTTCACAGGAGTAAACTTAAAAGTAGATGAGTCCAGAAATTCAGAGAAATCTAATGGTGCTTTTGGTGTTAGCTCTGTTTTCTGCTTTTTTAACCGAGCTTGATCCAACATCCAATTTGTGTTGACATTATGGGAAATATTTTCCTTATCTGCTATCTTATTAACTATTGGTCTAGTTCTCTTGAGTTCAGCTCGAACTGTACTTTTAGATTTAATCTGTTTCTTTGAATCAATAGCGTTTGGACGTGCATATGGATTATGTTGTCTCATAGGTCTTCCATCCCGTTTAGGTGCTTTTTTGCGAGGATCTGTACAAGTTAAATTGAGATGTATTTCGTACTTATTTTGTCTGTCTACCAAATATAAAACATCTCTCCAGCTGCCTGCTTCTTTAGGTTTCCAGGATATATTCAAAGTAACGTCACTACGCCCCTCAATAGTCCAATTTGTCTCACTAAAACTTACACATCGTTCTTCTGGTGGAAGTTTCGTGAGAGACACCTGTGCGATGGAAAACACATTTTCTTTGATGTCAAAGTTTTTCTCCTAGAACGTAAAATAACAATGTAATAATACTTACAGTGAGTGTACGATCATTGGAATTTTTCAAAGTTAAGCTGCATTCGACGGAAGTGTTGATCCGAGCATCAAACTTAATTTTAGTTGAAGGTTGAAAAGGCGCTAGTAACAAACTGTAATTGTTACTTTCTGTAGTCTTTTGGCTAATGGGTTCTCGTATCTTCTTTGCTTCAGGCGTTACCGTAATCTAATAACAATTAAGAATAAAAATCAATATTTAAATTGGTTGTTAAAAAGTTGATATGTGATGTCTTCATCAAAGTTAGCTTAACACGGTGTAACATTGACATTATAGTAAGTAAGAGTTTTACCTCAAAAAACATTTTTACACACTTTGAAGAACGACTGCTTTTTCCAGCAAAAAAAAAAATCAACACATAAAACTTAGACTCTGTGAAACAACAATCGTTACAAGTCCAAACTGTGGTGAGTAGATAATCCGATTAAATTTCTCGATCCTTACGAGTCTTTAAATAAACAAAATAAAAAGTGACCAAGATGTGTCCCAACTTGTGCACCAGAGGACGGGTAGTATTGGTGCCTTTGGTGACTGGTGAGTAAGTAGGACCGCAGCTGCGGTAAATGTTGTTTTACGTTGTTGATGGACGCATCCTGTCACCAGGACAATTTACGAAAAATAACAGAATCCATATAGCATTAATAAACATTTATTCCGCTGTCCAAAAACTCAAAACACAAGGACGACACTACACTGACGTTATGTGCGGCTACGTAATTCCGTTGTTGTCTCTTCGGTTACACGTTTATTATTTGAAATTAAATTATTTTCGGAGTACGCCGTAAGAGGCGCACAGGGGAGAGGTTCTATTTCGAGAATACCTCGATCGAGATTCGAGATCTAACATCTCTTATTTTTCTTTTAGTTTTTTTTCGTACCTTATATCTTTTTTTTCTTTCTTTTTTATACATACTTCTATTAAATAAATAAAAAATAAATA
>NW_019379523.1:3567600-3607978 GCF_000648655.2 Copidosoma floridanum | reverse complement strand
TACTAACCTTATAGTTTTTAAGATCGTAAAGGTAAATTTTAAAAACGACATACAACCATCTAACTTTCTTAATGAAGACTTCTTAGGCTGTTTTGTCCATGTAAATTACTTGATGAAAATTAAAAAGTAATGGTTGAGAAAAGAATTTTAAAGTAGGAACAAGGTAATATAAAAATGAAGTTTTGAAAAAATCTCTTTTTAATAATAGGTTGATTTATTTCAAATTGTTTTTTCAATATTGTTATCTGGATTCATTGATTCTGTACAATTGCAGAAAAATAACTGCCACTCTTATTCCAAAACTAAAATAAACTACATTCAAGAAAAAACCCACAATGTAAGAAAAGAGACAAAAATTCAGAAGCACCAGTTAAACAAGAGATCTCTTGGATGCTTCAGAAATTCCCATAGAAATAGCTTCAACAATATGAAAATAGTGTTGATATTATTACGAATGAACACAGTGGGATGAATGTATGTACAATAAATGTGTTCGCAGGAACAAGATTTTTCACATGTAGCAAATTTTACAGTTGTGCCGGGCTACACTTGAAATGCCACCAAATGCACGATGACACATAAATTTTATTTTTGGAAGGGAAATTGCATGTTTTTTTTTATTAATTTTTATGAATCCTAAAAATTACGTTCGTTTTTTTGACAACTCATTTACATCGATTTATAAGAATTCAACATCACTACAAATTAACTTTTTTGGTGCACCAAGTTTCATCAGCAATCACAGATCACGAATCATTCATGCATAAGTTTTATCCATCACGGCAATGTATCTGGCCCAAGTTATTACTGATTATTAACAACCACCTGATATTGTCTTAAAATTGTTTAGCAACATCACAAAACCAATTGTTCGAGTTCTTTCAGAAGTTCTGATTCCTTTTTAATTTTATCCAGCTGATTGATTTCTAATTGTTTACCTTGAGCTTGTTGTTCTTTGAGTTTAGAGATTTGTTCAAGTTTTTGCTTGATTTTCTTCATTTTCTTATTTATCTCGGGATCCTCGCTAAGCTCAAAATTCGTTATTACGCTGCTAACTTTAGGCGTAGGATTATTAGTTTGACCGTTTTCAGCTACAGAACTACTTAGCGTTTGACTTTGTGCAGCTTCTAGTTCCTTTTTAGCTTTCTTGGCTTCGCGTTTTTTCTTAATTTTTAATGCATTCTTTGATAGATTCGCTGAAAATTGTTAATTTTAAATTAAAAAATTGGGCATTAAAAAAAAAATTATTCAAAATATATGATATAAATTGGGATTTCATATCCTTACACTCAGTTGGTTTTGGGTCATCTAGTTCATCGTGTAATTTGAAAGTAGATGGTTGGCCTCGAGCAGATGGAGGGCGATAAACTTGTTTAGATGCTGAACAAAGAAAAATTCATGTAACAAGGATAACTTACGTAATTTGATTGTAATGAAAAAAGTCACCTTGAGGTTGACTAGGTGCGATACCCTCAACTGCCTTATAACTAATCGGCTTTTCCTTAAAAGTACCTTCAGGAAACTTTTGCCACGACACTTGCCACAACTCTTCTTGTTTATTCCAAGGTCTTTCATACAATAACGTTCCAGTGTAATGGAAAATTTTAAATCTGAAATGAAATTGTAATGTTAACATTTTTTCAACATAATTTTAAAAGGCTTGAATTTACTAACCCATTGCTCATTCTAAGTCGCGGAGCCGTAGTTGCAGTCATATAATGTTCACCATCAGGTGACCATTCCAAAAGAGTACTATCAGGAGCATCCGAAGTTGCAATAAGCTTTCTTTTCTCCATATCCCATAATTCTACTCCACCTCTCAAGTTGCCAAAACCAGTTAAAATCATAATATTGCCAAACGGATTAAAACAAATAGTGTTTCGATGCTTTGTTCCAAATTCAAATACTGGTTCACATTTCATGTTGAATAATGTTGCTTTTGAAGGCATGAAACCATATATAGCTAAAAATTCAGTCTGTTTAGGGGACCACTGTACTGCGTGAATGGGACCCTCTTTGCCTAAAAATTTTAATTATTTTTCAACTGATAATAAGTTAATGGGCTAATTAAGAAAGTAAAGTCAATGATAATCTTACCCAGTGTTACTAAAGCAGTTTGGCCTTTTGTGTCTAAATAGTGAAGAGTTTGTTTGCCATAATAACTTGAACCAGTTTTATCAACTTCTGCACTACTAAGTAATAGTACACTAGTGCCGTGTTTATTCCAGTAAAAATCAACCCTATCATCCTAATGAGTAAAATTTTTGTTATTTACAATTGATACAGTTTTGCTAAGGAAAAAGAAGATAATTACCTGAAAGAAACTTTTATTTGCTATTGGTTGACTTGCTTGGAATTTAGGGTATTGAAATAATCTACCAAAAGATGGTTGACCAGATTTTCCTACAAAAATTATTATAAATTGAAATCACAGCAAAAATATATTAATTAAACATATTTATTTGGAGGAAAATCTTACCCGGCATATGACACGCTACATGATATGGGGCAGTACTTGGAGCTATGCTAAATCTTCCAATTTTAGCCATATTTATCCTATGCAAAATTTTATCGAAATTGGAGTCTTCATAAAGCACCACATCGTTATTAATCAACATTCCGCAAACTTTTTCATCTTTTGACCATTCTGGTTCCCTAAAAATTCATTTTATCTAAATATTTTGCAACTTTATTTGTGGGAAAATATGTTATATCTTACCAATCTGTTTGTTTTTTGTGAACAAAACTTTTTACCAAGTTTCCACTTTTGGGATCCCAAAAACAGAGATTAGGAGTACTTTGTTGATTTGCTGGAGAAACTACAAGTATATAATTATTTAAGCACATTTCTGGAAGTGCAAATTAGGTACAAAGGTTGTATAACACAACGCAAAATTGGTATTACTAAATGGATATTTTAGATGAAAAAAATAATTAAATCGTTTTACTTACCAACGAAAGGTTCCCACGTCATGAGGTAAGTATCTTGAGGGGAAAATTCAAGTGCTTGAACTTTGGGTCTGTCGATGGTGGCCACAACCTGCCATGTTTCACAAAGCACAACTTTGACCACCATCCCATTGATCCAGGCAAAATACTTGCCTTTGTGACTGAAGGCCATGGCCTTGCAATTCTTGCTATCATCTTTGCGAAAAGATGAGACAGCATCATAGGTTGGTGGACCCTGTGATATGCCGATGCCAGTAGAACCTCTGACTGGAAGAAAAAGTATTTATTATTTTTTTACAACCAATGAAGTCTGAGATTCACAACAATGTATAAACATACAAAATAAAAAACTACAACACTTATAATTCTATCTGTCTTGTACATATGTTGTGCGAAACTGATTTTAACAATCGAATTTTTTTTTTTTTTTTTTTTTTTTCATTATTTCATAACCTTAGTGAACAAATACAAATAGTAAATTTTAATCAGGTGCAAATTAAAACACTCAAATACGGTACCTAATAGAAAACCATACAAGGGCACTAGATGATTGATTAATCATCGACGATCAAAATCCGCGTGTACTTGCTATTACTATTGTAGTAAAGTAGAACATTTTTGAAAGCCGAAAATCGCAGCTGGCATGTTCAATGCAAGTAAAATAATTGCCTAACACATGAAGATTGTTCAAGTGTTGTTGAACAAATTATAAGATAGCTATCTACCGTAATAATGAAAATAACTTACCAGCTAGACAAGGTATGGTGAACGCCATTTTATCCTCTCTTGGGTTTTCCTAACCATGTGGTGTACTTATGGAAAGTTGGAGAGTGGCGTTGAACTCAATCGATTCGATTTAAAAGGCGAAACACGCCGTGATCCGCGACGCGGGGATATAACCTATACGCTGACCCATATATATATTTATATATATATAGTTCCAATTGTTTGCCTAACCTAACATTACGTGTTCTTTTAATTCTTATCACTTTATTTATCACATTGTGATTCACTATACAATCGATTTTTTTCTATACCTAAAACCTTAGCACAACAAATCAACGATTTAGAACGCAACACGCATGACACGCTACATCCGCGTTATTTATATATTCATGCCAAATTTTCATGATATGGCCAGCTTTAGGTAAATAAATACAAACGTGTATAGATATAACGTTGTAAAAAATTCAAACTTTGCTTGGAGTGTTTTTTTGTTAAGTGTGTACTTACTGATAAGGTAATTGATGATCAGTGTGTGCACATCCCTCACATGTTTTGTTCGTTCGAGCACGCACGAGGTTGAAGAATGAATCGAACAATTGGTCACGTTTGTTTTTGATTTCTGGCTGCGAAATGTTTGTTACTTGACTCATAACGGCAATGAGCTTGGCTACTGAAAAAGTATTAAATTTACCTTGTAGTACTACCGTGGTTGTCGTTGTTTCATTTGAGAGTGATGTTAATGTACAGCTTTTTGTGCTAACGAATATGGTTTTAGTTGTGAAAAATGTATTCGACTTTCAGTAAAGTAGACGAATATGGATTTGAGCGACCCGAAAATTTTAATTATGAATCGTACGAAGAGTTTATGTCTGAATACTTGAAGGTACTTGCCAAAAGAGCTAAGAAATGGTCTGAAATAATTGGGGAAGGCAAATCAGTGCAACGCAGTATTACAATAAAAAGATACGTCCGCAAGGGTGTTCCTAGTGAACATAGAGGAATGGTGAGTTTTGTTGAGATATTTCTACATCCAAATATACAATCAATTCTACATTCAAATATTATTACAGGTATGGCTTTCTGTAAGTGGTGGAGAAGAATTAAGAAATAAATCTCCAAATTTATATCAACAGATACTAAGTGATACTCATGACCAACAAATTAGTGATATTATAAAAACAGATCTTCCACGAACCTTTCCTGACAACATATTTTTCAACAATACAGATCGTCATCAGCGTCAATTGTTTAATATCCTGTTAGCCTTTGCACATCAAAACCAAAAAGTTGGATATTGTCAAGGCTTAAATTATATAGCTGGCCTATTATTATTGGTAACAAAATGCGAGGAAACGGCATTTTGGTTGTTAAAAGTATTGATAGAAAAAATTTTACCCGAGTATTACACTCCTACCATGAAAGGACTGTGCATAGATATAGATGTTTTGGCTGAACTTGTAAGGTAATTCTTTAATTTTGTTTATTTTGAAGTCGTCTCTTTGGTTTAATTGATAAAATATGAAATGTTAACACTTCAGATATAAAGAACCAGAAGTATTTCAACATGTGACAAGAATCGGACTTCCATGGGCTGTCATAGTGACTAAGTGGTTGATTTGTCTTTTTGTAGATATTTTGCCCACCGAAGTAGGTACAATTTTCATAATCCTTTTTTTCAACGTTTAATTTATATAATTTAATTCACTGTTTTAATCATAGACAACTTTAAGAATTTGGGACTGTATTTTTTATGAAGGCAGTAAAGTAATTTTTAGAGTTGCTTTAACATTGATCAAAAGAAATAAAGAGAAGCTTCTTGCTTGCAAGGACTTTGCTGACTTAGCAGAGTGTTTCAAAATAATCACTAAGGATAGAATTGCTCTTCAATGCCACGATTTTATGCAGGTACTTCATTTAACTCACAAGTAATTTTAAAGTAACACCGAAAAATTTCTAATGATTGATTATTAAAATAAAAAAAACTTCTAGAGCATATTCAAAGTTCCTGGCTCTCTACCAAACAACACGATAATAAAGCTGCGAGCTAGAATAGAACAAATTCAAGCCGAAAGATAACGTTAAGTTTAAGAAACTTTATCCACTGACAGCCTCTAGTCAACTTAATAATAATTTTGTTATACTTTTTACATAGTTTGATACAGTTTTACCGTGTTTCCTATTTAAATGTGCTATTTATAACATAAAAATTGTTAAAATGTCTTTACAAGATATTCATGTTTGTAATTTTAGGTACAGGTATTTTAAAGTTGTTAATTGTAATTAGATGGTTTAAGATGTTAATCGCGGAGCCGATAAATTTTATGATTCTCAATAGGTACATTTTTATTTCGTTGTTTGAATAAAGCTATATATAGTAAATATATGTAGATCAGATATAAAAATGGTCTAGGGAATTCAATTGCGGCGTTTCCAGTGGTGTTGCCATTGGGGTTGGCTTTGAACGTCCCTTGCTGACCGACATATGGCTCCTGCCACAGTGTCTACGCGAAGAGTGGCAGGAGTTTCAGTACTCGTTACTCGACAACTCAGTTGTCAGTTCCGGTACTCGGATTTTTGTGCTTAAGGCTGAAAAAAAAAAATGCTACAGTGGTGGTCGTACAGTGGCAACTCGTACACTGTATCCAATTAGCATAAAAATTGTACCGACGTAGTCGAGTGTCACGAGGCATCTGGTAGCAGACTGATTGGCTGTGGATCTGAAAGAAATTTTGTAAGTGTTAAATTAAAAGCTGGTTAATAAAGAAGGAAAAAAAAAAAAAAAAAAAAAAATAGGAAATATTTACTTGGTCATACTGCTCGAGTATTTGTCTCTTCTATTGCTTGGTGACTGCAGATGCTTACCATAGACGCTCAAAGTTTTCAGGGTGCAGGATGTCTTTGGGTCCATTTCGCAGATCGCAGGCGATTATGGCGTTTTGAATATTTTTCACCGAGACCTTATCCCTGTTCCAGAACTTTGTGCACTTGATTTTTTTCAATCTTTGACGATGTAGTTTAGACATTAGTTTCTCCGACTGTCTCGTCCTGTGCCAACATTCATTTACTGCGAGCATACTGCAGAGTTGTGTGGACCGATACTCGTCCGAATTTTAAATCTGCAAGAAAAAAAAAATCATAAATGTACTTCACTTACTAAAGTAAATTAAAAAATCAATCGTTATTTTACCGCACGTACTTTGAGATTCTTCGGGACCGTATTTTTCGATCAAACTTCAATCTGGTCAGAAATTTGGTGCGCAACAGCGGTAGACGACATCTCGGTAGTAGGTCAGTCAAAACCTGGTCGCTCGGTACGTCGGTTTTTGCCTCTTCAAGTCGCTGTCGGGAAAATATTCCATCAAACTTGCGACTTTACTGCCGATTCTGGCAATATAAATATATATATAATGATATATATTTATGGAAAGTTGGAGAGTGGCGTTGAACTCAATCGATTCGATTTAAAAGGCGAAACACGCCGTGATCCGCGACGCGGGGATATAACCTATACGCTGACCCATATATATATTTATTTCATCATTTTCCTTCTTTATTAACCAGCTTTTATCTAACATTTACAAAATTTTTCAGATCTACAGCCAAGTCTGATGGCAGATGCCTCGCAGCACTCGACGACGGCGTAAGTACAATTTTTATGCTAATTGGAAACAGTGTACGGATAGCTACTGTACAACCACCACTGTAGCATTTTTTTCTCTTTCAGCCTTAAACACAAAAATTCGAGAACCGGAACTGAAACTACTGGTACTTTTCGCGTAGACAGTGGTAGGAGCTATCCCAATTGATAGTGTCCAATAAAAACTTATAAAAAAATATCGTATAAGTAATGAAACAGAAAAATTTTCTACTAGTATACTAGTATGCTTGTTTTGTTTCAATATTTATTAAAGTAATTGTTGTCTATTATTATTTACAAATACAATATTTACAATTTTTATTTTACAAAGTTTTAATCATTTGAGTAGCATAACAAATAAATTTATCAATCTATATAAAATAGTTCATCATTTTTCAAGTAAATCCTTTGCCTCGTTAATTTTAGCAGCCAGATATGGTGAACCACCACGATCTGGATGATTTGCAGTTATGACTTTTTTAAATTGTTCTTTTACTTTTGATTTGGGAGCAGTAGGTGATACACCCAATACAAGGGATGCCTCTCTCCGTGTCATTTTTTGTTCAAAACCTCCTTTGTAATATTTACTGTTTGCCAAACTCTGCAAATTTATTAATAACGTAAAAAATGAGATCTCATGGAAGTTGGTAATATTAATCTTGATGATAAAATTGATATACTTGTGAATCCAGCTTTGGCATGCTTTTGACAGCTTCTGCCATTTTCTGGGATAACGTGGGCATTTGTTTTAAAACGTAACGACCTGCGAATCCAGCTGCCGCTAATCCTAAGCCAGCAATAATAGCAGACGTCTGCAAAAGAAAAACAACTGATTATTGCTAGTGTACACAAAGGAAAATGTCATTACAAGTAAGTTGATGGAACAGTAATAGAATCAATTGCAGCTCGACTGATAAACATTTAATTTTACATCTTGAGTTTATACATTTTCTGCTCAAGTAATCATAAACAGAAGTAAACCATCGTTGCATCATTTAGAGGTTACATTTTGAAACACATAATTTTTCGCGCATATACGTCGAATGTACAAATATTTGGCTGTTGATGAACAATAAAAACACTCTTTTAATCCACGAAAAAAAAATAAAATCACTCATAATTACCATATTTAGTCACCGAACAATGTCACACACAAATGTCTATAATGTACTCATGTAATAACAACATTCAAACGTGACCCTCTCTCTTTCGTTTCTTATTTTTCTGCTTTCTGCTATTCTGCTTATTGCCGTCGCACACCGTCGCACGGTCGCGCGCGAGAGAGAGTTGCATGCACATATATGTAGAACCTATAAGGTTCGTTCAAAGTTCAAACTCCCCCCTTTTCAAAGTTTTGTGAACCGAACCAAAGAGGGTTTTGAACAAACCTACATGGTATATTTGCGATACATATACCATCAAAAGTTGGTAAATTCGCGAGAGAGGGTTAAAAGTCCGAGGAAAATTTATTTGTACAGGACAAAATGCGTCCGAAAGTTATAATAAACTATGCGCGTGAAATGTGCATTTTTTGATCGTTTATCATAATAGTGACTATTCTATCATCGTTTTCGGAGAGCTGCATGAGTGCCGGCGACGATTATCCAAAATAATATCACCAGCTCTGCAGAGGATTATAGTTCAGCGCACGAGGGTTGCTCGCGATCGCTTAGCCGTGCGGAGCGTACGTTCTTGCCCGAGGAGAATCGACACCAGGAGTCGAGGATGAACGTGACCGATGGGCCGGGCTTCTCTCGTTACGAGGTTCTCATGCTCGTGGCGAGGCTGTCCTTCGTCACGGCCATCGGCTTCTTCAGCATGAAGTGGATCATGAACCAGCTCGATCCCAACAACAAGCAGAAAAGAAAGGCTAAAAAGAAGGTAAAAAGGTTTTCGATTGACTTGTGCAACCCATAAGTATTGCGTCAGCGACCTTACGTAGTGTATACGTTATTGCCAACGATTCACTTATAACCTGGTTCATGTGTGGTTTTACATAATTTGCACGAGTTTTGGGTTTTGTCGTGTTTTTCAGGCCGAGGAACAGCTTAGGAAACTGGCTAAGAATGACGCAGTTTCGTTTACGAGAACCGTAGATTTGGAGCAGCTCACCGATTATGAGATGATGATTGCCAGTCATTTGGTGGATCCCAAGGATATCAAAGTCTCTTGGGAAAACATTGCTGGTCTTGAACACGTGATCCAAGAATTACAAGAGACGGTGATATTACCTATTCAACGAAAAGAGCTCTTTGAAGATTCACAGTTGACACAAGCACCAAAGGTATTCACACAGATCAGACATGATTTTTTACTATTCCGCTACAAGTCCAAAAAAGACTAGTTTTAAACTTATATATTAGAGCATTACTTTAAATGTGGGACGAAAATTTACTCTGAATAATGTAATGTATCATATTGTAGGGTGTTTTACTTCACGGTCCTCCTGGATGTGGCAAAACTATGATTGCCAAGGCTACAGCCAAAGAAGCTAAAACTTGTTTTATTAATTTAGATCTCAGTCTTTTGACTGATAAATGGTACGGAGAAAGTCAGAAACTCACTGCAGCTGTGTTTTCTTTAGCAGTCAAACTACAACCTTGCATCATATTTATTGATGAAATAGGTAATTTATTTAAATTTTTATAGAATACATCAACAATTTTATTCTTTCTCACAGCATTGACTTATGTTGATAGATTCTTTTTTGAGAGCTCGTAATTCACAAGATCATGAAGCTACTGCCATGATGAAAGCGCAATTCATGTCCTTGTGGGATGGTTTGATAACTGACCCATCATGTACAGTAATTGTAATGGGAGCAACAAACAGACCACATGATTTAGACAGAGCAATTCTCAGAAGAATGCCTGCAACCTTTCATGTTGGCTTGCCTGTAAGATTTTTATCAAAGTATTATAAAAAATTATATTATAACTCTCACTTGACACAAGAATTTATAATATTTTTTAGAATGAACAACAACGAACGCAAATAATGAATTTAATATTAGTTAATGAACCAACTGCTGAAGATATAAACATTGCTCATCTAGCAAGAATCACTGATGGATTTTCAGGATCTGACTTGCAGGAGCTTTGTAGAAATGCTTCTGTGTATCGTGTTAGGGATTACATAAGAAATTCTCAGTGAGTAAATTTTTTATTTTTACTTTGTAAAATTCATTCAATGTTTAAAAAATGTATTATTCATTTTTAGTGCTTCACGTGCGGGTACGAGCAATGATGAGGATATTTTTCACGATGCAGTGCGTCCAATTACGATGGACGATCTATTAAATTCTTTGAAAAAAATGAAAACGTCTAAAGTACAAACAGGCAGCTTAAATATGTCTAAATTAGACTTGGACTAAAGAAATGGGAGTTCTTGTATAAATAAGTGTGGTTCTGTAGGTTTTGCCTTAAAATCAAATTTATAGTTAAAAAATCAAGTGTTTTTTGTAAATGTTACAACAAAGAATACTAATTTAAATTAAAGCTAACAATGGTTAACTGAGGCAAACTGTAACGCATTGATTCTGGTAATGAAAAAATACTAGTCTTTTCTTTTTTTATTTAAATATGAAATTTTTCATAATTGAAAAGTTATAAAACCGCTCTATCATCAAAGAAAAATCACGAAAAAATATATGTAGTGTTTTTTTTATTCTCAACTTGTTTGTTGAAACATATTTTATTTGTGATTTTTCTCATTGAATCAAATAGAAGTAGGTTTTCAAATATTAAAATCGTGGATTGATTGCTCCAACAAAAGTGATTAAAAATTTTAGTAGTACAAGAGAGACGTTGGTATAATTGTTAACCCTTAGTAAGTTTAATTTTAACAAATCTAAATTTACCATGAGCTGTGATAGTAAGTAAACAAAAAGGGACAGTTTAAATTGCCAGTATACTTTTGTAAGGGCACGTTTCGATTGTCCAGTATTCGGAAGTACATGCAAACAATATAAAATATTTGATTTCTCATTTTGGATTGTATTTTTAGAGTTTCAATTACACATATAATAGTTAATTCAATATTTTGCAAAAAAATTTGTTTTCTATTCTTGTTATTTTTATACATCTCTTTCTCTCTCTCTTTTCAAACATAATTTTTTATCACTAAATAAGGAGTACGATTCTGTAAAAATAGATTTGTAATTAAAAGGTCATTTTTCATCATATGAGCTATCACTGTACAGTCTTACAAAATAATTTTTTTTTTGTATATTATAATACAATCATGGTTGTATTGACTCAATGTTTTCTAATTAATAATTGTATATTTTTATGATTAAATTTTTTTTGCTATAAAAATGTCAATAGTATAATTTTTAGCAGCTTGTACATTTTTAACCAAGAATAATTAATTAAAAATAATTATTAATGAAATACATCAAATGCGTAGTTGGTGAATCATGTTTTTGATATAGAAATAGAGGCTTGAGTTGATAATGACGCACTGGTCTGAGTCAGTAATAAATAAAAGGGTGTATAGTAGTTTTTGTCAAAATCAGTACTAATATATTATCATGATAATTTATTTATTCAATTTTTTTTTTATCACATCTTTCTCCGTGTACTACTTGAGTGATTTTTAGGAAAACTCTACATTTGTGTTCTATAACCCATCATGCATCTAAGTAAATCCATGACCTCTGTCTCAACTTTTCCAATGAATCCCTTAAATCACTTTTTTACCCCTAATCTCATACCACCCAATCACCCATCATCCCTAGTCTTGGGAACGAATTCCAATCAGAAACAACTCTGAAGAAACATGAATTCTGAATCGACCCAATCGGGATTTGAACCTGCGCCCCACATGAAAAACGGTACCTCAACTGAGGCTGCTAAATTGTCGATTTGTATATTTTTCTCCAATCATATGACTACCAAATTGACAACAATTTTATACATTCTAATGTTGTTATCGTGTAATAATGTTGAGATTATTGATCAGTCATGTACTGCATAGAAAATTTACTAAAACACAACTGAAATACCTAATTTGGGGTTTTAGTACTGCGAAAGACATTTACAGTTTTTTAGAGTTTTTTAAAAATGAAAATGTCAATCATAATTTAACTGTGAAATAAAATACGGAATCGTATAATATAATAAATGTAATAGACGAAATCGTATTTTAACTTCAAAGAAACACTAAAAAATTATCAGTGCAAAACACAAGTGTGTCACAACAGATTGTCACTACTGGCTTAAGAATTTTGATTAGTGAAATATGAAGTTGTGACATGCACTTCCTATAGAGTACTATGGCTAATAATATTGTATTAACCAGTAGAATGAATAAAATTATTCCTTTTTAATTTTTTAGTTTAATTTCTTAAAATTATATTAACACTACCTGAAAATTGCTATATACCCTTATTCAATATAAGTAGTGATAAGAACAAAGAAAAGATAAATCACATATAGCAGGCAATTAAAAAAAATATCAAAATATGTCTATAAATGATGTTTGATGGTTTTCCCTCAAAGTAAGATGTATAACATGAAATGTTGTAATATTAAATAGACTAAATAGATATAGTTGTAAGACAATTTTCATTTTTATAAAAAAATATTGTTTCTGCATTATACACAAAATGCACTAGTACTTATTTAAATCAGTTGTACACAGTTATTTTCACAGGACGCTATAACAAACATCTGTACTTCTTGGACGTCCTATATATTAAATTGAGCCCTTGCACACAAGATAGGGGCTCTCCTTTCGGTGCTCAACTTCTCCCATCCCCGCTCTCTGGCATTGGTTGGAAATGTTGGATAGAGTCGACAATGTCGACATTTGATTTGTCGGTCGGATCACGGATGGTTTGGATTGGGTCGCGCACACAGGCACAGAGGTTATACCTATAGCTAGCGTAGCATGGATTTTCGCTTGGGCTGCTCGCTGCTTTCGGAGTTTTGGAGTTTCGGAGTAGTAATAGTATATAACTGGATTCCACCCGAGAAAGAGTGACAAGAGCGGTACCGAACGCGTATAGGTACACATACGTGAAATCCTGCCGCTGGACGGCTGGGCACAAGTTAGCTTCGCTAGTTTCACGAAGCTGCACGCATAAAATATAAAAGTGTCGAAGAAGGTTCGGCTCCGAGTGTCACCTTTGCCCAGCAGCTGACGACGACGCCGACGATGAGAAACATCAAAGCATCTTCAGCTACCAACACCAGCAGCAGCAGCCGCCACAGTTTCGCCGCCCGTACAGTTTAATTGCTGTTGTATTGGAAAAAAAGGAGCAGTGCGCGATAAATACACATACTTAATGTGTGGAAGTGTAACCTGGGCCGCCGACGACGACGACGACGACGACGGTGTCACACAGCGACGAAGAGGAGCTGGTGGCGGAGGAGGCATCTTAGCGCTCCGAAAATCCAAACTCTGTCCACATCTATAGGAGTAAGTTTGCAAAACCTTTTTATCTTTACCCTACACTCGCACTCATTATTTTCATTATCATATGCTCCCCTTCTTTCCTTTATCACCCTTACCCTCGACATCATCGTCGGAGTACTCTTGGGGTCCGTCTTTCTCTTTCTCTCGAGGAGACTTTTTTTTCTTTGTTTGCGTGTATGTAACCGTGCATGTGCAGACACACACAATACATACAGACAAGTAGGTTGTGTATATATATATATATATATATATGTATGTACATACACACAACGAGAGGTTCACGGATTAAGTATAAGCGAACGCGATAGCAGTTCTTGAAGCTCTTCTCTTAAATATATAAACGCACAGTATAGCTATAAAATAAGTAAGTGTACATAAATATATCATGTGTATGCGATGTAGCAGATTTGAGTGGGTTGACTAATTGTGCAATGTATGCACACCCTTTTCGGAGTTTCTCACTTTTTACCCTTTCCAATAAGCCGAGGGCTATAGCTTTACTTATAACTCTTTTTATTTTTTTGGTCTTCCTCTTGGTTTTCTTCTATCTAAGGATTTTTTTTTTTCTTCCCAAAGAGGGTCAAAAAAATTGCAGACAATTCGCTCGTTCTTTTCAGGAGCGTCGCGTTGCAGCGAGCCGGCACATTACATATAGGTATATATACACATACCTACTTTTATGCATTATCCACAGGGAGGCATTTCAGCTGATGGACACCTCCTCCTCGTACACCTCTAAACACACACCGCCATCGTTTACGCGGATTGCTCTTGATGCTGGCTTGCTAACTCTCCCTGACTCTCTTTTTCGCACTATTCGCGCTTGCGCCTTCACCGCCCCCCATGTATACATGCATTTGTATGTACATACATACAACCTATTCTATGCTCCGCGTCCGCGTACATATCATATTATTATCCAAGTGCAGTGCACGTTCACGTCCCGGCTCGGTTGCTCGATACTACTATAGGTAAACTACGCTTTTGCGTGCCTCAATTTCGCTTGCTCCGCGAAAAAAGATACTACCGTACGTTATTTCAGCTTGTTACAATAAACTTACTTGTTGTACAATCAAGATCTTTGTTACCGCACGAATGGATGATTTAACAATTTTTTTTTGCAGCCCCCCCCCAAAAAAAAAACTCTAGTTCAAGTCACGGTTGGAGTTTAAGTATATAGGTGTGGGTGTACGTGACGCCAATATAATACACGATACGGATGCTCCAATTTCATCCTCGATACATTTACGTGCAGATTAATTTGGCTTAGGCGGTCAGAGTCGGTCCTATTGCATGTAAATATTTCGTATATTTGTATGTATATAAAAAATGTATGTACACTTGTATATATTATATCGCCGTGGATCCGAACGCTCCGAATTCGGTAGATCTAAAAGTTGAGTTGTTCCGCTTTGACGGGAATCAAATGCAACAATTTTTTTTTTTAACGATCCACGAAACTGTGAACCGTGGAAAATTCAAATCCCTGGAGGCTATATTATACACTCTCGGGGGAAGGCTGATAGGAGATTTAATTTTACGCAAATTACTAATCACGTCGGTTATTGTACACCCGATGAGCTCTCGGGACCGACTGTTATAATCACTTTCGCATTAAATACCTATTATATTCATACTTGAAGAATGTCTTATATTTTTATATTCGATAAACCGCCGAGATGAAAACGCTTGGAGCTTTTTTTTTTTTTTTTAAGTTCTCAATGGCACAGCGAAAACGGTTTTATTGTCCCTACTTGACTATATATTTTTTAACGCATATGCGCGTATATACCGAAGGGAACTTTTGCTTGTCGCGTCGTCTGCTTCGTTTTGACAACAAATGCACTGTCAAATTCAGATGAAATGAAATGAAACGTACATATATTTTGTGTTGTATAGCCTCAACGAGCATATCGGGGGTGGAGGGGTGTGATTCATGTCACAATTGGTTTTGACAGAATTTGTAAATTGTTCATCTCGAATTATAAATTTCATTCTTCTTATACTTATTCACCTATACTTGCAAACACGCTTGAGTTTATGCCAATGTTATAAAATCACGAAAGGGCAACGTAAATATATATACGTAATATAGTCGTAACCACTAACACACTTGCAATCCTGGCGTATTTTCCCGTATACGTTTACATTACATATTATGAGTACACAATGTATAAGAAAGAACGTGATAAAATGGTAAATATAGAGAGAGAGAAAGAAGGATAACACAGGGTTCCGTGTAATATTACCGGAGCAGTGGTGCTACTAGATTAACTTTATATTATATATCCATGGTGAATCACGTTAACTGATAAAATGTCAGGTATCATGGTGTGGTATGGGACGTTTAAATGGTTTTTAATAGCGAAATGTGATCACAGAGACATATGATTCATTAACTTTGTAGTCCATATATGGCATGTAACGATAAGAGTTTAAAGTACTTTTCGATTAGTCAAAACCACTTGTTATACATATCGCACTTTTAACAGCTTTTACGTACAGTGAAATACATCCATACGTACAATAATGAGTGAGTTGATGCCTATTTGGGCGTGTGTGTGTGTGTATATACGTTTATACACAATACAACAACTGACGGTCGACACAAGTGGTTTTGACCAGTCAGAAGGCTGTTTTAGCCACATTTTGGACGCCTGATAAGTTAGGCCCCTGGAATGATTGTTGCCGCGATAAAAAAAAAACCTTTTTTCAATTTTTAACATAAAAGTAGTGTAAGTTATAAAAATGTTTCTCGAACATTGTGCCAAAATGTTAATGCACCGGTTTCATCTTCAGGCACAGGAATTTTTTTTCCATATTTCCACTTACTATGGAAAAAATAAAAAAATCATTGAAATGTATATTTATTGGCATTTTACACGTTACTTCATTCATTAAAAACGGTTTTAAGTTTTCCAGTGATAAAAATATGACTGTTTGAGTTGGCCAGTATAGAAATTAGTACATGTAACTTTTTAAGCTTAAATAATTGAGTTGACTGCAAGTGTAATGTCGAAAAACCCGGAAAGAGTCCATTTCAATAGATACTAATTACTGAATTAAATATAAATGGCCATTCAGAAGTTTGTTGAAATAAAAACGCGTTACATCAGAACGTTGAACGAAATTTTACAAAAAAATGGGAAGTTTAAATAAACTTTAAGACAGTCACCACAAATTTAATTAGCTTGAAAAATCACTGGGTAGAGCAGTATAACATGTGTATCTAACAAAAGTAAACCCAAACAAAGTGAGGGACAAAATTGATTTGCATGTAAAAAAGTAACCGATGAAGCCATGGGCAGTGAATTCTAAATAAAAGTCACGTACGACAGTTCGTTATTTTACGCTTAACGTGTTGGAGTATAATGTATTTGAGCTGTTATCATCATAATTATAATCATCGCCTGATTGCATATGGGCAACTTTAATTTTTGTTGCATCATTTAAGTACTGCCAAAACTTTCAGTGCTCCATCGTTTTTTAGCTCAAACCGCAAGGTAGAATGTAGTAAATTATTTTTTTTTATGAATAATCTTTCAAGTAATGACAAGTTAACTTTGTATAGATAAAACAATCTGAACTGCCGTGGATGACTATTTCTGAAAAAAATGCCCATTATGCTTATTGACAAATCATTTAATTTCAATAAAGAACTTATTCAATTAAATTTATATTTATAACAAGTAAGTGCATCGCTTGAACATTGATTCACAAGACTGGAATTTTCATTATTTTTTTTTTTCAACATGCATTATATGAATTACAGAATCGAGTGTATCTTTTACATACCTACCTACTTATCAAAGAAGAGGTATTCGAAAGCATTGACCACAAATACGACCGATTCCATGCTTATTATATTAGCTTCGCGGCTATATAAGTATTCTGTATCGCTCATCTCTCTACCTCAAACTTTCTAACCTGTGTAACGCTCTCTTGGCTCAGCGTCTGTGCTTTTATCGCCTGCTTTGTATGTATTTAATTTCGTAATCATACAGCACATACAGTACTAATATAGCAAGTCCGAGGATGCTCGTAGCAAGAAAGCGCATCGTAGGTGTTGCCGTTGCCGATTTTATCATCGCAAAATGCATTATACGTACTCCCATAAACATAACCTTACGGCTCGCGCGAGAATGCTCATTTTTTTACGTGTTAAAATATCATTTTTAACTCTCCTCCCCCCCCCCCGCGCACGATACTTTGGTACCTACTGATTTTGTGTTTTATAAGTACATCTCTTATCAAGCCTCGATCCCAATCCTTTGACAGCACAATCGTTTTGTGTTTTACTTTCTAAAACTGCAGTTCACTATATCTTATTCGTATTCAATGTTGTACTTGTGATAATTATTCCATTGATTTTCTAATGTAATTTTTTTTTTTTTTTTCTAGGGTTGCAGATTTGTGTGCATCATGGTGCGTGAAGCGTCGAGTTGAAGAAACACAATACTCCGATTTAGATTAAGTGTGTTGTACAAGTAGTTATCAGAAAAAAAGGATGAAAAGTAAAAACAGTTATATTCAAGTGCATTTGTAGA
Organism: Copidosoma floridanum; assembly: GCF_000648655.2. Next base: position 3,589,699 of record NW_019379523.1, on the reverse strand, counting down.
CGACAACTACAAGTGTGTGATATTTAGAATTTTAATAAAAAATGCTCATTGTTTAATATTTTTTTTTTTTTCTGACTGATTTATACATGTTAAAATCACGCGCTCTACTTCTGGTATTATAATGTCTGTGATTATTACATAGTGAAGTAGCTTACCAATTTGGATTTGTAAACTTTTTGAGGGAATCATTGTCAAGACAATGTGGGCAAAAAATCAAGATTAATGTGCTATGAATGCAAGTCAAGCTTGTCATTGCATTTTTGTGCTTCCACAAGTGAAAAAGAAAAAAAAATGAAATCATGTTACAGCCGTTATTAGCATCTGAGTTTTTATGTTTTACACCATACTTTTTTTATTTTTATGAGTACCTAAAACACGAATATTTGTTAAACAGTGCAAGTGATTGTGGAGTTTTGAATGAATAGTGTCCTAATAGCACAATATGCTTTAGGAAAATAAATTTCATTAGTCTCTCATGGAATGGACAATACACAGAACTTATGTTCTGCGAATTGATGGGTGTATGCTTTTCCTGTAGGAAACAATCAAGTAACAGGTTGAATAATAAGATCTCTGAACAAATATCTGCAACTGTAACTCCTTTCCATGTTTGTGTGGAAGAACCAAGAGGACCAGACTTGGGCTTGTGTGACACTCCAGCTCTCAGATCAAGGGTACTTACTTTTATTTAATTAAATTAATGAAAAAAACCATTTTATTTTTAAGACAACATTGCAACTAGCTGAGTACTTGTTGAAAGTTGATTGTTTTATTCTTGAAACAGAGTGAAACTGGACCCAGAAAAAGGAGAAGCAGAGAAGATTCTGAGGAGGAGAGGGAAGAGGAGGAAGAGACTGGAGCAGAGTTACTTCAGTCTGGAACAAATGAGTTGAAGCAAAACCAAGCAAGCATGGCCAATACAATCAGCAACATGAAAATAACCAACCCCATAAAGGGGCTAGTCAGTAAGCACAGGAAACGTTTTACTGCAGATGGCTTTGATCTTGATCTCACATGTATCCTTTTTCATGGTTTTTATTACTTTGTTTATAAATCTTTTATTTACTTTTATATTTCCTTAATGCGCTAAATTATAGATATAAAAGAAAACTTAATTGCTATGGGGTTTCCAGCTGAAAAACTGGAAAGTGTGTATAGAAATCATATAGATGATGTGGTCAAACTTTTAGAATTCAAGCATAAAAATCATTACAAACTATACAATCTGTAAGTAAACCACCTTGATAAATACAAACTATACTAATTAAAAAATTTTATTTTCAACTACAACTTTATTACATCTTCACAGCTGTTCCGAAAGATCGTATGACAGTAAAAAATTCCAACATAGAGTAGCAACATATGCTTTTGATGATCACAATCCACCTTCAATGGAAATGATCAAACCTTTCTGTGAGGACGTACATAAATGGCTTATGGAAAATGAAAAAAACGTCGCTGCTGTTCACTGCAAGGCTGGTAAAGGTAGAACTGGAGTAATGGTAAGCTGTTATCTCCTTCACAGTAAACAATGTGAAACAGCTACTGAGGCCCTCAATTTTTATGGAACAAAAAGAACAACTGACAGGTAAAAGAATCAGTTTTATCAGAACTTTGAGTAATGAAATATCCAAGAAAGGGAGTTTAAACATTTTTTTTAAATTCAGAAAAGGCGTTACAATACCATCGCAGAGGAGGTATGTGAATTACTATGCTACTCTTGTCCAGGATGGTCTTAACTATCAACCAGTAACTTTGATTTTGCGGGAAATCAAACTAGATCCGGTACCTATTTTGAATGGAGGTCAGGGATGTAAGTATCTCTAAACATGAAAAATTATTTAAATTATAATTTTAAATAATAATGAATTTTTTTCGCTTTTTTAGACCGCTTTGTGATATTTGAGGCTAAAAAGAAAATATTTAGTTCTGACACATACGAGGTCCGAAAAGGTACCAGTACTCTTTCTATACCTTTGCGGCAGAGTGTTTCCATCAAAGGTGATATAAGAGTAGATTTTTACACAACACCAAAAGTAAAGCGGAAAGTAAGTTTGACTTGAGCTATTACATATATTTGCATCTTCATAACTTCCGTTAATTAAACAATACGTTTTATAGGAAAAAATATTTCACTTTTGGTTCAATACATTTTTTGTCTCCGAACACGTGACGTCTGAACATGATAATGGAGGACCAATTGAACGAACAGCAAGAGCATTGAGCTGCGATGGGACGGCCATGGAGTTACCAATGGTTCATGCCAAACCAAGAACAGGATCATTAGCTAGTTTAGATACTTTGCCACAATTAGTTTTAACCATTGACAAATGGGGTTTAGATTGTGCCCATAAAGACAAAAATCACAAGATTTTCAGTCCTGACTTTAAGGTAATATATTATCTTTCAATACTCAAAGCTTAATAAAGTATAAGTTTACATAAAATTTATTGTACTTAAAATTCTAACAATATTTGCAATTTTTTTTTGTAGGTTAGTTTATATATGAATAGAGTAGGCAACAACGTATTGCCAGCTGTTGCAGCACCAATAGGACGAACCAGTGAGGACCTACCAATTGGTCTAGGTGGTCAGGAAACGCCAAGTGAATCGAGCGAAGGTGAAAGCAGTGAATGTGACACTACAGGAGACGAAGATGGTTGGGAGTCGGGTGAGTCTTCTGCATCTCTGGTGGTGAAATGCCATTCTCACACACACGGCTGTAGACACAATATACCTTGCACTGCCACCCAGCACAGAGCTTGTTATGAAGGAACATCTAAAGAGTCACATCCTTGTGGGGACAGGGACAAAATGGGTAGTCCACAGTCAAAATCCACTGTTAGCGCCATTAAACGATCAGGACTCTTTCGATCCCTTACTACGGACTTGTAATATTTTATTTTGCCATTTTCAGTACTTAAGCGCTTTCTTTTGCTATTAGCTTAGATCCATTTAACCGGTATACTTTTTTTACGATCGTACGTTTTTAAATCCTTGACTAGTGAATGTTTACATATATTGATCAACTAAAAAACTACATGGTTAAAAATTGTGATTTATAGCTTATTATTTGAGGACTATTGCTACATATTTTGTCTTTTAAGCAAGAGCAAAATTGCTTCAGAAATGCAATTGCATTTTTTAAATCCGAATGTAATCATATTTAGCGAAGTTTCTTTAATGATCTGACTTATATAATGTATGTCGAACGTTAGATAAACGTCTAGTAAAAAAAAAAGTTAGATACTTATACAACATAGATATATTTAATGTGGGTATAAGAGTGTATTCAGTGATTAGGGGGAAAAAATCAATAATGTTTCATAATTTTGTTAAAAATATCAGTAGAAAAATTCGTTTTGTGATAGTTTCTATTTAAATGTTTAAAAGTCAACCATTTACAAATTTTTACAGTGATTTATTAAGCTAGATGTCTTGGTTGGATTCGACAGATTCACAACTTTATTAATTAAAAAAGTTTTAATACATGCTTTTTTAACGAGCTAAAAATTCAAAATTTGTATGATTTTTAATATGCAATTTTATGCCATTTATTAAGATGGATATTGAAAAAGCTGTTAGTAAACCTACTGGGTTAAATTATGTAAATATATATANTTGAATGTTATCAATTATGGAATAATCATTTTGTATGAAAACGAATAAAGTTGTAAAATAGGCTTCGATCATACTTATTTAATAATGTTATGAGTTTTTTTTATGCATTTTATTGCATAACAACGCTAAAAACAATACTATTCAAAACGGCATTGTCAATGCGATTTTTTAATTTCAATAAAGATAAGTAATTGGAAGTTGGCTAAAAATGACAAAAAATAAAAAATGCTGTCATGACTTCTCTTTGGCCAAGACAATCTATAAAAGGCCGGTTACGTAATTGTACTTAACTACATAGATCACGAATATGCTTTAAATCCATGTTAAGCATAGATAGGATCGTAGTATAAAAATATGTATTTAACAAATTATTTAAATTGTGAAACTGGTCTTGGAATGCCAATTTTTAATAGTAATAATTTTTATGATCTAGTCAATACAAGTACATTGATAAATTTATTCCTGACGATTTAGTGACATTTTTTAATGTTTTACGTGAGTAATGGTTCAGAGTACTATTATTATACACCAGTAATATTCACATACAGTCACCAAATACGTAGTTATTCACTTATATACTGATATCGTGATTAGAATTGAAAAGTAATACTTTTGTGACATTATTTTAATTACATCATGTAATTGTGTAAAATTTTCTAGCAAATTTCGAGTACTCTTGACATTACCAAATAAAAAATGTTTAAAACGCAATATTTCTTATTGTCAGTCGATATAGAAATTAGATTCATCGATCTTTGTGTACAAGATAAAATTCATGCCAAGATCAATTCCAAAACTGACTTATATTGTATTATTCTTATTTAAAGTCGTCATTCGAGAACGTGTGGATAAGTACGCCAAAGTTCTCAAATCAGACATACATCGACGAAGACCACCAAAACCACAAGTATTGATTTTTCGCTGAAGGTGAATGAAGAGAAATGAAGCGTTTCTTTGTAAAATACAAACAGAGGAAAAAAAAAATTAGTGTACAGATGGATAAAAAACGAAAAAGCAAAATATGATAAAAATTATTTTCATAAGGCAAATATGATAACAGTCAATAATATTTAACTGAATTGATCGTTTAGGCACTACCATGTCGTCTTTCGCTTCCCCTGCCCTTACCCCTTAAACAACAAATATAAAATACAAAACACATAATTACAATCTACAACGCATGAGTGTTAAGAAAAATGCATTTTTCGGCGTATCGTAAAATTGTTGTATGAGTGAATGTAGCTAGTTGCATTATAAAAATCATTATTTTGTGATACTATACAATACAACTCATACCACGTATTGTTATTATTATTAATATTATTATAACTCTTACGACTGCTACTACTACTACCGCTACCCTAACTATTACTACTACTATACTACTTCTAACTACTATTAGATTTATTATTATTATTATTATTACATGTATATCATCACGTCTGTGTTAAAATTTTGCTACGTTATCATGTATATATATATATAAAATCTATTATTGTCACAATAATTGCTGTCATTATTTTTGTGTTGTATATCTATTATTATATTGCTATTATTGCTTGAAAAACTTTGAAATGTACAAGCCCGTTTATTAATTCATACATTTCTATGTCATTGATTTCTATTTCTAGATTATGAACATGATTACATGTCAATACACCCTACATAATTTTATTTTACCAATTATAATATATTATGTTTTTGTTATTGCTTCTTTTACCTAAATTGAGTGCAAAAGATAACGTATTACCTAAAGCATTCTTCTACAATACTTCGAGAAAGCCTGAATTGTTATTCTATTTATGTAGTTATGTAAGCATGTTTATTTTCAAATAATTTTATTGAGCATGATTTTTTTTTATTTTTTTTTTTTTTACGAAAAGCGTCGAATAAATTTTCTATATTAAAATGTGAAATTTCCCACTGAATGACCTAAATATTATACACGATAAAAACAAAAAACACGTACTGGGTGTAGATGAAATGTTTTTGAGAGTGAAATGTCATTGCATACGAGACATGACTGCACGTTACGTAATTTCTGTAATTTTGATGATTTTCTTTTATCATCATAATCACCGAAACTTTTTTATATGTCCATTTCAATTGAAAGAAAATAATAACGGAAACTTGTATAATAATACTTAAACAATGGACCTATAAAAATCTACAGTATTTCCAATTGATCCATCGTAGATACATCGTAAAACAATTTCCAAAGAGAGTTATTGCCTTGCGTTCCATTTATCTAAATTTTTTTGTATTTTGAGAAGAGCACCTGCTTCATCGTAAACGTGTGTGATTTTGCAACCTGTATAAACTTCAGTATGTTCAAGTAATATCGATCTTTTGTAATCTTTTTTTTTATTTTTTTTTTTTCTTCGCTTTATTCGCTTTATCTAAATTTAATGTACGAAAATATGTATGTTGACTCCTCGCAGTGGACTTGGATCGTGAGCGCGTGGGCCGTTATCGCCTCTTGTCGGATGGAGGGATGATAGATGTTTCGTGAGCTCGTAATCGCCCATCATCTTCATTCATCCTGGAACTGTCAAGTCATTTTAAACAAAACATTAAATTACGATATTTTAATAACTCTATCAACTAGCCACGATTTCCATGTTGCATCACCGTGTGAGCTACTGTTTTATGAACTTGCCGTTTTACACGCATGAATCGTACTTACATAAGGCACTTTTTTTTTTTTAATCACAAGAAGGAAACAATATTTTAATATTTAAAATATTCCAAATACTTTTTTGTGATGATGGTATTACTATACAAGGTCGATGAATTGAAAAAATTTTTGATGTCTAATACTTATTGTTGATCATATTTTTTTCTGTTGAGTTCTATATAAATTTGTTTCAAACTACTTTATTATCATGCGAATGTTAATCAGTAGAAAGGATGTGATGTTTTCAACGAATATTAAAGATGTGTGATAAATATTTTGCACATGTGTTATTTCGACCGCCCATTTTGAATGTTATCAATTATGGAATAATCATTTTGTATGAAAACGAATAAAGTTGTAAAATAGGCTTCGATCATACTTATTTAATAATGTTATGAGTTTTTTTTATGCATTTTATTGCATAACAACGCTAAAAACAATACTATTCAAAACGGCATTGTCAATGCGATTTTTTAATTTCAATAAAGATAAGTAATTGGAAGTTGGCTAAAAATGACAAAAAATAAAAAATGCTGTCATGACTTCTCTTTGGCCAAGACAATCTATAAAAGGCCGGTTACGTAATTGTACTTAACTACATAGATCACGAATATGCTTTAAATCCATGTTAAGCATAGATAGGATCGTAGTATAAAAATATGTATTTAACAAATTATTTAAATTGTGAAACTGGTCTTGGAATGCCAATTTTTAATAGTAATAATTTTTATGATCTAGTCAATACAAGTACATTGATAAATTTATTCCTGACGATTTAGTGACATTTTTTAATGTTTTACGTGAGTAATGGTTCAGAGTACTATTATTATACACCAGTAATATTCACATACAGTCACCAAATACGTAGTTATTCACTTATATACTGATATCGTGATTAGAATTGAAAAGTAATACTTTTGTGACATTATTTTAATTACATCATGTAATTGTGTAAAATTTTCTAGCAAATTTCGAGTACTCTTGACATTACCAAATAAAAAATGTTTAAAACGCAATATTTCTTATTGTCAGTCGATATAGAAATTAGATTCATCGATCTTTGTGTACAAGATAAAATTCATGCCAAGATCAATTCCAAAACTGACTTATATTGTATTATTCTTATTTAAAGTCGTCATTCGAGAACGTGTGGATAAGTACGCCAAAGTTCTCAAATCAGACATACATCGACGAAGACCACCAAAACCACAAGTATTGATTTTTCGCTGAAGGTGAATGAAGAGAAATGAAGCGTTTCTTTGTAAAATACAAACAGAGGAAAAAAAAAATTAGTGTACAGATGGATAAAAAACGAAAAAGCAAAATATGATAAAAATTATTTTCATAAGGCAAATATGATAACAGTCAATAATATTAATAATGTAATAATAATAATAATAATAGTAGTAGTTAATATAAATTAAATTGGCATAAGCATGCAAAACATTGGTGGGTGGAGCGAAAGTTGATAAATCAAGTGTAAGGGTGTTGAGTATGTTAGATATCTGCATATGCAGACCACATATTTTCCAGATTTTGGATGTTCCATGAAAAAAAAAATTTTAATTATATACGGTCCGTCAGATAGATGTTGAAAAATATTTCACACGTGTTTCATATTTTATTTCATGAATGGAAATCGACAAAGATTGAGCTCTTGAACATTTGGAAGGCATCAGATTGTTATAATATTTTCATGTTAAAGACGAACTGACTTAAAATATGGTGGAGAGAGGTTTGAAATATACTCATATTGATTGTCTTCGTTATTTTTTTTTATGTACGCTACAAAAGAAAAAAAAAACTATTCAATATTTTTGATGATACATCTTACGGACCTAGATTTTTTTCTTGCAACATCCTAATTTGGTTATCTTGTACCATCCATATTCTTCGTGTCTTCAAAAAATGATATTACGAAAAAAACTGAGCGTTAACACACATTCTACATTCAAAATACAATACGACAGGTTTCATGCTTATCATTATTTTTAACGGAGAAAAATTAAAGTGTACCACCTGCGAGTCCAGTTACGGCCATTCTCTAAATTTTATTGTCAGATAAAAATTCTTCATCGGAGGATTTTCTTACTTTCACGCATACAACTCTATCGCTTTTGAATATTTTTTAAATGTTAGAAAAAAAACTTTTTATGATTCAACAATACATTATCTTGTCGTGCAATATTTAAATACACATTGAATTGAAAAAAAAATTCAGTACAAGTCGTCAATGTTGCTGAGTAGGAAACTTAAAGAAAGTATAATTTTTTATGTAATGGAAAATGTTTCATTCAATGTAAAAGAAATATAACAAATTATATTATGTGTTTCATGTGATAGAAAACGGAAACCTACCGAACAGTTAACAATTTCTCTTAAAAGTAATCCAAATGTTTTGGGATATGCGCTTTAAGTTTTAAATGTGTAATAGATAGATTTGAAAGGGAGAGTCGGAGAAACGTAGAAAATTATTACAGTATTTTTATGAAATTAAAAGTAATTATTGATTGAGTAGTATTTGTTATTCATTTTTTTTCTTCATGAGAATTTTTTAAGTAATTTTTAGAGTATATTAAAATCTGTCATCGATCAAATCCAATTGGTAGATCATTTTTTAAAAAATCAATAAATGTTAAATACAAGTAGTAAAAAAAAAAAAAAAACTTTGTCGTGTATACAACAAACTAAATTACCTATATAATTTTGTCAAGCGCATGCATGTCAGTGGAAAAAGTGGCTGAAATAAAAATGTATACTGTATCGAATATTGAATCAGAGTATACGTCAACATAAAACGACGTAGAATCAGAATAATTAAAACATGTGAAACTTTTAAGGCACAAAGCATCCCACTTTCTGAACTGCAAGCAACTAATGAAAAAAATTCAAGGTTTTCATTACAGACGATTCTTCTTTGCTCTGTACAATCACTATGATGAAATGCATTTTACGTACTTATGTAAACATACTTGTATATTGGGTTAGTGAGACAAATTTTTATTATGTTTTTGGCACTCGTAACTGACAAACAGAATTGCAAATTTTTTTTGATTAGTTTTAATAAACCTTGTCTTAATGCTGATAATGACGTTACGTCAAATTAAGGCAAAAAGATGAACAATATAAATGTGAAAAAGACATCTCGATTTATCAATACATTTGTATTACATCCTTCTACATTAAGCATGAGTTTTAAAACTGTTTCGTACAATCATGCGATTCAGTACAACTTGGTCCACAAAATTACAGTTATGTTTTATTGTACTGTTAAGTCTTGTGTGAATGAAGAAAATTGACATAGACCATATTCTTTATCGCGTAAGCTGAGCTAGTAATATAAGCCAGACAAAATTGTAAAAAGTAAGAATATTCGAAAGATAAAATTTCTATGTAAGTACACTGTAAATCTGCGGATTTATAATGTAGTATTTAGTTGCTTCGATTAAGTTTTCAGTTACATGCATTGCCTCTTGCCAATATCAGGAATATTGTGCTGTAAATTTTTTTTTCTCCTCAATTGTAAGCGTACGACCAGTTTTCCACGCGTCTTTCACGCTCCTGCGTAGCAAGCAGAAAAATTTTTGAAACTAAAGAAGAAAAGTATATTTATTAAGGTTAGAGAATATAGGAATTACCTCAGGTAGTAGCGATTTTTCACTGTCTTTGTGTACGAGAATGAGAAGTTGGCTGTAGACGGAAAGAGACCGGTAGACCCAGATATCGTGAATATAAAACTAATCGTATATATATATATATATATTTATATTTGTACATTTAAAAGTCCGCGAATAAAAAGAAATACAAATAATAATCGAAAGTGAGAAATAAAATATATAATAAAAAAATAACAATGTAACTATACAAAGACTAACAATTTTCCCACAAGACATCATGTTCTATCCCTCCGGATGAACCAGCAAAGCTTTTTAATTGCATCCACGTACACATATACTATGTTGAAAATAAGTAATTAAATTCAACAACTGTTGTTTTATGTAATTTCTTTTAACAACAAACAAAACGCGATATTAATTCGCTAATTGTCGAATTTCACGCGAGCGATGGTTTTCTGTTTTTAAGCCATTCTATATTATTTACACACTCACGGCGTTGTGATATTGGTAATTTTAAAAGCACATTCTTATGTTATAATTCAAGTTAATTATTTTTCGCTAAATACAAATACAATTTTTATATTTGATAAAATTTGATGCATGCTTGATAGAGATTAGTCTATATTAACATAATTATTTTTAGTGTGCTGTGTTATCTCTTACGAAAAGCAACTATGCTTATACTAACCTTGTATGAAATAACGACGAATCTAATTAACACATAATTAGCTTATTTCTTTGGTACCGATGCTCTTTATATATTTTCTTTAAACCATTTTCACATATTAATCACACTAATTAATTTTCCGAATACTAACATGTAGTATGGTTTTATATTTTCTATTAACAAATTAGATAGAAAATCAATGTTGCAAAAACATTAAATAATGTAATGATAGAAATGATCATTATTAAAATGTTCCAAAAAGTGCTCTTGTTTCAGAGTTCAATTTGTAAAGTTGTTGTTTTTTTTTTTATTTATTATAATTAACATGCACATTCACTGATTCAGCATAAAAGATAAAAATTTCACCTTTTGAGAAACAAAAATTTAACGAGCAGTTGAAGATTTTTTTCAAAATATTTTCTTAAATTGTTTTTTTTGTTCGTTTAATTATGATTTAATTTTATGCCATTAATGTGGATTAATATTTTATCATAAGGATGATAAGAGATAAATAAAATTTAATCAAACGTAAAAAAAAAGATGCAGGGGTAAGACAAAAAGTATAAGACGAGTAGCTGACGTTAGATCTGCTTGCAGGAGAATCCACGTACTTGTGACTTTGAGATCAGCAATTGATGTGCTCTTCCTAGATGGTCACCTTCTTCTTCAGTTAATCATCTTCAAATCGCAGCATCCGTACATACCAAGTAGCAAGTGCGTAAGCAAAGGCAGAAACGCACAATCTATGCGTGCAGTGGTTCTGTGTCGTCACGCCATTCTGCTTGATGTTGATGGTTACAAATTGACTTATGCTTCCTGAAATTCTGCATGCCGTACATATCGTTGAACCTGCCCTCTCCCTTTCTTTTGTGATAAACATTGGTACATTACAGGATACAGTCGAACGAGTTTGTTTCGATTTACTCAAATCAATGTTTGCCTTGTCTACATTTTTTTTTTTTTTTTTATGATTGATATTTTTGCATAATATCGTTGCAAAGTGTCTCGTAACTATTGAATGATATTAAATTTCATTGAACATTAATTTTACACCATGTATTGGATTAGACGAACTTTTTTTTTTTTTTATTTCAATTTTTATCTTATACTTTTATGTATTTGGTACAAGTACTCTTTACAGTATGAAAAATGAATTTTACACGTGAAAGAAAATTTTCGAATATTTTATAATATTTAAAACTGTCACTTGAACAATCAAATGTAAAGAACGTAAAAGAATTTATTAATTAACTTTCATTAATGTGTAGGATGGTTTGATTTATAATCAAAAAGTTGATTTTTAAGCCTTTTTATTATTTACATACATATATATTTGTTTATGTATGACATCATTTTTATGCACCATTTAAATACGTACAATATTTTAATGTTTGTTGCATAAGCATTGTTTTTACACTTCATGGTACCTAATAATATTTTTACTTTTTTCCCTTCGTTTTAATTTGTTTATAATCATTTTTCATTAGTTGTTACGATTATTCATACCATAAATAATATTAAATCGGCTTTTGTGGCAGTGAAAGTACAAATTTTAATTTATAAATTAAGTAATGTTTTATGTCATTTAATATATAATGTATATATATATAGATGCTTTTTATTACCGATCAACGACGATCGCGATCCTGAATTAAAAAAAAAATATGTTTTTAAGTAAATATGTAGTTATAAAAGTACAAGTTTGGAAGAAAAGGCTGTATATAAAAGTTCATTGTACGCTGATTGCAAGATTTATTCAAATTGCTCTGGACTCGGATGTAAATTGTGGCGTGTAATTATTAAAATATTTTCAAAATGAAATATTATCTCCTCAGCATGTTTATTTGAAAGATTTTCAGGAAAAATAAAAAAAAGTGAATATCTGCACGAGTTAGCTAAAAATTTTTAAATTAAATTTACCAAACCATAATAAGTTGAATTGTGTATAATTTATTAACCAATTTTTATTTCCCCTCATCCATTTTCTCTTCGTCCGAGGAAGTCTCGGCGTTTGCAGTATACCATAAATTACAAATGTGTAAAAATGAATAAACGAAATTTTATTTAGAAAATACAAATTTTATTATAATTCAATTTTTTAAATAAGAATATTTTTCACTAAAAACCTTATGTAAGTAAAAGATGGATTGCTAAAATATTTGGCTAAATGTTTTTTGTGCAATCACATCACACAACTCCAACAATGAAATAGCTATATTTTCAATTATTCTTGCAAGCAACACATTTGCAAGAGATTATTTCTTCTTGATATTTTCAAAAATATATCAGTTTATAAAACAACAAATATTTAAAAATTTTGTATGCCTTGCATCACTTTATCTTCCTCGTCCTCGTCCACGATTAAAACCACCTCTACCTCTGCCTGAGACTTTACCCTTGGGAGGAGGTGATTTTGGTCGTAGAGCTTCTATTCTTTCTGTACAGCCAGTAGTGATTTGATTATTATTAAAATAACCATTGTAAATGTCTGCATTGAAATTGGTATTGGTCAATTCAGGACCAACTGTCAGCCAACCAGGTCTGATTGTTGTGTCTCTTCCAAAAAGATGTAACCTAAAATTATTTATTTGAATGACTTTTACTGTAAATATCTGAAGTAAGACAAAAAAACAAACAAAATTAAGAAATAAACGGTGTCTTTGTTTACCTCCTACGTCCAAGACAAAAATGTTCGATGATATGAAATATTTCTACAGGTTTTTCAATAGAGCCATATTCAGTTTCCTCTGATATAATTAAATCAATATCCACATTGGCATGAATAAAATCACCATCCGTTGATCGTCTGACAGTTCCCTTAATACCCATCAAACAATGCTCTTTAGTCCTTTGAAGCACTGCCTTACTGTCCAAATTTTTACTATGTCCAGGATTATTAATGTTTGTCCTAATCCAACAAATATCCTCACACCGCCTAAAACCCCACTTTCTCAAACAAAATCTCCCCATATCCAAACCGTCACTACTACCACACCACAAAAAAACAAAGCTCCTGCTAGCTGCCACCTCACCAATATCCAACTCCATAATCTATGAAATTAATCATGCGGTTAATAAACAAATCTCTTACGATACAAAAGAATTTAGGTTTAAATAATCGACCTGATCCCAGTTCCACAGCTGCACATTTGTAGCACCACAAGTTCTTTGATATTCTTCTAACGGAGGTTCAATAAGTATCACATCAAACTTACAGTTCAAGTCTTTCAAGCTGTACGTGGACAAGTCGGTCTTTGAATACATGGGAGGAGTAGCCGTCTCGGAAATCAGGTCGTCTTTCAGTTTTATAAGCTCCCTAAGTTTGGGATACTCCTCAAATCTGTCGGCCAGACCAACGTCCCTGATAAAATTTTGAGGCCTCTGGCCTGTGTCAATAAAGTGCTGACAGTAATCGTTGTGCGGATTCGAGGACTGTGTCCCTTTTAAGAACGTAGACGAATCTTTGTAAACAATTTCATCTGTCGCGGATGTATTGCTTTGCTTCTCTTTGGCTTCATCTTCACATTTGAACGACGTCACTTTAATTTTCTTCTTTTGCGATTCATCTACTTCAGTTCCTAAAATCTGCCTCAACTCGTCAACACTTGACACACCAAGCTGAAAATTGTTCAAATTACGAATCATCAACATTCAATATTAATATCAAAACATAACCTTCAATTGACTTGTCAAAAATAATACACTGTTACAAATATTTTGTACATTACCGTCTGTGCCAGGAGTTTCTTTCGTTTTTGCGAGCGTTCCCGCAAAGTTTGTAACATTTTTACACAACCGATATTATTGACAAACCTCAACTCGCAAAACTTTTACTGAACTTTTTAACTATGTCCTTGGTCCTTTCGTTATTTGGGGAGGACTCATTTTGCGGAGCATTCAAAGATTAAATTTCGGAGTCAGCTAGCTACTTCACTTTCAGTTGATAAATCAGTCATCTTCAACATAGGTATCTGGTTTATTGACATGACGCGATGACGCGTACGCAGTGCGTCGCACGCACGTTGTACTTGTGTGTATGTAACTATGTATGTGTTACACACAAAAGCGCTATTTATGGATATATTTGTCGAAAAAATTGACTATACTTATAAAACTTTCGAAATAGTAATTATTTTTTTTTTTCAAATTAAACTTTTGTTCCAATTATACTTACTTATAGCTGTAACGAAAATTCGTGTCGTGGTAACAAACCAAAGTGTACTTTTATTTCGATTAAAATACACCAAAATTTTTTATAATATTTTTTGACACAGTATAATCAGGCCATTTTGAAGTGATTTGAAAAATTTTTACTGTAAAAAAAAAAAAAAAAAAAAAAAGAATTATACGTAATTAAGTTTAAATTTAGCCGAAATTTATTACAGTTACGATCTCAACTTCTTAATGACGAAACATGCACAGCCCTGACAAACACGTATCTTCCAGACAGTTTAATGAACCAAAACATTGAATTTCCTCCCGATGGCATGAAAAAACAAAGTGGGTGTACTTGACGCGTTCTCACACTTTTCCGAATCATCGATCCGCTATTTGCAATTGAAATCGTGCATTTTCCCATCAGTTGAAAATCTATCATACGTTATTGGACGAAAAATCGAGTAGCTAACACGTATGGCTCCACTTTTTTGTCCAATTATTCAAGTATAGTTAAAAAAACGCTTTACAAATACACGCAAATGTTTTTGCTAAAGTATCGTCTCTTGGTTTGATTACGCACCGCTAATATGCATGTATCAATCAATAATCATTGAAAAAAACAAAAAATTGTAACGCAATTAATTTTACGAAATTGTAAAAGTTTTTATTTATTTTTTTTTTTATCTTCGAGCTTTCATTGAAATTAAAAAAAAAAAAATGTTCACCGTCGTCTGGCAATTTTTTGTTCTCTCGCTTACTCGAGACGAAACAACAACAACAACAACAGAAGAGGGCAAAGACCCCTCGAAAGTAAGGCTCGACGCATGACAATACAGAAGAATAATTTATTGCTACGAGCTTCATTTGACGAAAAACTCATAGACTCGTGCATACTTAGTTCGTGGACTCGAAAAAACTTGGCATTTTTCGTACACATGTACGAAACGGTTTGTCCGATAGCGCACGCGCTTGCATAACAACACACATACACACATATGCATTTATTAACGCCACGATTAAACGTATCGGCTCGACAAGACGAAGGAGGCAGTTGGTACTTGATAAAAGAAAGCGTTTCTCGACATCGCGGGTCATTATACGTTTTGCGTGCACACATACGTGCTCATACGATGATTTTCTGCGCCGCATCTGATCAGCCGATGGCCAAGAGGAAAAGCGATAAGGGGAAGAGGAGGAGGAGGAGGTGATCTCTCTCTCTCTCTCTCTTGTTATCATCGTTTGGCCTTATTAATTATTCAGGCTTTTTGTTACATTACCCCGTACCTATAACTTGACGGCTGCAAGGAAGATTATATACTTAGCGGCGTCTCGACCAAGGAAAATACCGATTCCAGACTTACCTTCTTAAAAAAAGTGTTAACTCTGAGGCAATATTTATTCTTTTTTGAAATTTCGCAGCACTGCCTGTTTTTATATTCCGTGGGAGGAATTAAAAAGGCTCAGACTTTTGACAATCCCATCAACCGTGGGGATATAAACGAAGGACATAATCAACTGGTCATTTTTGTGCCGCAATCAACTGCTCGTTCGGATGATTAATTGTAGTTACAAATTTTTTTTTTCCCATAAAATAAAATGGACAGGTACTCAAGTACTACAAAATCAAAAAAAAAAAAAAAAAAATAACACTGCCTCCCAGTTAATACTTTCTTCGAAGCAATAATTTTGCGTTGGCACTTACTTCGATCGAGGCGTCGATGCACGCCATATCCTATGTATAATTCATGCGGAGTAATGAAAAACAGCGACGACGCCGGCTTGTTTTGAAATCAAATGCTCGTCCGAGGAAGTCTCGGCGTTTGCAGTATACCGTACACAATAATATATACGTACATGCTTCCTATGGGTAATTGGCACTTTCTTTTGTCAAAATGAACATTTTACCGTACAATGTAATTTTGTTATAAATTTCTCATAAAGCTCCGGAAAAGCTTCTTTTTTTTTTTTTTCTTATTTTGTACATATTTGAAATTAAAGCAGTAGGTAGTTACGGTTTCCGGATTTAATTTTACTGCAAAATATATTGCATATATGTTGTACAATTATCGTGTTTAATGTCGAAGGTGCATTTGCGACTTACTTTTGTAATGCATGTATATAAACATGCAGTACAGAGTCATCGATAAGCGATAAAACTTTGCTGTCGACATGCGAGAAAATAAAAACAAAGGCGTAGGTACCTTTGCCGAATAATGCGATATTTACATTTTGTCTGAGTATACACGTTGTGATATATTACACATATAGACCCAACAACAAAAATATTGAGTACGTCGATGATATTCAACGTCTGCACTCTTTTGTTCGAAGCATCGACGAAGATTTTACAAGTTATCCTTAAACAAACTCATCTCGCGTCAAGTGAGAAAAAAAAAAAATACGTTGCGTGATTGGCGTGATAGATGTATGGAGTTTTGCCACGTCGCGCGTGACATCGATATTGCCAACATAGTTGCTTTTTGCAACATTTTAAACGTCATTTTATGCCTTTATCAGCCTTTAACTGGAATTTTCTAATTATAAAAGTAAACATAAACTCTTCAGTGACCTGCAGAAACTGCAAAAATTTTAATTTCTCTCCATACTCTTTGTGGGAAAAAAAAAAAAATTCCTAATTTTTTATTTGTGACCAATAAAAAAAAAAGTGTCGTGAATTTTTCTTCATTCAAAAATTGACACAGTTTTTTCGCATACAATGTCCAAAACAAATAATGATACAATTTATGGATAGTCTCCATTGTCTGGGCTTCTGTTGTCTTTCAATACATACATTATTTTCCTCGACTCTTAATTGGCATGGATTTAAATATAAATGAAAATTAATTCTTTGTCACGAGAAACACACATAGGCTTTTAAAAACCTCTACGATCAATATTTAATATCATCGTCGTATTTTAGTGCGAATAAAATTAAATTTCGTACTTGCAGGTGGTAGAATTTTTCATGCATCTATGCGTGTGATATCCAATCAAGAGATTTTAGAGATAACAAATAATGTGCACGTGCCTGACACCTGGCTCTCACGTGTCGTTTCGATAAAAGAGCAGTAAATGGTAGGAATTTGCCAACGACACGTTTTTAAAATTAATGTAAAACAAAATGAGAAACTAAAATACAAAAAAAGTAGGTCACACTTTACCAAATTCATGTGAGTACAAAAGTGTCGCCGTGTTTCTGAAGACATCAAAAGAATAAAAATCTGAGGCTTGAAAAAAAGTCCATTTTTTGCTTACAACACAATGCATATTATGATCTATTCATCTATATATTTGTAGATATTGAAAGTGAGCGTTAGTTATCGTTATTATATCATATTGATAAAAATGCTTGAGACACGAGCTTACGAGGAAAGGAGCGATTTATCACAAGTCAACTTCGTGATTACGAGAAAACACATGATGATTTTTAAAGGTATTTATCTCGTGATAGACTTTATTTAATTTTTAAAGAGAATCACATGAATTTACCTCAGAAACGTATGTATATACGTACTAATTAATCCAAATGTAATAGAGTTGAAAAAATTTCCAAATGAGACGATCGATCAATCATTTTAGAGTTGAAAAAAGTAAATTATTAACTTTCTTCGTTATGCTTGATTTTTTTTTTTTTTTTCTATCGAATTTTAGAAGATAAAAAAAACAAGGCTTGCACGTTTTTCAACAGTTTGGAGTGCATGTGCCGGCGAGTGCATCCATCTGACAGAGCAGCTGTTATCACTCTCGTGCAGCGAGTTTCCCCCGCTACTCCTCCTCATCCTCGTCGACGCTCGCGGGGAGTTACCCCAGAGAGAGACTTATAACACCTAAGCCACTTTGACTCCGCGCTTATTCCTCTTCTTTCTCCCGGTGGCGTAGTAAGTTCCATCGATTGGTGCATCGAGTTCGTTTGTTCCGTAATGTGTACCGCGTGCGCTTAATTCTTCGTTTATAAACTAAAATTCACGTTTTATCATAGAAGAAAGCATACATTGTTTGGCTTTATATTATATTATTGGCAACTTTCTTCAAAGGTTAAGTTGCCAGTTCGATTTTCGTCCATCGATCTGTCGACACACAGAGGAATGCCAAAGGACTGCCGAGACTGTTTGGGTATCAGATACCGCATCAACACCCTGGATCACACCTGGAAGTGGCTGCACCAGACTCCATCCCTTCACGATTATCTTATCTCCATCACTGCCAGTGAAGCTAATTTCAATTCTCTGATCTGTCGCTGTGTGTGCTAAATTACCTTATTTTCTTTTATTGCATATTTGAAGTCATACATGTACGAGTTGTTGGCTCAATTTTGCTCCGAAATCTTGTAGACTGTATATTTGTACTTGTTGTTATTTTGGTTAGTGAGTTGCTTTATTTTTCTCTGTTTCGTTGCCAAAAACGAAGGAAGAGACATTACATATTATAAAGTGTGCAGAGATACAGAACAGTCAACAAGTTACAGACTCACACACACACACACACACACAGCTACGTTTTTTAGGCTTCATCGGTCTAAAGACTAATTATTATTTAATCAACAATTACGTTAAGTAAGAGGATATTAGTACATTAGGTAACAACAAAGCCAAAGAATGTCTGTGATTACTGGTACAGCCAACATCCTTGCAGGTGCCAAGGCCATTCGCACCAAGTTTGGGTATGTATAATGTAAATTTAAGGTCCAAATATCAAAGAGAATATTGTTACAAATTATCTAAACGTGATTGAATGCTGTTCGATTTTAAATTAAAAAGTTCAAGTTGACCACGTGAAATGGTAATAACTGCATTTGCGTTCTAAGTATGCATCTATCCATTTACAATACATGCAACGCGATTGCTGCAATGTGCATCGAAATCACAAATGCTTGCTGTTTGTCATTCATTGCTAGAGAAACTTGACTTTCTAATTCAGTTGACGAGAAATCATGTTCAACACTGTTTGCTTGAGGAAATAACTTCAAACGTTGATTTTCCAACTTTGTTACAGTTCTCTGTCCGTTGTTTTCCAACGTCATGTCTCCTCCAAGAGTTCGGTGAAGAGCGTGCCTGAAGAGGAAATTAAGAAATCGGTATTCATCTCGCAGTCGAACGACATTTTTACAAACTTGGCCCTAGAAGACTGGATTTACCGCAACTACGATTTAACCAAGCACCATGTTCTGCTGCTCTGGAAGAACAACCCGTGCGTTGTGATCGGACGCCACCAGAATCCTTGGGTCGAGTGCAACGTACCCGCAATCGAGCGCAACGAAGTCGCTTTGGCAAGACGCAACAGCGGCGGTGGCACGGTCTATCATGACCAGGGCAACTTGAACCTGTCGTTCTTTACCCCAAGAGAACGTTACAATCGAAGATACAACTTAGATATAATTACCAGGGCCTTGTTTCGGGAGTGCGGATTGAACGCTGTTGTTAACGAAAAGGACGACATCGTCGTGCAGAATCAATTCAAGGTGTCTGGTACGGCTGCAAAGTTAGGACGACCTAACGCTTATCACCACTGTACTCTGTTAGTTAATGCCAGTAAGCGTGCGCTCAGATTGGCTCTTAAGAAAGTAGAGGTGAGATTTCTTATTGGGTACTTGGGTCGAGATTTTTCTTGTCATTGAGAAAGTGGTTTTTCTAGACTGGAATAACCACAAAAGCCACCGAATCCGTTCGATCTCCGGTAAAGAATCTAATTGAAGTAAACCCTCATATCACGTCTGACCAGTTACTCAATGCTGTGGGCTGGGAATATCTGCGCACAAAATCCTTGACGTTGGAAGATGGTAGATACAAGCTGGTCGAGCAACAGAGAGGATTTAAGATGATCAATCCCACCGAAGAATGGTTTCCAGGTAAACTTATTTGTGACGTGAAAGCACAACTCTATTTCCAATAATCATTATTATTTTTTCATTTCTTTCAGGTATCGACAAACTCAAGGAAGAGTTCCAATCCTGGGATTGGATCTATGGAAAAACGCCAGATTTCACAGTCACCCGTCTGCTTGAAGCTCAAACTCGAGGAGGTCGCGAGCATTTCATGAAACTTATAATCGAAGTAGAAAAAAGCATTGTAAAGGATATTAAAATGACACTACCTTCAAACTTTGATCGCGATGCTAGTGTGATCACCAACTTGCAGGGAACACGATATAATCACGAGCTCACTGACAGAATCGTCGAGGCTACAGGTTGCAAAGTCGTGGCGTCCGATGTTACAGCTCAAAGTAGTGTTGCTGCTATCTAACAATGATCTTTTCGATGATCCTACAAAAGATGCCTGAATCCATTGTTACTGTTGTTGTTAACTACATATTATTTTTGTACAACGTATAAATATTTGTAAATTGTGAATATTGTGAATGACGATTTTTAAAAAGCTACAGTTGTATAACATTTTGTTACTTTTATTTAGAAGAATATATTTATATATATATATACATAATGTTACATACACATTTGAGAAGTGTTTTGGCCTAGAGTACAAAGCCACGCAGAGTGTGCTTGTATTCTTGTTTTTATTCGTGTACAATGTAATGATAGTACTTGTTTGTGATAAAAGTAGAGTAGTACAGTAATCATGTGATTGCCTTGCTTATTCTCGCGCATCAATACAGTTCAGAACGGTTTTTTTTTTTTTTTTTTATTCCATGATGTTATTTCGCATTATTTCGCACTCGACGCGTTATCTCGTACAGACTTTCCTGGCCCTTATACACTCTAGACTCGCTCTCGATTTTGATCTCTTTGTATACGATCCAGCAGTGCTTTTTAGACTAGAAAACTAATATATTATTATGATAATATTGTGGTTTTATTATCGCAAAGTTCAAAACAATCGCAACGAAGGTAGTTTGGAGGAAACGGTGAGTAAGCCGAGAATTGCTGTAAGCGTCGAGCGACGAGGCGAACACTGCAAAGAGTCAATTTATTCGTGTTTTTTATTTAGCTCGTGAACATATTAAAAATAAAAAAAAGTACGAGGCGAAGCGCGGGGAGATAAGGAAGCACTGGGTTGAGAAACTGATACGTCAATGGCACAAAGAGTTCTGGAACAACAGTTCTCTCTCGCTGTTGGTAAAAAGCAAAAATTATAATACAAAAGTGATTCTCGTATGGTTTATCTCGGCGACGCTGGCAAAATTTTTCGGATAAACCAATAAAATCTATAATTGACGCGGTCTTAATCAGTAAAGATAATCACGTAAAAAAAAAAAAAAATACTTGTCGAAATTCAGATCTTTTTCAATGATCGATGTAATTTTTAAATCCTAATTTTTTAAAAATTTGATTATAATCGTCGAGTCCGAAAATATTAATTTTTCCATCGAATCGTTTTGATGTTCTTAAAAAGAGTTTATTTTTTT
>NW_019379523.1:3543135-3567540 GCF_000648655.2 Copidosoma floridanum | reverse complement strand
TCTAGTATATACTATTAATTTAACGTTATGAAAAAAAAAAAAGTATATATATATAGAATCACCAAGAAAATCAGCGAACATGATTGAGCGTAGACAATGTTGTACTTATTGAACTCGTGAGAATGATAATTTCGTAATGTTTATGGTTATTAAACAAATTTTTTTTTTTTTTTTCAAGTATAGCAGATTAAAATAATCGTAATACGAATTGAAAGTGGTTTTTTTCAGTCGAAAAATATTCATAGTAAACTCGCACACGAAAAAAATAAAATAAAACAATCTAAGTAAACGAAAGTGTTCATTCAGTATAACATAATATTGTATACACATGGGTTCGTAACTACAAAAACCTAATCCTACGTATAATCGACACGAATAAGGCACTTGACCGTCCAGAGTCGCTTTTGTTCTTCCTTAAAACGAGTGACGATTAAAAATAAATTGATAAGCAGTTTCAAATGGCAAACGCTCTTCCAATAAAAAAAAAGGAAAGAAAAAAAAATCGGCATGGAAGACGACTCGAAGGCACATATCGAAGCCCGTTCTCGTTGAACACACACATAGAGTAAAATCGTAAAACGATCGTTCATTCGGTGGAGAGAGTTCTACCGGACGCCTGTTGGGCAGCCGCGACCATCGCCGCCCTTGGGTAAAGATTGCAGTGCAGCATCACTTCGCGATAAGGCGGTGGCGGCGTGCCTGGGCAGGTTGGCACCGTCGCCCCGAGGGCCGGGAGAAAGACCGTAGGTCCAACACCTTCGCCTCCCCTGACAGAGACCTCATCGGAGCTCGGCAGGTTTTCCTGCTGCCAAAGGTGCCTGAACAGATAAAAGGTTCCCCTGATCCCCGTTCGTTCGAATAGCAGGTCGAATGTGACTGGTTTTTGGGGAAAAGATCGCTACGTGTGGAGATTTATACCTGAGCAGCGAGACCCTCTGGGAGTTGACTTCGGGCGAGTTGACGATCTCGGAGGATCGGATCCTTCGGGGACAGGTGACACTATCCGAGAACCAGAGGTAGGTGAAGAGCATCGTGGCCACGCTGCCGAACAAAAAACCGGTAAGGAGGAACCAGAAAGGCGAGAGATTGTTCAGGGTGGCGACGAAGACATTCGAGGCTCGGGGCTCGGCCATCGGTGGCTGCTCATCGCGCAACGCCTCCTCGAACTCGCGCCACGACTCCGTGTCCCAGGTGTGCTCGTTGAGCTCAGCTCGAGGCACCAGGATCGGCCGTTTCGTCGATTTTATAATGATCGGCTCGTCGATATCAGATTCCGACGTCTTAGCGATTATCTCCTCGAACTTGGCCTCCAGAGTGGGCCTCTCGCACACCGGGTCCATGCGGATGTCTGCCTTGCGAATTGCTACCTTCAGGTTGTAGAACTCAAAGTCGCACAACCATGGGTTCCTAAGCACAAAAGTTTCGTTTGAAAATCATTTGCATTACATTTTTTCGATCCTTCTAGATCCTAGTTTTCTTTCATACTATGTAATAATTAAATTTAACATTAATTCCACACCTGATGATGTTTAATTGTTATAAGTATTGATTACTCTTTATACTACAACCTGATGCTTTACTTTCGGAGAGCTTCCATCAGAGTAAACGTTTTATATACTTTTGTAAACTTTACAATAATTAATTGAAGTCGTTAACTTACCGTCCGAGCATGAGAAACTGAAGGGATGGCATTGCGAGCAGGACCTCCCTATCGAGTCCAATGAGCTTATTGTTGGACAGATTGAGTTTGCGCAGTTGTTTCAGCCCCAAGAAGGTGTCCGTGGGCAAAGAATTGATCCGGCAGCCACTCAAGTCAAGGTCCTGCAACAGCGGATATTCGCAAGATTTTCCAATGACAAACGTCGCGTTTGCAAATATCCATCAACTGTATTGTACACAGTCTCGAAAGTCAAAAGCAAACGATTACGCCGGTCGTGCCAATATTGTGCGTCCCGCATCGAGAATCGGAGGAAAAAACCGCGAGTCGAGCAGAGATGCAGCCACTTCCATGATGGAGAGTCTCAGCATCCCAGGCCGGCAAACGTGGGAGGGGCGAGGTAATGCATACATAAAACTTGTAGTGTTACCCAAACAATATAATATACATTATTGACTCTCAGTTATTGCAAAAAAAAAGCCGTCTCGCGTATCTCGACGGAGGCCGATAGGCGCCACGGCGAGACGAATTTGAAATTTAATCAATCCTCTTGAGACGACGTGGTGTTTGCTCAAGTTCTTAATGTATACACATGCATATATACGTTGCACTTCTCTCTCGTCTCGGTTTACCGTTTGCTTAAGGACTGTCTGGCGTACAAGTGAATGAATGAAGAAAAAAAATGTTTGCACTTGGGCTTTGTAAATGAAGGAAAAAAAAAAAAAAAAAAAAAAAAAAAAGGCACCAACCGTGATGGAGGAGCTGTGTAACACTGGCACTTGTAGATTGAACTTGTTTCCGGAGAGATTGAGGATCTTGAGCTCCATGTTGTGGATGAACGTGTCCGGTGTGATGAAGTCGATGTGGTTCATCGACAAATCGAGCACGACCAGGGCCCGCAGATCGTCGAAGGCTTTCATGCCGATCTCGCTTATGGAGTTCATCGACAGGTTCAAGAACTTCAATTTCGTAAGACCGGCGCGCTGCAACGAAACATTTTTCACGTTATTTTAGCACATGTGTATATACCTACATAGATAATGAGATCTACAAAATTTATCAGGTCAGCGCGTGCGATGAGTATCTTTTTTGATAAATTCTGCAATCTAGTATATACTATTGGCACGTGTATCTCTGTTGGAAATTCCATGTAGTTGCGTCGAGCAAAAGAGGCAAACAATGGATGCGTGAATCATAGGGGACGCGCTGTGTTATCTTAGACGTCTAAAAAACGTGATGCACATGATACGAGTTATAGATGTAAACCCGTGCGCATATTTGGATTGGTAAAGTATAGTCGTTTTAAGATGTGACGAGCCATTTTACCCAAACAAACACAAAACGGAAGCAAAGTTTAAAACTTGACTTTCTATCGATTTTAACCAGTACATCACATTTGGTGTTGCGGTATGATATTAGATGGAAGCCGTGGCGTGGAAGAGATTAAGCCGCCGCTCTGTTTTGGAGAGATAAAAAAAAAAAAAAAAAAAATCAACTCCGAGCGAGGGGTGTCATCGCGCGTGAAATATAAATCCTCACGTTGTGGTTGCACGATCATCGTTTTTCTCTCCAATGTGAATCGTAACGCTTTCTCATTAATTTTTTTTTTTTTTTTTTTCCAGTGTAAAACTTTCTTAAAATTAATACCGATGATTTAATGTAATGATAATTCATGTGATTTTGGCACTCATCGTAAATTTTATGATCAAATATCGCAATTTACTTGATTCCATACGGGAAACAGTAAATTTCGGATTTTTTCATGAAAACTCTCGGTGAATAAAATTTTTCATTTTCTTTACACGAATAAGTTATGTTTACCAAGATTGAAAAAATTCTTTCAACTCAGCCGCAAACTATCATGTTAGAAAAATCTATATTCTCGGAAAATCCAAAACCATCATCATTATCGATATCAGCACAATGTCAATGTTCGCTGCAATAAGTGACGATAATATATTGTCGTTTGTAGATTCCTTCATATTTTTAGGAAAAAAAAATCCATTAGTACGTAATCTTTAACCTAACTCTCGATAAACACTTCCCAGGATTTTAAGGTTGCCACCTGATGGGTACATCATCGTAACTTTGTTGTGACGGTGAAAAAGAAAATCACAATTACTCTTTCGTGATATGATTTTAATGGTCTTTTTCTTCGTAGTGTATATATACCCTTTTCGTATCCACTTTCGATAAAAAAAAAAAAACATTAAAAAACTGTCTACACTTGATAGACAGTGATGACATCACGGTCGCGTTATCGCTTAGAAAATCGATAACACCTCTGACAATCGGTTATCATGGATACATCAATGTCGCGCGATGATAAAACTAACGTCACGCTGATTTTCCCGAAATTAAAAATAAAAAAAATGTTTATGCACACACAAAAAATTAATTCTTGCAGATCCAGCATCGCAGCAAAAAAAGTCAAATCATCCGCTGGAGTAGAAAAAAAAACATCACGGACGATCGACCGAGACACATGTATATATACATGATACCGATCTCTCCCCGGTGGTCAGAAAAACCGTAAAGTTCGGTTATACAGCAACAATTCGCCCACGCTCCTTCGAAAGCAAACAAGAAGCACACAAGTAGAAATAAAGAAGAGGAAGCAGAAGAGAAGCAGCAAAGAGCGAAAAAGGGAGGAAGAAGAAGATGACGACGACGACGACGGCTAAAACGATCGACGAGGAGACGAAACGCACGCGCTCGTCTATACATACATATATATACACACGTCTCGACTCTAAAGGCTGTATACTATAAGCTCACTTAGAGAGGACCACCAACTAATAATACTCCAAAAAGAAATGTCTCCTATGGGTTTTGCCAATGCACATGCATACATGTATATAGCACATATCATAAATATTTGCAAGGTATACAGAAGATGAGCGGAGAGAGACACGCGCATACACACACACACACACACACACAAAAGCGTAGTAGGGCAGCATCAGCTCACCGAGAGTCCCTTGTCCTCGAGTTGGCTGATGGAATTGTTGGAGAGGTCGAGCACCTGCATGTAGTTGGAAACACCAGTGTGGATGCTGAATAGGCCCTTGCCGGTGCAGGAGGCCCTGTTGAGCCTCAGCCACGTGCTGCAGACGCAAAAGATCGGACAGTCGGCGCGCCTATTGGCCTGGAGCTGCAGCTGCTGGGCCGTGGGTAACCTCTGCTCGAGCTGGGCCCTCGTCGGTGCCGTAGCCGCCAGCATCATCACCACCACCAGGAGGCCCAGCATCATTCCAAAGGGCCGCGGCAGCGACAGCTCCATTCTCGCACGGCTCCCAGGCTTTTCCCTCTTCTGCTCTCTTCCTTATATATATAAATATACACACACCCCACGCAACTCCTCTATGTGTGTGTATATTATATATATATGTATATCTCCGTTACGTTACTCCGTGTGTATAAATATAGTGTAGCACACGCACTCGACGAGGAGGCCTACGCCGTGGAAGACCCTCCGGCTAGGCCCTCGTTTCCCTGCATCATCTCTGTTGTCCTTTCCTCGGCCTATGGGGACACTTGGTTAAAAAAAAAATATTTTTTTCCGGACCACTTGGATATTTCTTTTTCACTTTTGCCGAGCGCGATCGACTGCGTGTGGAGCTGTAAAGAGTGGCTACGAACCCGCGCGCCTTTTGGAGCACAGCGGACTGACTCTCTCTCTACCCTACTTACTGTGTGTGGTGTGCTCTCGTGTGCTCTCGCTCTCTTCCTCGCCCGGGGGTTTATATACATATATATAAAGGCATCACGGCTGTTGATGCTCTGCAGCTCTGCTGATGCAGTTGGGCGATAAAGTATACTTTATTGCTCGTGAAGGCTTGTTTTCATCGAGCGCGATCCACACGAGAGCCGATGCACCGGGAGCGGATGTGCGAGGGATGCAAGAGACACAAGATCAAGCCGTTATTTTTACCTTTAAAAAGTGGTGCGTAAGAAGTCGTGCAATTTTTTTGCTTTTAACCAGTTTTTAATATTATTTTCCTTGTTGCGTGTATGTATGCGAGATCGTTTTGATTTTGGATCGGTTGAGTCTGCAGGTTTCACGATGAAAAATCGGTAACTTTTTGGAGAGAACTACGATTCCTGCGTTCCGGCGATCGGTAAGTAAAGGAAGTTTGCAGCCACGGCTCGAGAAAATCGTAACAATCACGTGTGCCTTTGCTGAGATAAAATTTGTTGCGCCGTATCAAGAATGGCATATTAGGACTGCCAAACGCAGTATTTCAAGGCAAGCTTGAAAAAAAAGTACCTTAAAATTACGGGATGTATGCACGAGCTGGTAAAAATACCTTGACGGGAAACTGCGCGCTCTTGATTAATTTGACGGAATTAGCATTTGTATTTGTATAAATTAAACCTTTGTTCTATAAAAATTACGTATTTGTGAATATTTAAGCGTATTTGATGCTCGATATCGTTGTCGAAACGTGAACATTGCTGAATTGTCGATCGATAATGTGAGAAATCCAGATGATAAATGGTGCTTGAATTTTTTTTTTCTCCGAAACAACTACGAGTACACAAATAAACTTGTAATATAACAAATAATTACTATAGCGATGCGAAGAAAATTTGTAAATATCCAAAAATCGCGTTGATGCGGTGAAAATTACAGCTTCCTCACGGTACTGCAGAACAGCGATCAATTTGACGTAGAATATAGTCTGAACCGAGCACGTCAGGTGACGCTTCGTGTCCTCTCTTGCGACAGGTTAACGGGCACATCGTTAGCGAACACACGCATTCGATTCACCCAAAGAGTTATCGTCATACGAGAAGTTTTGAAAAAATTTTGCAACTTTTTTTCATTCCACTCATCGGAATTACCAATTTCGCCTCGTCTTAACGACGGCATCAGCGAAAGAGTTGATAATTTTCCCGAAAAACTTAAAAACCGATCAGTCAGAGGAAGGATAATTGAAAGTCATTTAAAAGTCATCATCGTCAATTGGTTGATTATCGTAACATGATATGCCCAAACGTAAAAATCAATAATCCCATTTAAATTAGAAAAACAACTTTAATTACGTGTATACCTATTAAGCGTGTGTCATTATTTTGTTGGTGATAAAGATTAGACGATCGAGTACACGTAATACGTGTCAAAGATATTTTAATCGTTTATACGTAAATCCAACCAAAAATTCACGTCCAGGTAATGGAGTAGAGCTATATATAGTCACTGGGTTGTCATTAGTAATAATGATGACACTGAGTTCTGCTCGGTTTTCCACTAAAATCAATCGCGTGTGCAACATTTCGTCAGAGGTAAGAACAATACCTATTATTCGAGTGGTGAAAAAAAAAAAAAAAAAAAAAAAAAAAAAAAAAAAAAAAAGTGCACACCACTGTAGTAGGGTATAGTCGCTCTAAAAGGTTGTGGAAAACACGCGGGCAAAATCCGCAATAAATCGCGATGCCGATAAAACAGGAGTAGAAGAGGAAAGGGAGTATAGATCGAAACGGTACATCCTGGCTTGGCTTTTGCGTAATTTACATTCCACGGGCCCCACCGCTGATGGCCTATGCCACTGCATAATATACGCGCACCGCAGATATAAGGACGCAGTGTGCAACGGGGTCTCTACATATACTGCCAAAGTATCGGTTATTCGCTAAAATTCAATATATCCTATACTATACACTTGAAGTAAGTACATACCTGCGGAGCTCAAAACTGATAAACCCTCTTATATTATGGGAACCATTACCGATTCATATAACGATGCAGCGCAAAAAAATATATATTATTCACGTTACTTTTGCGATTCCATCCCCAGATTTTTGACTAAGCTACGAGTAAGTATAACATACGCGACGTCACGTGTGCACACCTAAGTATAGGTATGTGCAGAGGAGAGCGATACATTGGTCAGCCAAACGGGCCATTTCGGTCTACTTATCGGCATTAACGATTTCCGTTCCCACAAGACCAAAACAAACAACAACAACGCGCGATAAGGCGTGTGCGAGTGTACATGGTATATACTATTATTAAATATATCTGCGATAATATTACGTGTGTGTGTGTGTGTGTTGTGGCCCGCGAGGACCGGTCGAACGGCCATAGTCGAAAAATAATGAGATTGTGTATATATGCACAATATTACAGTCTATGGAGCGTACTTATATACCTACCGATAAGCATGTATAGCGTTTGTGGCTTACCTATATATATATACATGCGGCCCTGCTCTCGGACACCATAACTATTGACTCAACGTTATTGTATAATATATACTTACTCTCATTATCTTTCTCGAAATGTGTCCGCGAAAAGCCACAACTATATATAGGTAAGTAAGTATGTAGCACACGTATAGCATGTAGTTCTTACACATACCTATTTATACAAATGTTAAAAGTATCGGTATGTGTACATACTATTGCGTCTAACACGCTCGTGATATTAGCATGCGTCATTCGTGGGGATTTTTTGGTATGAACGTTGTGTGTGTGGGGTAATATAAAGAGGCTGAGATGTGTTTTTTAACGGCATACGTGCAAAATTAAACGTATATATGGGGGACGACTCATCGGTGATGGTTTTTCCCTAGTACTGTGTATTAGGTGTAGATTCATTGTTGACGAGGTGAATTTGGTTATTTGAGATGTATACGTATTCAAGTTTGAAACGAGTGCCTATGGATATATCAATTACATCCAAAGTAAAAAAAAAAAAAAAAAAAACTGCAATCAACAAAACCAACGTCACATATGGTCTCATCCAATTGATGATATAAATATTTTGTTTGGTGATTTGATGTCGCGACATTTTCACACGCGCGTCGGAGTTGCTCACCGCATAGCTCACCGAAAAGGATCACTGGAGGATGAATGATTCATTTACGATGTACGATTCGTTACTTTGAATTTTAACAAAATCAACGAATGCACACCTCCACACCATGTATTTAACTCGATTGATTAAAAAACAGCTTTTATATTTAAGTGTACACCCAACGAGTGACCAACAAGCAGTTAACAGGTATACCAACGCACAAAGTTCTTATAGCGGGTGTCAAAAAGTGCTTTTTTTTTTTTTTTTTTTTTTTTAAAGAAATTAATATGCGAACTTGATCGAACAATTCGGGATGACTCTTTCGTGATTCTAAAAAAGAGTTTTTTTCCAAAATTTCAACCAAACAAATGTTGTGCAATTATCGCAAAGAAAAAAACGACGCAGGATACGACTGGAGGTCACCGTCGTGGCGTCCATAGGAATCAACTTTCGATTCAACGACAGGTAGCCTTGGCAACAAAGTGTATATAGAGTCCTTGCACGGTGGTAGGTTATATATCTGAATGCCAATACCTACACACCCACACACACACGCATACCATTGGACTTCCGATTGAAAAATCACAAGCTGCGCATCTTCTTCGCGATCCTCGATTCTTTCAAAAATCGTCATGCATGGGCTCAAGCACTTACAGCGAGAAACTAATGCATAACATTTATATACTCGACAACGTTAGTTTATTCGAGCCTGTCTCATCGCTTATCTTGATAACTCTATTTCGAATGAATGTACACGTGGTAAGCGTATACATATGTACATCTATTGGTTAATTAGATAAATTTTAATGAATCCACCTGTATATGTTAATTTGGCCGTATAGTAGGCAGATTCAGCTCGTTACGCGTAACCGATTTACATACGTATTACAGCTCGGACCAATTATATACCCAAAGCAGGTGATGGTCACTTGACAGGTTGGTCCATGATATATATATACGAAACCCGTTCCGTAACATTTTTCAGACGAAGAATTTTAACGCGCACTGTTCTACTGTAATCTCCCCCCCCCCTTCCCGTCTAATCGAGTGATGAATCGAGCACCCAAAAAATCTTTGTCACTCGGCGTTTATTAGCTAGAAAAAAAAAAAAAAAAAAAAAAATGACGATGATAACCCATCACAGGGCAATTTGGTACCTCGAAAGTTTTCCAATTAAAAACACCCTCGGGCTCGCGCGCGCATATCAAACGATTCTCCTTAATTACTCGTTCGTGCGGTATACAAACTTTGCAAAAGGCTTCATTAGCTACATCGTACACAATATGGTTAAAGGTCGCGCAAAACCCGGTAACGAAATGTGTATTTTTAGGTCAAATCCCAAGCGTATAGATTTACCGTGTATAGATCGAGAAGCACATGGGGAGAGCAGGAACGTATACACGCTTATTATTGCGCAACCACATATATATATATATATATCCACCAATAGGCCTTTCCTTTGTTGTTTTCCTTCGTATGGCATGTGGGCTTGTATAGTAGTGTATAAGCTGGTGGTTTGCAAGCCGTCAAGGAGATTGGTGGGGTTTTTTTTTTTTTTTTTTTTTGGCGATTCGGCTAATTTTAGATTTTAATTTTGTCGATGGATCTAAAAATACGGAGAATCAATCGTCACGACGATCGAGAAACACTGTGCGGGTTTTGGATGTATATAAATAAAAGAAAACGCGATCGTCTCTTTTTCTTCGTACATTATAAAAGGGGGGGGGTGGAAACAAAGAAAAGCGCGAAAAGTAGGTCAAATTTTTATGGGTGTGTCCCTTCGCGCTTATACACCTATCAGACAAAAAGCAAGCTCGTCGAAAAAAAAAAAATAAAATAAAATAAAGGCTTTGTGAGCTTATGATGGACTAATTCTTCTATATGTGTGGAGTGTCCGTATAATATAGCGATCGTCTCGGGGACCCTTTTTATTTCGAACACGAGTATTATTTGTACCCCTCGCTTTCCCCGTGCATGATGAAATAAATGCACGCGCGATAAGTACTGCCGAAAACAAGTTGTTTTTCCAACTTTTGTCTTTCGGAGGGGCAGGGGAGTAAATAATAATATGGTACGCGTTTACCTCGCCCGCCCCCCCCCTTTTTTTTTTTGTTCGACATTTTTTCCGTCGCGCCTTTGTAGCTATTTGGCTATATAGCTGCGAACAAAGATTACAGTTAACGGGGAAATCGGCCTGATTTGGACGTGGATGCGTCACTTCATGATTAATCGGAATAATAATGGTATGGGTACGAGTACATGAAGGATAAAGAGCCGAATGAATGAGACTGCATCGGCACGCGCTAGCAAAATATTGAAGTAGAGGTGCAGGCTCCGATTTCCGAGTCATACATGTGTGATGTAGAATTGGACTCGGGTGTTTTGAAACAAAAGTTTCCTAAAAGCTAATTTTGCATTAATTATGATGTAAAGTGATTTTTAAATTACTACTTACATCCAATGCACTGCACTACAGGAAAATAAATTGTCTTTTAAAGAGGTTCAATGATTTTCTCACAATGTATAGAGAAAGCAGTAAAACTTTCAACAATAACTATTTAGAGTGTCAGGAAACTGTGTTAAATTTTTCAATATTTTCAGCCTCAAATTTTGTTATTGACTAAGTATCAGCTATTAACATAAGCTCTTAAGGATGGTAATGAATGTAGGCTCTTTTTTATAAATAAAAAATTCGTTGTAAAAAATATCGAAAAATACAAACCGTCTCCTGACTCTTTGAATACCATTGTTAAAAGTTCTACTGTTTTTTCTCGATTTTAAGAAAATCATTGAACGTCCGCAAAATGTAGAATAGCTAATTAAAGTTCGATTGAATAATCAAACAATTGTGGCAAAGTTTTTTATCGTTAAAAATAGTAATTAAATAACATTATGATGTGCGCAAGGGGAAATGGAACAAAACATCTGTAGAGCGGGTGAGTATCAAACTGTTATTTATGTTTCATAAAGAACGCGTGCATTTGAGTGTTCATTTTGGCTTCAATATTTTCCTGCTGGTAAAAATTGCGCAAAGACGATGGACTTAAAAAGAAAACAATCATCTACGCTTATCAAACTTGTTCTCTCCCATTCAATAAATGCTGCCATTTTGAGATATTTAATATTAAATAAAGTTGCAACTTCCGCGGATACTCGCACATTTTCCCAAAAAGTGATGTTATAACAATTATCAATATAGGATTAACTATTATCTACCACAGATTTTCACGAGCGCATAATACAAGTATACACATACAGACGAGCTGTACGTAGCAAAACTGCGTCATCTTCTATCACACCATCATCCATATATATGTATAATGAAAAGTGCGCAGCCGTGAGTATGTATAAGTTATGTCACTACTAAACATCCATTTCGTAAAAAATACGAAAGCCTCGCTACGACGTCGTCGCTGGTGCCATTGCGAACATGTATACAGGTTAACCGTATATTATGTATGACCACGACTGTAATATATAAAGATACATATTTTACCGTTGCCAATGACTCCGTTGCAAAACCAAACAGATGATAATATAGTTACGTAAGAGGAACATGGAAAGAAAATGTAGAGAGACGCACACAGATTATCCATCAACCTGCACGGGGAGGTGTATGCACGTATAGATTGTGCGTCAAGAAAAAGTGCATGCTCCTCCGATGCATTTTGCTATGGTTGTGTCGTCACGGCGGCCATTTTTCACGGCATCAGCTGGTATAGTCAGCTGAACGGTGCAGTGACTGCACGCGACTGTTGCCGGCTCGGCTGCTTTTGTCCCTCTCTGTTGCCGACTGGCCCGCGTGTGTATGTGCCACTGTCCGCCCATGCAGATTCCACCATCAACAACTCGATTGGACAGATTTCAATACCTGAATATATTGTACTTACGGAGATTTATTCGTTTACGTTTCAGAATTTCAACGATTATCGAGGATGTTGCATTTTATTGCGAAGGTCGGTACGAGTAGATGCCGCATTACGAGTTATCTTTTGGACGAGCCAGAGTCACTTTCTTTGTTCCGGAAGCTGCAGTTTTCGTCGTTGCTTCGATCCGGTTGGGATGGACCAGGTTTTTTTTTTGAAAATCGTAAAATTGTCGCTCATTATAAGCGTAAAATCCACATTATACTTACTGTTACGGGGTTTGTGGGTAAATCAGCTGTAACTATACTTGGCTCAGGTCAAGAGCAGAATCCAAATGATTTTTTGTTAACACGATAAATTAAAATTTATAAACTCGATTCGACATTCGCATATTCATAAACCGAGGTTTGTATGCTAAAATATTATTGCTTGTGCCGCATCGGGTGAAATAAAACGCGTATATTTTATACAAACCAAATGCATCTCAAACAATGATGATCCGCATTCATATTTAATTATACTATGAGTGTACTTATGCACACAACATACCTATAGTGAAGAGCAGCTTGTTGTTTATTTTAGGATGAACTAACGGCAGGACTGCTGGGCATAAATATATTTTGCACACCTGTTCATAACTTTTAAACCAAAAAAAAAAAAACAAAAAACAAACGTTGCATCTTAACTGATTTTATGATCTTTCAAATTCTGTAACACTAAGTACTCCCATAAT
Source organism: Copidosoma floridanum (assembly GCF_000648655.2). The sequence goes on along the minus strand of NW_019379523.1, from coordinate 3,554,482 downwards.
TATCATTGATGGTGTGGAAACAAATAAGAAAATTGTGAGTTAGTGTGTTGTTTTGGCGTCACAGTAGGCCACCATAAAGTTAAAGGGACGCACCAACACTTGTGTAAATGTGAACACATAAAATGTTGTACATACACATACACACACACACACACTCTCTGGGCTATGTTTACAAACAAAGCCAGCCCATGCTGCGGATGAGATTTCTCCGGCTGTTCCTTCCCCCCCCCCCCTTTTTGCGCCGCTCGCGATACGAGGAGAGGAGAAAAAGGACTCGGAAGTAGGAGAAGCGCGCTGGGAGAGGGGGGGGGAGTACCATGTGGAAGGGGAAAGAAAGGAGAAGCGTATGATTTTCCATGTGCAGCTCCAGCTCTCGGTGACACACAATGGAAGAAAAAAAAAATAAATAAAAAAATAAAAGAAGCATCCCCCTTCAAAGTTGCCCACGGCAACACATGCACTCGCCCGTGCAATGAAAAACGAGAGAAAGAGAAGCCGATGACCAAGTGGAGGCAAAAATGAAAAAATCCCAGCCTCCACTCCCCGTTGCTCCCTCGACTTATTACATGTATAATATTTTCTTGATGTTATATCTATATTGGTGTGCACTATATGCACCACGCAGCAGAGAGACAAAGGAAAATGCAACCAAGAGGTCTGCGCTGCATATATGGAAAGCCGACGGGGAAATCGTCGTGTATATGCAACATCAGCTGCAAGAGAGAGAGAGGGGGGAGCGGTAATAAAAAAACATTGGGACATCGCGTGCCAAAGCGAGAGCGCACGAAAGGGGTGTACGTTGGGGATAGGAGTAGTGGTACAGTTCCCCTGACTCTCCCCTCTATGCGCGCCACGACTCGCGAGGCTCGCGTTGATCGGGTCGCGGAGTGGGAGCCGAGTCGGTCAGCTGCCAGAGCCAATCGTGGCGCGGCTGGCCCGGTTGTTGTTATCATCAGCTGTTTTCTTCCCGGGAGGGCGGCCGGCCGGCGGTGAGAGCGCGGGGGCGGGGGCGAGCGTGCGCGCTCTGTATACGCAGAAAGAAACATCTCTCGCTCTCTCTCGCCTGCCCGTCTATATGCACATGGTATGTTTAAAGCGCAGCGGTGGTGGCGGGGCGACGACAGCCTCGGTACTTCAGTACCTCCCGGTTTGCTCTCGCAATCAGATCATTATCACTCTCCGATACACTCATTTGGTTTTTGCACACATATGAATACGCAACATCACTCAAATACATTCGCCCATACGCGCGCACACTGTCGCAAATTGTTTAAAAGACATCTGTACCCTTGCACCGGGAACGGGCCGCAAAACACGTGCGCGGGTATATATATATATACATTGGCATATATGTATACATAGGTACACACACACACACAATAAGCGTTGGAGGAGGAGGAGGAGGAGCGCGGAAAGAAAGAGAGAGAGAGAGAGAGAGAATCGGCGGCTACGCGTAGTCCGGGGCGTCCTCTGCAGGCAACCGCTCGGTCTGAGGTGCAAAGCAACAGTGCGTCCTAGACAGCCGGGGAGGAAGGACCGTGTGTAGCCGTACGCTCGACAGATTGGCGACTTCGTTTGAAGTAACAGCAAAACCTCTGCTCCCGGGGGCAGGCTCAGCTCGCATTCGTAGCAGCGGCTCTTAGATGCGCGTTCTATTATGTTGGCGCGGGCGAGAGGCAGCAGCACCCGAGCAGGTTACGAGGTATCCTCCCCGTGTCTTAAAAGCGGCCCGTCGGCCGATAACGAACCCGACTTACCACAACACCAGCACCAAAGCGTTTCCGGCCTCCTGCAGGGCCAAACGGGGAGCTTGACGAACGACCAGCCACCGGAATAGTGCGCGACAGTGCTCCGTTTTCCTCTTTCCCTCCCCCCCTCCGTATATATACCCTCTCTCGATTTCTCTTGTGCTAAATTGCAATACCACAAATTAAATATACAGAGGAAATACGATCCGAGTGCTCCGAAATTTTTTAGCGCAACCGGTCGAGTGAGAGAATATAATTATTACAGTGAACAAGCATACAAATATAAATAAAGGAAAGAGTGGTGAGACTGTACTGGACGGGAGTGAAATACATATTTACGGAGAAACAGTCGTCGACCGGCAACTATATACACACGCGTAAGAGGCTAGGTCAGTGTTTTGAATCAGCCGCTGTGGTTGTAAACATATATGTATCGTACTTACAGTGGAACGCCGGTGATCGAACGTCGTCGGAGTGTCCCTTTTTCCCTGTCACGCCCGAGACGTAAAATACAGTTGCAACATATTATACGTGCAATCGCGTGTAAAGTGACGGAAAATAAATAAAAAAAAAAAGAGACCCAAAGTTGGAAAAGTGCATCGTGTCGTGGTACGAAAAAATACGAGTGGTTGAAAAAAAGTGCGGTTTATCCTCGATAAGTATAGTAGATAGTAGATGGTAGTAAAGAAAAAGTAACAAAAGTGTCGTGGTTGGTTGGTGGTTTTGGTTTCTTTGGTTTCACGTTATTCCTTCCAGCAAGAGAATCGCGCGCCGGTGGTCCGGTTCGCGATCACCCAGCCCAAGCACGGAAGTCCTCGAGGAGCATCAGCGCGCCGGCAACGGCTCGGTCATAACGACAGCCGGCAACGCGAACGGCCTGGCCCAGCCGGGCCGTCCGATAGTCAGGCGTAGGCGACGCTACCAGCGCCAGCACGCCCAGACGAGCGACGCCGATTACCAGGTCATGTCGATCGGCAAGCGGCTGGCCAAGCGCAGCATCATAGGGACGCGGGTGTGCGCCCCGGGCGAGGACGGCTACTACTACAGTGGCGTCATCAGTGCGGTCAACACGCCGGCCTCGCCCCAACAGCCCGAGCTCAACGGGCTGAGCATAACGCCGGACACGCGCTACTCGGTGCGCTTCGATCCGGCCGCGGGTGGCTCCAGGCCACCGGATTCGAAAAACGAGTACTCGGACAGGGAGCTCATAGGGCCCGGCTTCGCCAGCGTCACGGGCGCCAGACTCGTGTCCGGCCAGAAGGTCTACCTGACCTACAACGGACGGGAGATACAGGCCGAGGTCACCGAGCACAGGCAACAACAGGACGAGGTCGACGTCGTCATCGCGCTGTCCGGCCAAGAGGTGCGTCTTGTTTTCCTCCTCCTCGTGCACTTTTGCCGCCTGGAATTTTTTCGCGCTCATCAAACTTTTTTACTTTTACATCAAACCTCTCGGTTGATAAACAAAAGTGCGAAAAAATGCCATTGGCAAAAGATGATGTACAATTAGGTATGCTAAGGCATCAGGTAAGTGTTTTTTTTTTTTTTTTTTTTTTTTTTTTTTTTTTTTTTTTCTGATGAATCACATCATCGCCTTGGGAGCGTGCTTTTTATCCTTCTTCTAATTAATATAAACTCGTTAACCGCCCGTTATCTCTCTCGTGCATTGGACAAGTGTACCGCACAATCGTTGGGTTTTAAACGCATTTAGCAGGTACATGGAGATAAAGAGGGACTGCTTGCAGCTGTATCGCGTACATAAAATATTATATGGGTACTGGACGGGAGGAAAACAAACCGAGAAATCAAAATAAAAATCAACTTTGCCGGCGTACTATTAATTATAACACTTGCGAGCGCAAGTGACTCGTGCCAAATATCGCCTATATGCACGTTAAACAAAATTAGCGGTCTTGCGCGGGGTGCTCCTTACCCAATGCCAACGTCCAAAGTCGCGACCACAATACACGCACGTTGCACCGCGTGCGAAACTTTTCCTTCGCGGGGCCAAAATGCCTTTTTTTCACTCACAACGACAATTGCTCATTGATGTAAAAAAAAAAAAAAAAAGAGTGCCCACCCGTTCGCTTTCCCCGATTAGATAAGAATTTTTTTCTTTCTCTCTTTCATCCAAAGTATTATACATGTAATTAATCGGTCGTTGCAAGCTATTGTCATAGCCACAATTATGTGCACACAAATAGGTCCATCAGTAGCGTGTATACACACAATCACCGCGACCATAATAGAACAAACAACAAGAAAATATTTCGTCGTCTCGCGCGCTCGAAGGTTGGCATCTGCCAATCAGCATAATTAATTAATCAGCCAACTCGAATCTGAATAATTCAAGCCCACGGAACCTAGAAGGGAGAGGGCATTGTGTATACATTGTGTACTTACGAGCCCGGCACTCGTTGTCCCCCCCCCCACCCCCACCCCCTTTATCTACTCGCTTTTTGTGATCGTTCATTAAAGTGGAGAGCGCAGGGAATTAATTGTGTTATAATAATAATAATAATAACAATTGTTCCGCGTGATGAAGCAAAATGCCTCGTATGCTCGGGGTTAATTTCGTCNTTTTCCATACGGCAACAAAAACTCGTACTCATACATATACTTGGAGACGAGAGAACGATGTAGGCGCGAGCGCTCCGTTAATCAGAAAATTTAATTTTCCTGACCTCGTTCCCCTCCCCCGAGCCGTTGTTGTACAGTTGGCCCATTTTCCTCGCCGCTCACGTAACCATATACATGTACAACACACCCACGGCGAAGCAGCGCCCCCTCCCCACCCCGTATATAGTACATTGCCATAACCGATGTATTATCACCGCAGCTCTCTCGTGTGCGCGCACGCGCGTATATATATGTATACTCATATGTGACAGTGCAAGCTCTCCCTCGATGTCAAATAACGCTTCCATTCAGCGTCTCCTCCATACGTAATACTCGTTATACGTATAGATTTTCCCGAAATTGTGTGTGTGTGTGTGTGTGTGTGTGGCTTCGCGGAGTTCTCGGGGGCGCGTCCGACTCCATACGTCACGGGAGGGATTTTCGTCGTCTATACATGTATATATGCACCCAGCATTGACTGTACGCGTGACCTATTTTCGCCTCCTCCTCGCCTATGACGTATAGGCGCTCTCTCCCCCTTGGGTGTGTATACACGCGCGCCCGTCGCCCCTAGCGACGTGAGCTTGAAAAATGCTGCTTCTGATATACCTGGGGGTGCCTGGTAGACGCGGCGTCGAGAGCTGCTGCAGCGATGGGGAGGAGGAAGGAAAAAAAAAAAAGCCGGGGAACTAGGGGTGGAAGCTTTTTTTACCCCCTCCTCCCTCTTGGCCATCTTTTTCGTGGAAATGAAGAACGGAGGAGACACGAAAGTGCGATGATCGCGTACTTTAATAGTCTCTTGGTTTTTCCCAACTTACGTGTGTGCAGGTTGAATCGAGAAAGTCATTAGAAGGTACGAGGCTTCGGTGCTCGATGATGTAGATAATATATACGCAGTCGTGGCCTCGGTACCGCTGTACCCACGGGATGGGCGCGGCGATGTTGTAATCGGAGGTTCAACACTCGCAGGTATCACTGCACGTGTACAGCAGATGGATGTTGAAGGCTCATCGATGTTAAGTACCTATTATGATACGTACGGACACCTTGGGTATGATAATAATAATATAATTGTATGGCGGGTGCAGCCGTATCGGGATCTCCTCGACCGAATCTCCATATTTTTTTTTTTTTTTCTCTCTTTCCCGCGTCTTGTGTGCACGTTTCGCCATAACTTTTGATACTCGCAGCTCCAATACCATAAAGAGAGCCTATATACTCGTCATGACGACTGGCTGTACATGAAAGAGCATTAGACCTGCAGATGAAGCGCATCTTTACAAAGTGCACGTAATACAAGTATGGTCTACACTTTTGTATTGTATGTCTCCTTCATTGTCTTGCGTAAAGGGTAAATGTTCAGCTCACGACTCTCTCCTGTCTATCTCTATATACCTGCACCAATTTGTCTGTCGGCAACTATTGTCATCTTGAAAAAAAAAAAAAAAATCCACCCCCCAGTGCTTTAATGTAACCAGAAAAACTCGAATGCGAAATACAAGAAACTCCAGAGAGAGAAAGAGAGAGCTTTGATTTCGACAAAACTACAAATGGTCGTTCTCTCTCTCTCTCCTCCTGTTCAACAGCAGCGCGTAAATATACACACTGGCATCAAGTGCAAATATAGAGGATAGCCTCCTCCGGAGTCGTGCTCCTACACAAATATATATACATATGTACACGTATAGAGCTTGCCGGTACGGAAATAAGTACACACCAGGCGACCTGCCCGTGTAAATATATATATAGGAGGACGACGAATGCGCACTGTATATAGCCGGCGTGTCCGAAATAATGAGCGCGTTTAACCGTACACGCGGGCGCTTGGTATATGGTATGGGTGTCACTGCTACCACTTATACACACACACACACACACACACACACACACTTACCAACCCCGATGGATGTTGCGTCGTCGACCTCCCCCTCCTTCTGGTGCGTGCAGCGATTGAGCAATAAGCGAGCGCATTACAGCCGGAACCGGTGCTTCGCGCCAAAGATAGAACGAAAAGCCGGCCGGCCGGCTTTTATCCTCGCTCGGTGTGCGCCTCGTCGCGCCTATCCCGCGTACGGCGGAAAAGACGGTGGGCAAATTTTAAATCGGATCGCTGCTCCAGAACAAACAATACAGGCTGGTGGCCCAGATACTCTCGGTGCTTACTTTTTTTTTTTTTTTTACTCGAGAGGAGCTTTTTTGGTCCCCCTCGTTGGTCTCGTCAATTGGATGCTGTTGTAAAAGTACAATCCTTTCATTGGTATTCTGAAAAAAAAATACTCATTTGTCACTTTATTTAAAAGCCAATTTTTGGGCTTATTATTATTGATGACTGTCTTGAAAGTGTTAAAACGCCGATAGCGTTAATTAGACGGCAGGTGTATTATTATAAAAACTGATCCAAGTATATTGTTGGTTAAGAAAAAAACCAAATTAACGCTTCCTCGTACTCGTCACTCGATATGCACGAACTCGTCAAGAAATACACGTCTTATATCTCACGGAAAAGGAAGAAAGAGTCGGTGCATCGTCATTTTCGTCATAGACCATTTTGAGTCGTGCTTGAGTTGGAAGCGGTAGGATCGGTAATACACTTGTTGAGATCATACCGTATAGGTTGTAATGGACTTATTCATTCGATGTCTGGATGTGTGCGTTTACAGAACTTTTTTTTTTCCCCCTCCAACTTGTTTTTCGCGGTGATGCGTAAAATCGCGAGAAAATAATTTTTCAGCGAGTCATAGCTCGATCGGTACACGTAACGAGGCAGTGTTGCATAGAAATTTGTCGAACGCGAGAAATAGAGAAAGAGAGAGCAAAGTGTGTACGCAGGTATATATATGCGCTGCTGAGTCACAAATGCAACGTGCAAACAGATTCTCTCTAGTAATTAATTTCGTCGCGCGAATCCTTGCCGTCACGTTCCCTCATCTGTCGTTTAACGCATCGCGCGGCAATTAAAGTAATTGCCAATTAAACATACTTTGCTCGTCCCTTTTTTTCTTCCACATACGCGTCTTTGAAATTTGTCGCAGTTGTTTTTTATGTATTTATATATCAAGTGCGCGTACTTCTACCTGTTGCTATTTGTTTCGCGCAATCACGACCACACTTTTTAACTCGACTTCTGTGCTCGAGAGCTAGTTTTTTTTTTTTTTTTTTTTTTTTGTGAAATTTTTAGAAATGAATAAAGTAAAAAAGTGTACAGGCTATAATTGTAACGTTACCCATAGGTACAGAGATTATATAGCCCATTCCCGTGTACGTATATAAGAAGTTACTTTCGCAAGCTCAGCCCCATTATTACACCGCGGGATGAGAAAGAGAGACAGAGAGACGTGTGGCAGCGCATTCACGTAACACACGTGCATATATATAGTCTCCCAGCGGTCTACTGTCCTCGCGCAACCGGCAGGCCTCGCATAAATATACCTACGCTGTTAACCTAGAGCTTTTCACCGCATTGGAGTGTGCTAATAATGTGCAGCCCAAGAGAGAGGGAGAGAGAGAGTTGCCTGTACCTCACCTTACGCCTATATATATTTATGTACCTACAGAGAACGTCTTTGTTCCTCGACTTGTAGGTATAGGTACCTATACGCGATGGAGTCAATGTTAGGCGCATTTTCGCAGTTGCAGCAGCATAGAGCCGCTATATACATGTATATAAGGAAGAGTGTGTGTCGGTGCATATACTGCATTCTCTGGCTCTCCTATTTCATTTGGCTTGTGTGTGTGTCTCGCCCGCATAGACCCAGTGTGTGCCTACATATATACACACACCTCGTCCGTGCGGCAATCCAACGCGGCTCGGCTCCTCCGTGCAAAAGTGGGTCAGCCCGCCGCTCGACGTAGGTCAGCACCCAACAGCCGCGGCAGCAGGCCGGAGCGAGCAAACATATACCTACAATATACATATATACGCAAAAGTGAGAGTAGTACCCGTATACGTAGATATAGATGGGCAGGTATGTATACATAGATACACATATATATATAGGTGCAACCTAGGTGCGCGCGACCGAACGAGCCAACCATCAGCGCTTCGAACTAGAACACCACCACCTCGCGAATCGGCGGTGGCGACCGGTCTCTCCCGTTCTATACACACACCTACGGCGTCATCGTGGAGGCCAGCCGGCTTGTCTCGTGGGATTAAATACTGCACTTACTAGCTTCTGTTAAGATGCATAATAATAACAATAATAATATATACTACTTATATATTGTAAGGTATATGTATACAGCCGATGCGATGTAATTCTTTGTACCATGTGACCATAGTGTATAGTTATACCGATCGGCTGATTTACTTTTCTGACCGGTTGTGTGCACGTGTGTGTGTATATATATATGTATTATATATACAGCAGCGACCGAGTTCTGCGCTGCTCCCGATGTTTTTCATAGGGCCAGGGGAGAGGAGGTGCCGATGATACCGAGGCTGGTGGGGCTAAGTATACATACCGGCCGTTTTAGCACAGATGCAGTTTCTAACACCGGCTAACTGTATAAATATAAGAATCAAGTACCCATACCGATATCGTCCATCAATGTTATTATGTTTTTGCTTCGGATTACTGTTTTGAAACGTGCCTCCTACGCGTCACGAGTTTTTCAACATCGCAACTTAATTTTTGCTCATATATGCGTCATCGGCGCTGACGTTACCGGTCAAAAGACATCGATCATTTATATACACGACTAATTATTATATTTCTTCTTTTGCTCCGTCAACAATACCCTTTGATTCACATTGGGCCACTCGATAAATATATTATACCTTTCGACGAGGGAAGAAACAAAAAAGATACACGCGCACACATGTATGCGTGTATCGGTAAGCTCTCGCGAATTTTATTACTATATCATACGCACGCGCGCGGTGAGCTGGCATTCAATTAGCCCGTAAAGACATTCCTTTGGCTGTTCGCGGCACAAGGTATACTATTTGCTAATTCGATGTTTTCTTTCTTCCTACCTTTTTTTTTTTTTTTTTTTTTTCAATTTCTCGTTCTGCTTCCGCGTCGCGACGCCGCTGAGTCAAGCTTTTACGTTACACTCGTACAAAAGAGTATACAAGCGTGCGTTGTACACGATACCTGGAAAAATGTCTTGAGGCTGGATATTAGGTGGGTATACAGTACCTATAAAAAAGTTGCATCGGCGCGAGGTGTACGTCATTCGAGTCGCGCGCAAGTTTTTCCCTGTTTATCTCTTCCTTCCGCTCGTTGACTCCTTTTGCGCAACTTTGACTGCATTTCGTAAGGACATGTATACAGTTACCACACCATACACCGCGCGTTTACGAGGGACCTTTTTTTTTTTTTTTTTTACACGTGCGATTTTGCGATTTTAAAATGGCACGACGAGGCGCTCGACGTTTGGCATTGAGAGGGAGTTTGCTGCTCAAGGCTCCGAAACTACACTGCATTTTCCAGGGAATAGGTTGCGAAATGACCTATATATACCTGCAACGCGTTGCCAATGCAATTGCATTTTATACAACGATCGGGAGCGTGGAAAAAGCGATCGACTCACTTTCACATGTTATCTTTCTCTCTCTCTCTCTCTCTCACTGTGCAACGTGATATTTATATTTTTTTTACTTTCCCGAGGGTATGACAATGAAATATTATCACTCTCGTTTTAATAATACGAATATATTTCGACTTCCGACACAATGGTACATGCAAATATATAATACACCCTCAAGGGTCGACTTCGTACCCCTTTGACTTGCGTGTCGGTGTGTATATGTACAACCGGCCTCACCATCACCCCAAGTACAAATAACAACAATGTCTCTGTAATATATAATTATGGGGACTGGTGCAGACGTCAGGTGAAACAACCTACACGCGTACCTATAGGTGTAGAATGGAGAGAGCGCGTCGAGGCAAAAAAGAGGAGAAAGGGATCGGAAATCCGCGAGAGCGCGAGGGCTGATAATGATAATGACTAGGTTTTAGAGCAACGCCAATGTACCATATACGCGTGCAAACGCGGAATGAGGAAAAAGGGGACGTGTGTGTGTGTATGTGGGTGTGTGTGTGTGTGTGTGTATACATATATGCGAAACGCAGGGGGGAAACCGGAAGCGGAGTTGTGCTCGATTTACGTGAGATAATACTCTTAGATAGATGTGTATGCGTAGTACTTATATACGTGTAGGAAGGAAGAAAGACTCGAGAGTGGAGGAGTGAAAAACAAAGGGCGAGCCTGTGCGGTACTTTACATGTACTTGGTTGTATAAACATATTACATAGTGTCGTTTTGATGCGAATTTCAAAAAAGAATTTTTTTGTAGTCATACCCATAAGGTGTACCTATGGCGGCTCGTTTCTGCAAAACTTTGTCATTGATTAATACAGGACGAAAGCCGCTTTGTATACCTTGGAGCCGAGAAAACCCGCGCGCTGCTGTTATTATGTGATGTCGAAAGGCTCGCCTGCCACCATTACATTATACACCCATAATGTGCAGGAAAAAGAAAAAAAGATTACAAAGAAGCTAACTCGTTTTTAACGCTCACTGTAATTGCCCGTACTTCGCCGCGGCGCGCAATCCCTCCCAGCTGTGAGCGCGACCCGGCCGGCGTTTTCACTCCACGTTTCTGTACTGCACGGTAAAAGTATACATATACATATACTGTACCACCAGCTGTTACTCCGCACTTTGCCGGCAAAATGGAATCGTACGATTTGTGTACTGTGGTACCCGCTCGTGACTGCAGTGGGTTTTTTGTTTTTTTTTTTTTTTTTTTGTCTCACGTACATATAATAATGCCCATATAATTGTGTATATTATCTAAAACATCAAGCAAACGCGTGTGCGTGTAAATTGCAACGAGTCTATACATGACATCGGATAAAGACGCGTTACATGCTAATATTGCAATATGCTCGTGACCCAATTTCCCCCGTGTGATCATTTTTTTTTTTTTTTTTTTTTTTTTTTTTTTTTTTTTTTTTTTTTTTTTT
>NW_019379523.1:3529633-3542835 GCF_000648655.2 Copidosoma floridanum | reverse complement strand
ATATATATATATATATATTCTTGGGCGTGCATTAAACTCATATTGTACATAGTTGGTATAATCACCCACCGTCATCCATTACAACAATGTATTCAATATACATACATGTCATGTAACATGTATTAGGATTTCCCTCCTTGGCCAGTTGGCCGCGCAAAGAAGAAAAAGCTCTCCGCGAGCAACACAACAGCGACAGCTACATATACATATATACGGCTGTACAGAATTATTATTAGGCGAAGGCCGCGCGGGAGAGAATTTGTTTAGCAAATTTAATGAATTGTAAAAACAACGAGTGTGCCTGCGTTGGAGCAAGCAAGTGTTTGTTCATTGTCCTATGCATATACAACGGCGGGGGAGGGAGAAGGTGTTTTAACACACATACACACTCGCGTGTAAATATATATATATATATAATAATAATAATAATCACAAGGAGAGTGCGAGTCGATGTCGAAAGCGTGTGTATGTATATGCATGTGTACATTGAGCGCAGCGCAGCTGAGAGGAGTTTAGAAATCAATGGCTCCAAAGAACAACAGCGAAATGCAATTCGCTCGAGGGTGCGCGTCGCTAAATTACACATTTATATACCTATACTTTTGCTTCTCGTGCTCGCTGCAGATGTATATGTGTATTACAGCTGTGTATGATATGATGTGTATATACATACGTACCGCGCGCCGGAGAGAGCTTGCGAAATGTTTCTTGCTCCGCACGTGGGATGCTGGGCTCGGGGGATTTCTTATGCACGGAGACCTTTTTTTTTCCCCCCCCCTCTATAGTGTGCGCGTGCTCCTCTCAGCTGACTCGATCGCAAATACATACATACGTGCACCGTGCAGCCAACGATGCGCCTCGAAATTATACGTATCGAGAGTCCGTACTTACAATATGTATACGCTCCAGTAATGAATCTGCACATACAACACACGTATGTATATGTACAGCTGGTAAGAAATTTATGCAGCACGTATAATATACGCACAAATGCGCGTTTCGTAACTGGCGCTCTTCTATAGCTTTTGTTTTCGCATGCAGTAACACATACATGATATACGAAGAGAGGGGGGGTGGAGGAGGGAAAGCTTCTGATCGTTGGCGCGTGAGGATTTTTCGCTCGATTTTTTCTATCGTAATTAACATACGCTTACACCAAGCAATAATATACCATGTACGCGTATAGGTATATGTATCCATGTGAATTTCACGTGTAGGTACAAATATATTATATACACACACACACACACACGAAGCGCACAACGGAGCGATTGCGCTGTAACAACTAATTAGCCGCGCGGTATCGCGATTATCTTTAATTACGACGGGTGAAATCTGGGCTCCCCCGCTACCATATAGTATACACGTTGTTGTTGCCCTTATCCTAATGAAAATCTAACGATATTGCGGCAGCAGGAATAACATCAAGCAGGTGTTTTCAATCGGCACATTGTGCGCGTGTGTTGATGCTATCGTCTTCTATTCTATACATCGTTATGGTGTGTGTGTGTGTGTGTGTGTATACGTAACACGTGGACAACTATTGTTTTTTTTTCTTTCTCTCTCTACTTGTATATCATACATATATATATATATCCCATCGATTTAACGGTACATACATAATATGTACACTCGATGTCAACCATACAGACGCACTTTTTCAATTAGGCGCTTCTCCGTTCGCCGAGAAGCTTTTGCTCTTCCCCGTTGAGGAGAGCTGGAAGCGTTGCCATACCGCTATGTGTATAAGCATAGTTATATACACCGGAAGTCCGGTTCGCACGCAGTTTTCTGCTCACGTGTCCGTACATATCATACACAATGTGTGTTGTACGTATACTTACTCCCTTTGAAATCACTGACGTATATGCATCTGTGTTCCGGTACGCGCGTGTGTTGTTTGCTTATTATATGTACCACCTGAAGCTCTCCTCTCCCCCTGTCCCGAGGGGCGGGAGGCAGCAATTGACATTGAACTTTTCGCGCGTATGAATACATACTCCGAGTGCATTGTGTATCGATATGATTTATGAACATGTGTCGGGAGAGAGAATTCACCTGTCCGATGCGTGGATTGTGGATGGGAACTCGAGAAAGGTTTTGCTCCGGGCCATTGTAGCTTGTACATTTAAAACCTTTTTTTTTTTTTTTTCATGTACACGCCTACTTAATTGTTACATCATTGAGTATTCGATATTGACAAATCTGATACGTGTACGTACGCGAAAGCGCGTCGTTTTGTTTTCTCATGTTTTTCCTGCGCTCCCGCATAATATCATAATCAGCGAGGCCGACCTTGCCTGGGCATCCTCTAATATAATCATACAAGTAGTGCTTGTCCAATCCATCCATCTGTGCATCATTCAGGCGCCGAGTGTATATTATATTTAACGCACTGCTTCTTGTATATATGTATAATACACCTGCACAAACAGCAATCACCAAGGCAAGTGTATACAGGTACATATGAATTTAAACAAAAGCCGGCCAATTTTTCCGGACTCCGAGCCAACACCTCAATACTCTTGCGTACGCGTATACGTTACGTGTGCTTCGAAGCCTTTTTTTTTTTTTTTTTTTTTGCCGTTATCTGCACAACCTCGGCTTCCTCCTCTCTTTCCCTCTTGTGTATCCATAACTGTGGCTTAGCGTGTATATATATGTATGCCGAGCAAGTAGGGCGTATACACACCATCGCCACTATATTGCGTTACACTTGGCGTGAGTTGAGCGATTTTTTCACGCCACGAGCGTGTATATGTATATTACCTTCGCTTGTGGGTATACGGTATATTCTCGAGATAGCGGCCCCGTATCGCGAATTATCAAAAATATACATTATTAAAAAGAAGAAGAAAAAAAAAAAACATGTACCTATACGTGCGTTTACGCTCGAAAGAGAAATGAATCGTCTTACTGACTGTGTTGTCTGTATGTCAGCGTTATACTTATGGGTATACAATCAGGAAGTGCAGGCGCACGCGAGATGAATGCGCCATCGGCCATTGGTAGGGGTATACTTTTTTTTTTTATCATTATTATTGCGACGAAATTTCACGGCTATACGTGAACCCACAATGAAATTATATACTACACGTACCACTTATCTCTGTAGAGACACAATAAAAAAAAAAAGAATTAATTGTAATTTGTACACCGAATCGTAGGTGATTTTTTTTTTTTTTTTTTTTCAATCGCGATTAAATCACTCTCGTTTCGCCCAAGAGAGAGATAGCACAGAGAGCGAATAGTGCGGTGTGAAACAGCAAAAAGAGCTATTTGGATGTATCTGTTAACGGCCTCGAAGATAAAAATATACAAAAATAACCGCGCGACAGTCAGATTGAGCGGCTGTACATGTATACACATTATACATATATCTATTTATACGTGATGAGAAGTGTGTCGCGACGACGTAATTTTTGACGGAATTCAAAGAAATGTTTTTTCCCCCTCGGTCTTATCGCCGTACGTATACAATAATGCGTGCCGCTACCCGCGTTATCGACAATTAATTAGATTGCACTGGATTGATTCGTGTTAATTCTCAATTTGAGCCAAACAAGAGCAAATAACTTTCTATTTTGTTGTTATTATACGAGAGATACAAAAAAAAAAAAAAAAAAAAAAAGGGCCAAAACAGTGCGAGTGGGAAGAAAAGGGGGATGAAAAGAAAAAAATGAAAAAAAACAAACAAACATTTACATTTATACTATACTTGTTTGCATATATTCCGTACACACGCGCATCAAATTCGTTAACAACGCACTCTATTAGAAGAAGAAGAGCACACCATCATCGTCATCGAAAGTAATAAATCACAAGTATGGAATAGTTTAGCCACCTATACATAACATTACAGCGTAACTGTAAAAAGGCGGTTGGCGATAATCGGCGTGGCCCCCATATGTTATCACACACATACACACATACTCTCTCTCCTTTTCGCGCACACATCGTAATGTATACCTAATATACATATACACCCGTTGCGCGAATATAACACACATATCCCCTTCCTCTCTCCGTTGACGGTCCATATGCGCGAGCGCGCACTTCGATCAGAGATTTGATACCGATATGCGGTTGGAGAGGGTATATATATATATATTATACGATATCCAACCTGTATACCCGTGATGGTATATATACATTGGCTCGGAGCCAAGAGCCAAGCAATCACCGTATCAAGCCGGCCGGCCGGCGAGAGTTGGTATATATAATATAAGCGCGGCGCGCGCCTCGGTAGAGGTATATACTTCGCGCGCGGGCTGCAGTAGCCGGGGAAGGAGAGAGAGAAAGATCGGCGGTGGAGGAGGTGGTGGTGGCACACGGCCTCAAATCGGGGTCAGTGTGTCAGGCCGCCTCTTGTGTGTCCGGGGTAAGTAGACATATATATAGCGCTTGCCGTTCCCGTGTAGCTCCCGATCGCGACTGGATGCATGTGTGTGTATAACGTACACACACGTACATACACATATATGTATATATCTCCTAAGCGGCTCCGCTCTCTCTCGTGGGTATGTAAGTATATGTAACTATGTACACGTATATATACTGGCAATTTGATTGCGCAAGTACGACACATGGCGAGAGGCAGAAAGTTCGCGCTGCGCTCGAGCTTTCGTCGAGAGCTAAGCGAGTATATAATATATAGGTACTATACTTGCACGCGCGCCGCATTTTTATAAATCTCATGTGAAAGTACAAAAAGCCGCTCCGTGCATGGCATGCATATATATACAGGTTTCACGGGATATACTATACTTGGTCGAGAGAAGAAAAGGAGCTAATACATACCCTCCCTCCATACGTATCATATATATATATGTATGTATGTATGTATGTATGTATGTATGTACCCCGATTTTACGCGTGTGTGCTCGCGCACTTTGGGAGAAGAAAAATCGGTGCACTTTCTACATTTTGCAGCTCGTACAAGGAAGCATATATTTATATATGCTCATATTTTCATACACACGATATATTTGTAATGTCGCGTATGAAAATTACAGAGTTTGCATGGATTGACGCAGCGATTAGGACGTCCAAGTTTTATGAAATTGGGTACGTGCAAAACTCTGAGTGTTTGCAACAAGTACACTTGTATACACATATTTATGAACCGAATGCAAAGTGCGTCAAAAATGCGAAGGCTGTGTTTATATTATATACGCGTCGCAACTTACAACACCGGCTACATAAAACGTATATAAGTATATATATATATATATATATATATATATATATATATATATGTAGGGTCGCACGCGAGGAGAAAATGGGAACGAGCAACTCGCTGATGCGGAGAGTCAGCTGTGCGATGATGCAGCGTTGCCATCATCATCAGCTGTGCGCGAAATATATTTTCCCCGCTGTACTCAACACACGCTGCAATTATAGCGCTCGCCGTGCGATACATACGTATATAAATGTGTACTCACTTAAATATATGCGTGTGTTGGCACCGCGTTGCCATTGGTGTACCTGTGCACGCGGCTATTACTTTCCACAGCCGAGTACATTTATCGCATCGCTGTTGTATTTATACATTATTATAGATAGCGTAAAGGTTGAGCTAATACCGGTGCGTATACAAACGGAGCTGCGATTGGAAATTGTCGTTGCTCGCAAATCATTATTATTTTATGAAAGTATAATGTATACTCTCGAGGTGTCAATGTAACTATATATAATCGCAGGAATGCACTCGCCACGCAGGTGTATAAGCAGTGAAAGTTGGATCAAGTATGGGACGCAAGCTCTCGCCGTGCTCTCATGTAGACAATATTTTTATAAAACAGCATGAACCTATGGCATGCAACGCAGCTATACAAGGAAGAAGAAAAAAAAAAAAAAAAACACATGCTCCCGGTGTGTCCACTGCGTACACCGCGATTTAAATGACTCCTCCTCTTTCGCGGAAAGGGATGCCAATTTATATATGCGTTAATCGCTCTCGCGTTGTTATATACTTTGCAGACGCGTACATAAATCCAAGTTGTTACAAAAAGTAGCTCCGTATACGCTGATCCATCCTCGTCGCATTGTGCAAATTTTCTCGTAATACAGTAGTGTCAAATCGTGTATAGAAGGAGCTCAAGGAATTGGGAGCACGAGCACCATGTGGCTGTACCTATATATGCATCGCCCGCACACATTGCTATAGGAAAGATGTTGCACGACGGGAGAGCAAGCCCAGATTTACGCAACAACCCATATATATATATATATATAATGTACGCGGTATAAGGTCTAGCGGTGCCTATATGTATATAATATACACACGCCCGCTGCTCTGATATAACGTTGCAACATTACAACACGCTGTGTGTTAGGACGCGTGATGCATGGATGTGCCTCTTACTCTTTACGTCTTCGTGTGTGTATGTTATAATATATATATACTCTCTCTCTTTTCCTCTTTCACTTTTTCCACCAACCCACAACTTTTCAAGCTTGCAATATCCTCACGGCTTGTCTATACGTGTGCAGGTAACTCCGAGTCCCGCGTTCCCTTTTTTTTGCTCTCCAATGAATGTTTCGTCTTTTATGAATATTATCTGGGGATCAATCGAGTACATATATATATAGACCGAGGAGGTGTTTGTAGTCTCGATTGAATTTTAAAAGGTAAACCCCCGTTCGTGTGGAAGAGCGTAACGAAAGGAAAGTTCAAGCTTTGCCGTAGCCGATGGCACACATAAACTCGGTGTTTGGATTATCACTACTCGTTGTAGGTATTACCCGTACTCGAAAAAATGCTGGTCCAATGAGTAAATCTCAAATTGCCAATCCATACCTTGTATACATCGCATTGTATACCTTACAACAAAATATGCAACGCGTGCCAGGAGATAAAATATAACATTGCAAGATTGAAGAGAAAGACGGACCGATACACGTGATTTTCATGCAGTCGAGTCTCGGTAAATGGAACGAGCGGTGGTTGGTTACGACAGCCCACCAACCGGTCTCTCGTCTAGCTTATATAGTTGCAAGCGTATATAGCAAGCGGAGCGAGGATAATAGAAGAAGGAGCGAGAGAGGGAAAAAAATCGAAATTTCATTCGCAAGATCGAGGACTCAAGGTCTCGATTGGCTTTTCCGAACACAATGCAATGTACAATGGAATGCGATACAGGTATATAGAAGATTATCCATATATAGCGGCAACGGCCAGTATATTATATACGCTCGAGTGCTGTATATAAATATGTACACACCGGTGATTTCGTACACGTATAAAAGTATATGTATAATATGTATCCAGCGTTGGAGAAACTGTGCATACACACACTTACCCTGTAACTGGTATATTATAATAGACGATCAAACTCACATATAACACGCGTGTATATCCTACCGGTGTATTCGATATAACCCGGGGAATCCCCTGTTTCTTCATTTCCCTCCTCCCAGCGCAGCGATGATGGACGCGCGGTGTAATGGTTTCGAAACGAAAAAAAATAATTGCTGGTACGTACGGAAGGAACTAGAGGAAGCTGATAACGCTTCATGAGAGACAGTAAACGCAAACAAAGTTATCGTCTTTCGGTCGGGAAAAAAAAAAAAAAAAAGTGTACACAATACACAGAAGAAAGAGCACCACACGGCAGTTGTATAGGGAAAGTGAAACCCCATGCACGGTTGAATCGGCTGGGGGGGTGGAGGAGGGAAAGAGAAACAAAGGATCCAACGAACGTCTTTGATGGTCACTATATACATTACCCGAGTCCGTCTCGCAAAAGGGGAACGGGGGGGGGGGTAGAGACACAGCGGAGAAAGCCAAAGTAAGACGCGACGACGATGATACACCAGCGGGATATCGTGATGAGAGCTCGTTAGAAAAACAACGTCCGCGGAATACATGATCATCGATGGGAGAAGCGGGCCCTAGGTTATGGTTTCGCGCGCACCGACCGCCTATTTATACGACAAGGAGAGAGAGAGAGAAGGGGGGGGGGGCACAACGACGACGAGGATCCATACTTATATAGAGTTAACGAAGGGGAGAGTCCAACGACCCAAATGATTATTATACAAGCGGGCGAGAGACGAATAACCGGGTCACAGCCCAGATTCGTACATACCTCCTCTTCCTCCTCCTCCTCTATTGTACATAATGCGTGTATATAGGCTCATCTCGCACATCTCTCTATCTCTGCCTGCCCCGTTGTACACCCGCTTACATTATACTTTACCATGCACGTACAGGAAGGTACGTATGTATTTTGTTATTCGCACTCGAAAAAATTTCACCTCCGCTGGTACGTAAATGTACATGGACACCTGCACCATATATATATATATTTAAAATTATTGTACTTGTCGATGATGCGGAACAAACCGAGACGTATACGTATCGATAAGAAGCTCCGGCGTGTATTTGCAACGTTGGTACACACGGACGAACCGACAGGAGTCATAATACGTGATGTGTAGCACTTCAGCCAAGCCGTGTGCCTCTCACTTTTCGAGGCCCGATATAACCATCATAGTCCCAGGTCCCAGCACTGCAAGCACATATACGATGCTGTATACAGCAGAGAGGCTTACGAGGCGAGCCTGTACAAGGTATACACAGGTTATATATTTACAAGTAGGAAAGTACACACAAGGCTGCATGTATACTGCACCACCACCGCAGCCGCGAGTATATATATAAGCGAGAGGTAGCTCAAGGCCGCGATCCGTAGACCCAATTATAGTAGACGCCTGTTGCGGGGACACATCGCGGCATCGCTCATAGACAGAGACAGCTCGTATCAGCCGAGGACGAGTTTCAATTTTCTTCTTTACATTGCTGCGTCCGGTGTATTATAGGTGTACCGTTTTCATGCATATCACCCGCATGTAATATGTACTCGCTGATTATATGCAGCAGCACAGCTGGTGTGCATATACTTAATACCCTCTTTTTCGGACTGTACAGGTGTTTGACGGAGCACGCATTGTTAACGCACTTTTTCGATGCGGTACTACGATTTTTGCTCAACTGTATTCATTGGCTAATCAAAGTTTCTCTCACACAAGTGTACAATATACCAGCAGTCATGCCCATCAGCGTGTGCTTTGGAGGAGATGATAAAAATTCAATAAAAGAAGAAGAAAAAATAAGGGGGCAACCAGTGAATCTTGTCCATCTTTGCTCTTTCCTCGTGCACGTATGTATATATACGGATGGTATATGGTGCAGCTCCGCTTGCGTCACGCTCCTCCTCCGTGGAGGACCGAGAGCTGTAATACACGGCAAAGTGAAACTTACCCCCACCCACGTAACGTGTATACGTATACGTATACACATGGAGGAGGAGGAGGGCGATAAGAATCCGCTCTATTAGAAAGCGCGCGCCTGTGCTCCTTTATATTTATGCACTTGAGAAATCATTCCCCCACCCCCGCTCCTCCTGGCATCCTCGACTTTGCGTGGGGAAAAGGCAAGCTCATCTCGTTTTCACCGTCCCTGCTTTTTACTATCGATTTTGATTAACCGTGGGACAAGAAATGGTACGCATACCCACCACAGGATTAAAGGTGTAGGGGTTAAAAAAAAGCCTCTCGTGAAAATCTCGCGCGAGCCGATACCAAGAGAGAGACAGATTAATTTCAGATCTCATTCTATATAATACGCTAAAGAGTATACCAAACTCAAACGTGTACGTCAACAATATTATACCTATATATGTGTGTATGCGTTGGTGCCGTTATCTCTTATTTTTCGTTTTAACACATATATGTATATATGTAGCGTACAGCGCGAGCCATAACATATTATACACCATATACGTATACAATATGCGAGATGATAATTGTGCATTGTATATAGAGGAAGAGACGATGCTGACCTCGTTCTTTCCGCACATTGTGCCCTATCTGTGCGCGTTTATACGTAGTACCATTTGCGTTGAACTATGGAAAATTAGCTGAAAGTGGCGGTAATTTTAGAAAACAATTGTGATGTGCCATCATTTTTTTATGGTTATTTCGGAAAAAAAAAATAAAGGCTAATCTTTGTGAAAACAATGATCAAAACTATCGTTATTTTTCCAACAGTTTGGGCAAAATCACACTCCCACTCTGAAATGCAGATTTGTGCACCAACGTAATGGCAACACAAACGATTCATAAGAAATTTCACTTGGATCGGTGCCTATATAATTTATACTATATCGCGCTGCCGCGCAAACCACAAACAATTGTTCGAGAGAGGCCTTTTTTTTATCGTCAATTGTTGGAGGACATTTCGTGTACGTACACGAATCACACTAATAAAAAAACAAGGTACGACCAAGCGAGCGTATATATATACATTTCGTCGCACTTTGTTAAAAAATATTACCAACAATATACCTAACTGTATTTAATAAAGCTACCGTTTCTCAGGACGCGTCGCAAACTTTGATGTTTAAACAAGTGCCGAGGTAAAAGAGATGTTTTTTGTTATTTGGCTCCCTCTTTTGCTTCGTTGCACACGTCTGCGGTGTACAGCGTAAATAAACTGACTTTGTTTAAACAAACACGTACATGTATAAATCAAGCGAAGCGTTTATTGTATTACAATGATATTCTTGCAATGATCGAGGGAGGGGAGAAGAAGAAAGCAACTACGGGGATGACACGTATTGTTTATCGGAGCCACAGAAATTTCCGACTCGCGGAAGTTGGCGCACGCAACACACGCGGAAAACTTTGCGTATACCTGTACATCCACAATTGCGTTTGTAAAACCATCGCATCGGAGATAGAGAGAGAAGCCGGTCTCTGTAATACTCACCCACATACAACAAAAAACAGAGAGAGAGAGAGACAAAGGCGGAAGTGCATGTGTATATATACATAATACAGTGCACCATTACGTATAATATATACATATCTGCAGCGCGTCGTTAATCATACGCGAAGACGCGAGAGGAAAGTCGCTCTTCGTATATACCTATGTGATGAATGCATGTGCGCGAGGTTTAGCGAAGCAAGAGAAAAAAAAAGCTCGAGGGCAAAATCGGCCGTCACCGTACGGAGAGAAAGAGAGAGGCATCGGCAGCTGCTCCGTACCGATCTTTCATCTACATATATATATAAGTATATATATTCACATATAAGTATTTATAATATGCCGGCAATCAGCGGAGTGCAGCGCGTGACGTCACACACCGCGCAGCTTCGACACAGTGACACCAATTTCGCGGCTCCCTCGGTCTCTCCCGAGCACTCGCTCACCGCACACAACCCGGTGTATATGCCTATGATGTATATACACATGTACACAGTAGAGCGGCACTATTTTTTTTCGCTCGCTCGCAACTAGGTTTTTTCTCGCGTGTAAGTATAATAGCTCTCGCGTTTGCCATTGAAAGACCGGCACTGATCGCGCCGAGCCGATCTTTTTTTTTTTTTTTTTTTTTACTATATTAGCATTTTGTCGAGCAATCGTGGCTGACTGTCGTCTACTATGTCTCTACTCTCATCGCCTCACCACTTATGTATAACTTGTATTACACACATTGCATTATAGTGCGCGCTACGATTATGTAAACTTTTACGCAAAGTCGCGCGAAACGAATAGCCCAGAGAGAAAGAGCACCCATCGCGCGATTATTCTTACGAAATATTTATACTTATACTCACAATACAAGTGTATTTCTATAACGCGTTGTTTTTTTTTACGCGCCTATACACATACGTATATATATATNACTAGGTTTTTTCTCGCGTGTAAGTATAATAGCTCTCGCGTTTGCCATTGAAAGACCGGCACTGATCGCGCCGAGCCGATCTTTTTTTTTTTTTTTTTTTTTTTCTACCGATCCATCCTCGGTGACGCTCGCACGCTCGTTAGTTGTTGCAAGGTGTCCACCGAAGGTTACATATGTTATCCTCGTACGCAACCATTACGATGTATAGTACTACTGTACGGGGGCACGAATTTTCTCTCGCCGTGGATGCATTTTTCCTCGCATTTTTCAGGGAACATTTGCACCAGCATCTGGTAGAAGGAAAATAATCCTCAATCTATAATCGAGGCCGGCACTTACACTTGCTTTTTCTCTTCCGCCAATCATATAGACACACATAATGGCAGTCGCGGGGAAATCCCACAAAACGATTTTCATCCGATCGACGACGAAGGTTTTTCCTTCCGAGCCTCTCGGCCATTGATTGTTTTCTTCTCGTTTTTTTCTCTCCACCACTGTTATAGTATATATACTATCGCGCCTAATTGCGAATTCTCTGCGTCACTCGTAAGTAATGTAACACGTGAGCGAATGTCGGTCAATGGGTTAGTCGAACGTTTTTACGAGCCTTCCAATGGTACGTATATATATATATATATATATATACATATACATATTCGTACAGCTGGTACCTGTTGCGTTTCTTCATTTTTCTCGTCCACTCTCCGTTTCTGCCTATATGTATATAAAATCTCAAGGAAACCCCCCGTCTCATTTTCTCTGGCCCTCGAACTTATAAACAAAGGCACCCAAGTGGCGTTGATTTTAGCGAGCCAATGACAAAAATCGACCTCTGCTCGGTTTTTTTCTCCTCCCTCTGATCCGTCACACACGCTCGACCTCCGGTGCAAGGAAAAGAAAAAAAAAAAAAAAAGGTTTAAATGGAGAAAACGGAGCGACTGGTTAGGTGTGCGGCCATCGATGCAGAGCAGCTAAAAGTTAACTACACAAAAGAAAGAAAGATATACCGATCTATGGTCGATCGACCGTCAACGGATATCACATATCAAATTAATATAGTCTCATCGGTTACTTTCTTCCTTTTACATTTTTGCTCGCCCAGACCGTCGATCCGCCAAAGCCTCTCTTGCTTGTCGCGTGTACACATTTACATACGTGTGCAAAAACACAAAGTTCATCGATCTTTTTTTATTTATCACTGCTTTGTACGCGCGCGTGTCGTAAGCCCAACGGCGGTTACCAAGGAATGCACGTATAAACGTATAAATATGTATAGTGCTGCGCTTGAACGTTATTGTCAACGGAAGACCGATGCTTTATTGTTATTATCTAAATCCCCGGAGCTTAGCGCGTGACAACAACGACATCAAGAGATCAATAGAGATTTTGAGATATAGCAAGTGGTGTTGATTGCTACCGATCGCGAGAGTAGCGATCGATCCTGATGGGTGACAGAAACAAAAAAAAAAAAAAAAAAAAAAAAAAAAAAAAAAAAAAAAAAAAAAA